>CM060668.1:33018445-33360945 GCA_030686955.1 Odontamblyopus rebecca
CCTTGAACTTCATTTGACTGGAGTCAAACGCAGTCTCCAGTCTATACAGTCTATGGCCAAAATGCAAGTCAGATCATCAAATTAACAATATTTTCAAGGTATTTTTGAGCAATTGAAATATCCATCCATTTTCTTCCGCTTATCTGAGGCCAGCTCACAGGGGCAGCAGTCTAAGCAGGGACTCCCAGACTTCCCTCACCCCAGACACTTCCTCCAGCTCCTTTGGAGGAAACCCCAAGGTGTTCCCAGGTCCAGAGACATAGTCCCTCCAGTGTGTCTTTGGTCTTCCTTCCGGTGGGACATGTCCGGAACACCTCCTGAGGGAGGCGTCCAGGAGGAATCCGGAACAGATGCCCTCCCCTCAGCTGCTCCTCTCAACACAGAGGTGAGGGTAGGAACGTAGATTGAGGTAAATCGAGCACTTTGCCTTTTGGCTATTGGAATATAATAGAAATACAGGAACACAAAATGGATGAGTTTAATGCCATACTGTGGAACCTTTCAGACAAAGTAATACACCCTATCCTTGGATATTAGCAGGTAGTAAACTCCCAAATGGAAAAGTTGCACCTTTAAATTACCCTTTCGAAATAAAATGGTTTAGATCTCCCACTATTAGCCTGGATTCTGTTTCCCGCGATGAGATGTCGGTGTCAGAAGCATTTAATTGCCAGATTGAGCCCTGTTGCAGCCCAGTGGAGCAGAATGTCTCTTCAGTATCAGCGTGTGTGTGTGTGTGTGTGTGTGTGTGTGGTCCGGGCCTGCAGTCACATAGATAGATGGAGCCTGCTTTGGTAAAACCTCCTGAAAAATAAATAAGGGCAATGGTGATCCCTGGCCATCCGTCTGGAGTGACAGGACAGTGAGGGAGAGCAGCTGGAGGTGAGGGGAGATGCTCGTGCACATACATAAATAACCCACTCAGCTCTCGGCCTCTTGTACTGATGGAGATTTAGAGAGTGGACTTATTCAGCTGAAGCTCGCTGCCAACCTTCAGCTGATTTCTGGTTCAGAGGTTTGCCGATGGAATTTACTTTCTGCTTATGGTTAGAAAATTGTGTAACCTCCGTGAAAAGTCTGTATTATTCTATAAAATATGAATCAAAAGCAAATTACTAAAGAGCATTACATACTTTTCCACAGCCTCAGATCGTTTATCGCCACTAGTTTTGTGGAGTTTGCCGCGATCAGCTGAGCGGAAATGACGTCCCTATAATTACCGCAGAAATAATAATGAATAATTTTAGAAATAAACTCACACAAATAAAAATCGTCACAGCACAAAACAGAACACGATTGACACCATTTTAGACGCTTTTAGAGAATTTTGAAGCTTCCTGGAGACTGGCTGACCCCAATTTGACCTATAAAAGAATCATTCATTTCTCCAAAACTAAAGAAGCACAAATGAAACTTTTTTTGCATCACAAAACAGCACAAATGAAGCACAAACGATTGACATAGTTTTTTGTGTAGGTTTGCGTTTGATGGGGGGACAACTTCACGCAAGTCTTTTCTGGGATCCGTCAATTTCTTTGGCTTTGTCTGGAATGTTTCACAAGATGGTATTTTTGAGCTTTTTTCTAGGTATTTTTGAGCTATAAAACCATCTATAATTGAATAAGTGTAAGGTTAGACGTGTTTAATGTCATACTGTGGAGCATTCCAGCCAGAGCAATGGCATATCCATAGAAACAAGAAGGTAACAGACCCCCAAACAAAAAGTTACACAGTGCACTTTTAAAGGTAATTGTACCATACTGGTGTAAGGCACTGTACCTGATTCAAAAACAAAAAAAAGGGTACAGGGCTTAACTGTTAATTTAATAATCTCAATTAAAGGAACATTGTGTAACATTTCTCAAGGTCACCTGCTTGACTCCATGGAGATGTGATTGGATCACCTACAACTTTCTACTGTATGCGATTAAACAGAGGTAAAGGGGTGAAAATCTGCAGAGAGGCCAAGAAAAAGGTGGAGAAATGTGAAGTTTAAACAAAAAGCACTTAAACAAAAATGATAACATGGTAGCAATGAACATGACATACCCCACAAACACAAAACAAAACATAGTGTGCTTTTAAATCTAATTGAAATAATAATATCCAGTATCCTTGTCGAGGTGTAAATGTGAGAAACACAATGATGAATAAACTCAAATGAAAAGACTGCAGCACCCTTTCATGGCAGATGTCCAACAATTTTATTTCTGATTGTGAAATTGCCTTGGCCAGATTATTTTGTTCTTGCTTCGTTCGGACCCTGAGTTCTGAGGAAGACTATTCACCTGAAATGTAATCAACAATAACAGGGCTAAAGTTTTTCATATGTATGTATGTATATATGTATGTAGGCATGTATGTATGTATGTATGTATGTATGTATGTAGGCATGTATGTATGTATGTATGTATGTATGTAGGCATGTATATATGTATGTATGTATGTATGTATGTATGAGTGCATGTATGTATGTATGTATGTCTGTATGTATGTATGAGTGTATGTATGAGTGTATGTATGAGTGCATGTATATATGTATGTATGTATGTATGTATGTATGTATGTATGAGTGTATGTATGAGTGCATGTATGTATGTATGTAGGCATGTATGTATGTATGTATGTCTGTATGTATGTATGTATGCATGTATGTATGTATGTATGTATGTAGGCATGTATGTATGTATGTAGGCATGTATGTATGTATGTATGTATGTAGGCATGTATATATGTATGTATGTATGTATGAGTGTATGTATGAGTGCATGTATGTATGTATGTAGGCATGTATGTATGTATGTATGTCTGTATGTATGTATGTATGTATGTATGTATGTAGGCATGTATAGATAAGATAAGATAAGATATCCTTTATTTGTCCCACAATGGGGAAATTTCAGTGTTGCAACGCACAGTAAAGAGAACAGCAAGAAACAGTAGCAGCAATAGAGTACAGTTAAGTTAAAAATAGACAAACACTATAAGGATCTAAAAAGATAAGGATTATAAAATGTATGTATGTATGTATGTATGTATGTAGGCATGTATATATGTATGTATGTATGCATGTATGTATGTATGTATGTAGGCATGTATGTATGTATGTATGCATGTATGTATGTATGTATGTATGTATGTAGGCATGTATGTATGTATGTATGTATGTAGGCATGTATGTATGTATGTATGTAGGCATGTATGTATGCATGTATGTATGTAGGCATGTATGTATGTATGAAACTAAGAATGAATGTATGTATGTATGTATGAGTGCATGTATGTATGTATGTAGGCATGCATGTATGTATGCATGTATGTCTGTATGTATGTATGTATGTATGTAGGCATGTATAGATAAGATAAGATAAGATAAAATATCCTTTATTTGTCCCACAATGGGGAAATTTCAGTGTTGCAACGCACAGTAAAGAGAACAGCAAGAAACAGGAGCAGCAACAGAAGCAGTTAAGTTAAAAATAGACAAACACTATAAAGATCTAAAAAGATAAGGATTATAAAATGTATGTATGTATGTATGTATGTATGTATGTATGTATGTAGGCATGTATATATGTATGTATGTATGCATGTATGTATGTATGTATGTAGGCATGTATGTATGTATGTATGTATGTATGTATGTATGTATGTATGTATGTATGTAGGCATGTATGTATGTATGTATGCATGTATGTATGTATGTATGTATGTATGTATGTAGGCATGTATGTATGTATGTATGTATGTATGTAGGCATGTATGTATGTATGTATGTCTCTACGTATTTATGTATGTATTCTAGTTATTTAATTTACTTTTATTCATTTTCATTCATTCATTTTATTGTTTTATTTGTTTATTATTATTTATTATTTTATTCATTGTTAGTTTTATCATTTTTAATTTTTTAACGTATTTTTAATTTCATTTTTAGAACATACAAAGGCAGACAGCATCACCAGCGACAACAGTTTCCGCCCTGTATTGCGATGGATTTTTAACATTTAGGTCTCTGTGTAAATGTGTTTTAGCTTGAATTTCTTTGCAAAAACTGAGCACTTTTTTCCTCCATTCCAAAAGCCACCACATTTTGTTTTGAATTGTTAATCGCTATGGGAACAGCACTCATTCCTCATCGTCCCCAAACCCAAACACCAAGCATTCCAAACACATTTGCACTCACTTAACACCGCGTTTCACATCGGCCCGTCTGGATTGCCCATCAGCTTGTTAATAGTTTTATCTGCTGTGTGAAAGTGTTTCTGAAGTCAAAGCCCAGGCAAACTGCACAAGGTTTAATTAGAGAAGCCCGATTCGAGTCAGTGAAGAGCCACTTTGGTCCGATGGGACGTGGGCTGGAATAAATAATAGCTCTGTCACCTCGGTGAACTGCGGAGGTGGAGGAAACTGCAAATATATTATGTAAATTCTCATCGGATATCGCTTTTATTTTATTATATTATTGCGCAAAATCGACTCTCGCGAGATGGAAGCCGTGTTCTAATGGCGTGTTTCATTCACTTTGGAGTTTGAGTAATCATTTGCTATGAGTCTGTCTACATCTCCAAAGCTCAAAATGCTCTGGTCCACCTTGTGATGTCATGTAGTGGACAAGTTAACAGGTCCTTTTACCTTTAAGTCAGTAGAGATTGACCATTCCAAAGCCTATTCCAAATCATTTAAGTTACGGAGCGCCTCAAACTTGTGTGAATGAAATAAAACACAACTCCAGAGAGGTTTTTGCTGAGGAAACATCGTTCAAACATCCTTTTAGTGAGATTTAGAACCTTTAAGGAAGTTCATGAAGTTACTGCACTGCACATTTCTCTGATATGGCCAAGATTTTAGAACTTATATCAGGTTATTCATCTTGTTTTCAGATTTGTTAAGATAAGATAAGTTAAGATAATAAACTAATCCTTTGTTGTCTCCAATGGTAGAAATTTGTCTTTGGTTTACTCATATGGCAGTAAAACCTTTCTGATTCTGAAAGACAAGACAACACAACAACATAAGCACTGTACAAACATCCACCATAGAACAGAAATAAATAAGAGACCGAGTATGACCACGAGTGATCCACCAACAAGACTTTTAAGGCCGTCTTTACAGGCAAGACAGTCACAATCTTCTATTTATCTCTTCATAATTGCACATTCCCTAAGATTCAGTGATACAGATTTGCTTGATACAGACTAACGATGAACTACTATCATCTCAGACTGATTTAAGTACTTCTATCTAGAATTTAGCATCTTTGAATTTATTATCAGGCCATTCATACTACTCATGAACTTGTTTTAAGTATGTTTATCTAGAATTTAGCAGAATTTAAAGCATTTTATCTAGAATTTGGCATCTGAGAACTTCTTATCAGGCATGAACACTGATCCTAAACACCAGAGATGCTTCATTCTAGTCTAGAGGTCGTTTATTTTAAGCTTTTTGCAGTGTGGGGTGAAAATAGAAGAGGCAGAGGAGACGGCTCGGTGCAGGTTTTGCTGAGGAGACCCTGAAGCTAACAGAAGAAAGTAAAAGAAGATAAAGCAGAAGAAACTTTCGGACTTAATGAGCAGCTCAGAGACGCAGCTGCCGTAATGGATTTGGTATCTCGTCCTTAAAATACATCAATGACCCGTTGGAGTGAGAGGCGCAGTCACAGCTCGTTCATAAGATGGGTTGTAATGATGCAAATGAGGCTCGTGTTAGACACCTGAGGCCCCCTGCACCCAGCCTGTCCTTACAGCAGCAGGGCATGAAGAACTCACGTTTGTTACACAAGTAAAAGTGCACTACAAATTTCTCAGATCTGGCCAAGACTTTAAAACACCTATCAGGTTCTTCATCGTGTTTTCAGATCTACTTACTAATTCTGAGACAGCTTCATTCTAGTCGTTTATTTTAAGAGGACTTGTCAAGTTAAAGTATCTGTCCATTCAGCAAGATAATTGTACTACCTTTAAGTCATTTTCTGATAGATCTAAGTGTAAGTTTATATCTTAAGCTTTTTGCAGTATGCAGATAGGGGCAAAAGTTTACTCAAGTAAAAGTATCACATGAAAAATGTTCTTGCATAAAATTAAAAATTACCAATCTTGGACTGAAATTGTCCAGTATCTCTGCACCTTCTGTTTGTAACATGGAAAAATTAAAAGTTTTAAAAGTTTTAGGCGAGTGGTAATTAGTCTTAAAATAAGGAAATAAAGAATTTCATTCAGATTCATTAACTAAAATCAAGAATAACAAGCTTTTTCATCTCAATTTATTCTTAGAATTAGTGTTTTATACTTTATTTTAGATCACTTAAAACTTAGATTATTGCTTAGAATAAGTGATTTTATCTTATTTTGAGATTTATGAAGCCCAAGATATATTTTCTTATTTTAAGATTTATTGTAAGTTTCACTTCCTGCACTGGCCGATCATTTCACTTGTTTCTAAAGCATTTGAACTTAAAACAAGTGGATTTTTCTAGTTTTAAGGATGGGTATTTTTGCAGTGTACCAATGGAATAAAACTTTTTGTACTTAAAATACAAAAATACATCTTTGCTACACTAAACAACACCTGTTTGCACTTAAAGTAAGAAACTAAATCAAATATAGCTTGAATTAAGAAAAACACTTCCTCCACTGGTAGATCATTTCATTTGTCAAGTTGAATCGACTCAAATGTAAAATGTTCTTCATTGTGGCCATACCGACTTGTCAAAGCCTGATCCCATCAGATCTCAGAAGCTAAGCAGGGCCGGGCCTGGTTAGTACTTGGATGGGAGACCACTGGGAATTCCAGGTGCCACAGGTAGGCGCCAGTCGCAAAAACTGTCATTGTGTCCTTAGGCAAGACACTTCACCCACATTGCCACACACCACATGAATGTGGTGTGTGCGTGAGTGTTGGTGGTGGTCGGAGGGGCCGATGGCGCAGATTGGCAGCCTCGCTTCCGTCAGTCTGCCCCAGGGCAGCTGTAGCTACAATAGTAGTTTACCACCACCGGATATGGAGTGAATGAATAATGCTCTGTAAAGCGTCTTTGAGTGTCCAGAAAAGCGCTGTATAAAACTGATGCATTATTATTATTTAAGTAATTCTAACTTACCTAGATATTGTTTTTTTCCAGTGTAATATTATAGCCTCCACCAGAAACCTTTAATGTCATACTGTGGAACATTCAAAGCAGAGCAATGACAATAATTGCAACATGAAGGTGACGGTGACGGAACCCCAACCAAAAAGTTCTGCCGTGCACTCTTAAACCTTTCTTCTATACAGACATCCTTACGTTGGAAATGTACAGTATGATCGTGGATGGACTACATTTCCTCACTACTTCACTAACTCATTAAATTCCACCGAGGTTAAATGCAGCGTATATAGTTGCGTAGCGGAGCCCGTGTGAGTGTGCTGAGCGTACTGATCAGGCCGGTGACTTTGAGGTGGCCGCACTGAATCAGATGGAGCAGTTTTATGAAGCTCTACTGATGCAATAAGCGCCACGTCTACTGTCTGTCACATCCATTCAAACTGTCGGGGCCGAGAATATTACTGTGCTCACGGCTACGAACGCTGGTATTGATATTTATATGAACACAAGGTGGCAGATATGCCTCGTAAAAAGATTTAGAGGGTCAGAAGAGGAGCTTGAGAAGAAAAAATAGGCTACATGCGTGTTAGTGTATCAGTTGAATTGCAAAAACAGATAAGAAGCATTTTAGTTCCCAAAATGGACTCTTGTGAGCTTTAAGCCATGTTATAATGTTGTTACCTCCTCAAAAACAGACCTGAAGTTGTGTTTTGTTTCATTCACACGTTTGAGTAATCCTGCATTATCAGTCTGGCATCTCTAAAGCTCAAAATGATCTGTTCCACTGTGTCGTAATGCGAACTATAGCGATAAACTCCTCTCGCGTCATCGTCTCTGCAGACACAGAGGTCTGCAGGTCGTCTTTAAGCAGGTTTAATGATGCTTGAAAAGGTGAAACTGTAGGAAAGACAAATGTAAAACTACAATATGCCTATAGCAGTTACAAAACCTCCTCTCTAGCGAATCACAGCTCACTTCTACCACGCCTCGATTTCCCAGAAGCCTATTTATAGCAGCCTATCCCGGCAACCCAGTTTGTCCTAAATAACTTGACCCCACCCTCCCAACCGCTATCTGTTTGCTAATAAAAGGCTTACGAGGGAGGTCCCGTCCTGCTGGGCCATGTGAAGATTGAGACTGAACCCCCACCCTGAGTCTCAACCCAGCCAACCCGCCTCGTCTCAGTATAATAAACTCTTTTCTCTTCGCACATGTGTTGTTGCTGTGGTCCTTGCTGGTGAAGGTTATCTGACGCTGGTTTGAGAGCTGCATGGTTCGTGTGTAATTAACATACCGTAAAATACCAAACAAGAGCCGGGTCCCAATTAACCGCCGTGTCACCTTCAAATGCCGGTGCAGGTGTATATTTTGATTAAAAAAAACACCGGTTCCAAATAAACGGTGAATCTAATGTACGTGCTGAAGACAGAAGTCGTGCTGCAACAGGCCGCAGGACCGATGCTCGCGTCGTCTCTACACAAAGCAAACTTAAAACCACATGGCTCATTTGCATAAATTATGAGTGCTGAAAAAAAAAACTGCTGGCTCCTTGATGCACCTCTGCTGATGCACAGAGAGAGGTGTTGCATCTTAGAGGGGACATGCCGGTAGTTCATACTGGTTGAAAGAATTTGAGTACTATATTTTTCCACTTTTGCTCAACAAGATTTTTGTGAGGAAGGAATCCCAAAATTGCCGCCTGGTCTCAAATAAATGCCTGGTCTGTTATGTGATTGAAACAAATACGGGCTTTTATTTGGTATTTTATGGCACTACAATACTAGGATTACAGACAAACATCACAATGCTGGACAAATAATTATGTCTGAAGTTGTTGAACATGGGTTGTTGAAATTGTCCAAATGATTCTAGTGAAGGTGTATAGAGTTTAAAAAGATAATGGAGCATATCCTGTCTTCTGTTTGAGAGAAGAGCTCAGCCTAAATATGCAGAATGAAATTAAACAAAATGAAGGAAACAAAACACAATTCCGGGAATGTTTGTGATGAGAAAAGACTAGAAAATGCCAAAAAACAAACAACCCCCATCCTCCCTGTCAATTTAGCCAAAACGGAAATATCTCATTTTGTAACTGAACGCTACAAAATGAGTTAAAAGCAGAACTATTGTGTAAAATCGACTTTTCGGAGCTTTTAATCATGTTATAGTTGTTTCCCCTTCTCTTTCCCTCATCTCGAAGTTGGATTCAGATTGATTCGTGCATGCTTGAGCGATCTTTAATCTTCTTTTCAAGACGACATATTGATGATCACCCCCGGTTTTCTCCACCCCAGTTTACAACCCTTCTCCTCTGTACTTTTTCCCTCCAATTTCGTTTTCTTCATCTGTGATACCTGTAGGATTCGGCAGTGTTGTGTAGTCATTTTGGTACAAATGGAAAAAAATTAATCCACGGCTCGCTATTGTGACCTGCAGGTATCCATTGGAGGGACCATGTTCCATCGGGCGCCAACGTTTTCTAACACAGAAATCATTTGTTGGCGTTGTTTCTTTTAAAAGCTTCCCCGAAACACACGATCCGGCGTAGGCAACATGGATGAAGTGTCTCGCCCAGAGGCCCAACAGTAGTTTGAAATGGTTTGACTGGGATTAAACACATTTTTTCTAGGACAACAGTGCTTATGAACACTTTTTTTTATATGATTTGATCCAGGGTCCGCCGCCTCTTCCGACATCCCTTCATTACAACATGCCGGTATTTAGATGTAACGGTTTTCCAACACTTTTTAGTATCACTATTCCAACACATCTTTTTTTTTTTTTTTGCGATAGTCTACCCAGGCTTTTGTCTTTCGCTGTTCGAGATGGAATTGATTTGGCCAAAAGAAACAGGGGCCTAATGCCAACACAATCAAATTTCGTGGTCATATGTAGGTGGTCGAACGTGTGTTTTGGGCTTTGAGAGTGTCATCTTGATTGGTTATTTCTTTAGGCAAATGGTGTTTTCTGCAGATTGCCTACATGACAAAATGAGCCCACCCAGCTTCCGTTTTAGATGAGATATTTTCCCGAAGTCTGGCCTATGCTCCTTTATAAAACTGTTTCCCTCGAAATAAGTCGAAATAAGCTCCCTTATGTTTTTCCGTTTACACTAGATCCAGTAAAGTGAAGCGCCCCAGTTTGACAACATATTTCTTTGGATTGGAGACAGCGGGTTTGATGCTGTTTGCACACGGTGATCACACTTTAAACCTTAGTTATGTCACATTTCAACTCATTTGCGTAGTTCATTTTGACAGTCGTATTATGGTATCAAATGTGGTAGCACATATCGACAGTCCAATTTAACTATCGAATAACGCTCCCACTGTAGAATCACCATGATTCACTCATTTATATGAATGTGCAGAGGGAGCTCATTTCGACAGGCCTGTATCTTCTATCAAATAAGGCTCCCACTGTATAAGAGAAAGAAATGACTGGAAACACTGAAATCTTTAAATTAAACTGCATTAAATATATCATATTTAAGGCTACAATGTGAACTTTCTATAATAATATAGTGATGTTTTATCTATACAGTGCGTTTTTAAACAAAACTACAACATTTTCTACACCTGGAAACTAAATAAAATATGATGTAATAAAAATGATAATGTTAAAATCAAATATTAAATCCAAACTATTCAATCATCTAACAGAGGCATTCAAATCCAACATGCACAAGTCGTTGCTTACAGTTTTAACTGGTCAAAACTAGGGGTGTGCATTGCCTCGAGCCTGACGATACGATACATATCATGATATGCATGTCACGATTCGATATATCACGATATATCCTGATATATCCTGATACTAAAAAACAATGGATGATATATTGCAATTTATCAATAATTACTTCTAATATCTTAAAATATTATTAAAAAAATTTATTCAGATACATTTTGAGAATTATGCAATGAAGTATCACAATATATCACTGAATCGATTTTTTCTTACATCCCTAGTCAAAATGTACAATAAAACCAGAACACTTTTCAAATGTAAATGTCTTGTTTGTCCATTTCTTCCTCGGGAGCTCAAATCGACAGAACACCGGCCCAAGCATCTTATGATATACAGGAGCTCAAAGTATAATAGGCTATGACATTAATATTATTCACGTCGGTAAAGCGGAATGTTCGAAAATCAGTCAAATGCGGCAGTTAAATCAATAAACAAAACACCACATGACGTAAAAATGCAGGTGTCCATTACAAAACCTAATAAAAAATCAACTACAAACCTTTCTCTCCCTTAATGGACAATCTCGTATCTGTCCAATCACCATTTTAAATTTGTCCTTTGTGTCTGGACCAAAACTGGACCATTACTCCTCCTGCCAGAGCCCGCACCATTAGTGGGTCCATTTGAATGATCTTATGGAACAAAAATGTCGCCGGCGCCTTAATTATTGCGAACAGCTGCTATAGCTTTTATCCAAATTGAACACATTTGTCGCCGTAGCAGAATGAGCTAATCCTTCACTTATTTCAATCACCTGCTGTTCCTGTTTGGAGACTTTTTGGGGCTGAAATCTCACACTCGCACAGCTCAGAGTGAGACAGGAAGAGGAGGAAGACGTGGGAGAGGAAGAAGAGAAGGCAGCATCAAGGTCACCCCGGAGAGAAACTGTTTGTCCTGAGAGAAGTGAAGATTCCGTGACTATCTTTGCTCCTCTTTTTCTTTCGGAATTGACTCCAGAAAGCCATTATTGTTTTAAAACCCTCAAAACAGGTCACTAGGACTTTATTAACTCTTGATACTTTGCAGAGTCATCAACAATCCCCGGGGTTGTGACGCTAACTGTAGGTGCTGCTCTGTATAAAGCTCTGTTGGCCAAGATTTTAAAACTTCAGATTTATTATCTACTTACTTAGAGTGACCTTACGTCCCTATTTACTCGGGACAGTCCCAGTTTTGAGCCCTGAGTCTCCTGTCCCAGCAGATTTATCCCAAACTAGTGATTTGTCCCAGTTTTATAAATGTCCTAGGCAGGGCCGGCCCCCCCATTAGGCAACATAGGCAAATGCTAAGGGCGCCGAGCTCAAAAATCGGCGATGGGGGATAAAATCCTCCACTGTCTAAAAAATCGTCACTATGAACTGTTTGATTTCTTGTGAGTATCTGTACTCTGGAATTATTTTTTGCAATCCAAGGGGCGCCACCTGAAATCTTGCCTAGGGTGTCAAAATGGTTAGGGCCAGGCCTGGTCCTGGGTGTCCTGGGTGTTTGATCTAAACTAGGACTAAACTAAGATTAAACCAGGACCACATCAGGTCTAAACCAGGACTAACACAATTTCTAACTAATCTGATCCCAACATCTGAACAGTAAAGAGGAGCATAAATTGTAATTTGTTTGGCCAAAATACAGAAATCCATGTTTGCAAATGACCATTAAGCAAAAAAATGTGCCTCAGAATGACTGACACGAGAATGCCCAATGTTTCACGCTCTTTTCACAGTTTTATTTATACCAAACATCCCAACCCGAGTGTGTCCCAGTTTAGAATATTGAAAATCTGGTCACCTTATATAGGATATTCCACGTGGACATGTTTTACCTTGTTATAAAGCTCAGACTCTCTATATTCTGCCCACTTAATCCAATTTACAGACAGATAAATGTCCTGATATGTGGCTCCGCATCAGTATTTATCTGCGGAGTCATTTGTCTGTGTCCATCCCGTCCCTGAACGCATCGCCATGTGCACTTGTCTACAGCCATAGATCCATGTGCGCACATATACTGTCTATGTGTCCACACCACTGAGATTCTCTCCTTTTTCTGGACGCTCAGTGTGAGTCTGGATTAAAAGGGCAGTTCTTAGTGCAGACTTGTGATCTGAGATGAGGCTGTGTGAGGCTGAGTGTTGAAATGTGTCGGTTTTGAAGCTCGTTTTGGTTCTTTGGTCATTGGTTAGCGATTAGCTGCTGTAGCTCGCACACATAAACAGGCTGTTTTCTCTTCTATTAGCGACTGTAAAGTGACTCTAGTGGCCGTATATATGTTACTGGACACGCACTGATATGTAAATGAGCTGTGAATGGAAGTGTGAATTATCGGCATTTAGTCCACAAGAAGTAGAGTCACTGTCGCTGACCTGGAGCTTCACCTCGATCCGTACGCTGTGTGGATGTAAATAGACACACATGAGGAACTATCTCGACTTTTTACTTCTAAAGAACACCTCAAACTGGATTAGCAGCGTGGTTTTGTGGACTGGATGTCATCATTTGCGGAGGATAATTTCTATGGATAATGTGGATAAGATGCTGCACTTTAAACTTACCACTTTACCACAGGTGAGGAATAAAGTCTTCGCTATATTTTTGCTATATCCCGAGTTTGTATTTTGCGTCTCTGTGTCCGTCACTCCTCTGCCCCTGATGCTCTGTTTTATCGGCTGTTATTGTAGTGTTGCTGATGTTTGGTGGTTATGATCTGACACTGACTCCACACACAAGACACACAAACACAAAAAGTTCTCCCAAAGTTCTCCCTGAACTTTGGGAGAAGAAATCGCAGCCAAAATCGGGCAAATTGTGTGCGCTTTGTGTTAATGGTGTAGACTGTCAACCACCTATAAAAACCACTATACCTGCAACAAAACTCTTGCGTAAAGATTTTTCGTGTGGCCATACCGGCTCGTCAAAGCCTGAACCCGTCAGATCTCAGAAGCTAAGCAGGGCCGGGCCTGGTTAGTACTTGGATGGGAGACCACAAGGAATTCCAGGTGCCACAGTGGGGCGCCAGTTGCAAAAACTGTCCTAGTGTCCTTAGGCAAGGCACATCACCCACATTGCCTAGTATGAAAGTGGTGTGTGCGTGAGTGTTGGTGGTGGTCGGAGGGGCCGATGGCGCAGATTGGCAGCCTCGCTTCTGTCAGTCTGCCCCAGGGCAGCTGTAGCTACAATAGTAGCTTACCACCACCGGATATGGAGTGAATGAATAATGCTCTGTAAAGCGTCTTTGAGTGTCCAGAAAAGCGCTATATAAAACTGATGCATTATTATTATTATTATTTTTGAAAGGTCTCGAAACTAAACCCAAGCCAGGAGGATTCAGGATAAATCAAGAAACTGCTTAGAACTTGACAAATTGCCCATACTTGAAGGCGCTTTGTCTGATCTCTGCACGCATCAGCAGCTTTCAACAAATATGGATACAACACAAGTTTGAGCAGGGCGGAGGCTGAAGTGGGGCCAAAAATGGATATCTTCTGAGTCATTGTTTACACTTACTTCTTGTGGAATGAGCAATGCCTCATTACCATCACTACTGAGGCGGGTGTGTGTTGGATTAGAGCCACTTAAAGGTGCACTGTGGAGCTTTTCTGGTGGAGTTAGGAGATGTTACAGCTTAGAACCTTCAGCAGTATGGTATTTGTCTTATTTCTTTTTGGTATTGGTTACTTTTTACTGCCCAAACATATGCTAAAAACCGGCGTTATTTACGCGAGCACTACAAAAAAGGATTGAATTAAGCAGAGACTAATTTTAGACCAAGACCAATTTTAAGATTTTTTTTACTTAATAAGATGAGATTTTTTTACTTGTTTCAAGTACTTGTTTCTAGATATAACAACTTATTCTAAGCACTTTTTATATTAAATGAAGCCAGGTTAAGCCTCTTTAACTTCCTTCTCAAACCAATAAGGTGAACAATTTTGCCATAAATATTTGAAACTTGTGTTTTCTGCTTAGAACAAGATTAGTATTTCATCTTGTTTTAAGAAAACTTGGTAAGTGAAAATTTCTTACTGCACTGGCAGATAATTTCACTTAAAATAGGGCATTTTTACCTCTTTTTTTCTTCTTATTTTTTGATAGGCTTATTCTGTTTTGAGTAGATTCATCTTGAGTAAAAAAGTTACAAGACTTAAAAATAAAATTTAGTTTATTGAGTACATAAAGTAAAATGATCTGCCAGTGGAATAAGTGTCTTTTTCTTAATTCAAACAACATTTGATTTTATTTCTTATTTTAAGTGTAGCAAGATGTATTTTCATTATTTAAGTGCAAAAAGTCTTATTCCACTGGCAGATAATTTTATTTGTCAATAAAATTTACCCCAATCATGGTTAAACTTTCTTAATCTAAGTCATTTTAGCTTGACTAGATTTTGTTTTTTTTGCAGTGTGAGCTTGCCTCTCCATGGATCTGACCTGTAGCTTGTCCTGGTTGTGTGATCTGCTTGTCTCGATGGACATTGATCAATTTAATCCCATATTGTGGCGTATTCCGGGCAAAGAAACAACATCTCCACAGAGACAAGCAGAAGAATCATTTTATGTGGAGTTAATCTGATTATCTGAGATTCAGGAGCTCCAACCTCCTCTCCAGCCAACCACGCCTTAAATTACCCAGAAGCCCTATTTATACGGCCATCCTGACATCACCGCCTGTGTCAGCTCTCTCGACTCTCTCCCTCCCACCCATGCCATGTCTTTCGTCTATCCTTCTGTCTGAAGACGTCATCTTTAAGGTTTGGGGGTTCCGAATCAGCCGGGTGACCATTTTGGATTGGAGATGGAGCCCCCACCTTCCACCGTCAACAAATATCTTATTGTATTCCATTGTTGTGGAGTGGTGAATTAAGTTTTAAGGATTTCTATGGACAACAGCAGAACAAAGAAGCAGGATATTTTGGGTGTTCATATGTAAAATGGACTCTTGTGAGCCAAAAACAGACCTGGAGTTCTGTTTTGTTTCATTCACATCTGTTTGAGTGACCATTTATTATTAGTCTGTCTACATCTCCAAAGCTCAAAATGCTCTGTTCCACTTTGTGATGTCATGAAGTGGTCATTTTCAACAGCTCCTTTTACCTTTAGTTCATATTTTAAAACTTCTATCAGGTTATTCATTAAATTTTCAGACTTCTTACCAATTCTGAGCTGGCTAGAGGTCGTTTATTTTAAGAGAACTTGTCCAGTAAAATGATCTTGCTGCATGGACAGATCATTTTGCTACTTTTAAGTTATTTTCTGATAGATTTAAGTGTTTATATCTTTAATTTAAGTTGTGAAATGATCCAAATGATTCTCGTGAAGGTGTATGGAGTGTTTATTGTTTGAGAGAAGAACTCAACCTAAATATGCAGGATTTGTGTGTTAAACGTGTGTGAATGAAACAAAACACAACTTCAGGTATTTTTGTTATGAGAAAAGTGCTTTGTTTTGCATTTTTTGTATGAAAATCACTCTATAAATAAAGTTTAATTGATTGATTGAAAACAACATTATAACAAAGATCAGAAAATAGCGTAATATGAGCCCTTTAAACTTAATGATGATGATTCACAAGTTTAATCTGGATTTACATTAATATATTGTTACTTTTTTGTATACTGTAAATTGCTGTTTTTGGGTGAACTTTCGTGCAGGTGTAGCCTTGTTAATGGAGTTAAAATGAGATATATAGAGAAACACAATAGTTTTGAGAGCTTTGGCCCCATCCACTTTTAGTTCACCAATCAATCGGCAAGAATTTCAAAATCATTTTCTTACCTGCGTTGCGTAGTTTCCGGTTTCGGAGCACGGCCACGATCACCAGCAGATTCCCCAGTACGTCGACCACTGTGGTGAAGATCAGTACCGCGGCCAGAGTGTACGCCACCCACACGGGTCGCCCCATGGCCAGGGTCGCCTTGGGCTCGTCGTCCAGGGAGTCCATGTCCCCCTCCACAGCGCCCCCCATAGGTCCTACACCGAAAAGTCTCTCCTCAATGGTTTTCTCACATTCTAAGGATTCTTCAGAAACGGCGAGAAGTTCAAATTTCCTTCGGGGATATCAAACATTTCTTTGTATTTTTGTTGGTTCATTTGAGTGTTAAGGTCGAGCAATCCGACGCAGTCCAGTGTCCGCCATTTTTGTAGTTCTTGTAGTTCACGTAATAGCCATATGGGTGGGAAGAAGTTCAGATGGACCCGTTTGAAAAGAGTCTCCAGCCCATTCTGAGTTAAGATTTCAGTTTTTTGGATTATCCTGAGTTATTTTGAGTAAGCTGAAAACGGGCAGTAGTAAATCCATGGTTACTTCAAATGCAGGTCGGTTGAAATGAACTATCTTCTTGATAGGTCTTCACATCTTCACATCTTTTGACCAGCAGTTTCTCTCTGATGTTGTTGGCCTCGGCTACAGAAACGTAATCTCCAAATGCCAGGCAAACCCAAATGCTCCCCTGAAAAAGTGCACCTTCAGAAATGGCAGCTTCATTTTTCAAAATATCTTAGCGAGATTGGATCCGAAATTGAATTCAGTTTTGACCTTTTCGAACATCCGCTGTGAGAGTTTTCTTCACTCAACGACCCAGCCTTTGTCAGGTAAAATCTCTGAATGAACGACGTCTATTTTGACTTTTCTTTTCAGCGACAACTCCTACACTACAGCTCAAATCAATATCACTTCTAAAAATAAAACGCTTCCACTTTCTTCTTTACAGAGCGCTAAAACGTTTGAATTTGAGTTCAGTCCAGGAATTTTTGAAATCTTCTGATTGAAATGATTTTTTTCATCTATACATTTCTTTACCGTCCATTCAAACAGTCCCATCAAACTCCTTTCCAAATATTTTCTACCACACCCCTCTTATTTCTTACCTCCTTCCTTATTTTTAAACTTACCTACTTCTTCCTCTCTGTATTGCTTTTGTTTTTTAAAAGTCTCCCTCATATAACCTTAAAACGTTTCAGACTTTTTCCATTGGTGTCCTCCTTGGAGCTTTCCCGTACGTTTGGTTCATCGTCTTGTCCATTGTAGAAGATTTCAGTAGTTCTCGAGCGTCCGTGCAATCTTCATAGGACGTTTCGCAGTGTTTCGAGCTTGCCCCATCCGCTTTTGGCTTTTCCAATCTTCAAACCTTCACTCGTCAGCTGTTGTTCGGCTTGGTCATCCTCTCTCCGGCTCCATAGACGATGTCAGTATCATCTCCGGTCATCGCGGCCATAGACGGTGTCCCTGCATGCTCCTGTTTTGATCTCCTTTCCTCTGCTCTTCTCCGGCTCCCTCTCCTCTCCCCTCTCCCCTCTCTTTAGCTCTGTGTCGGATTCTCTCTCGGAGTCGCTGGAGCAGATCCAGGCCCCACCCCCGCCGGTCCACGTGCGCTGCCCTGTGAGGCGGGGGGCTCATTCATTCACGCTGAGGTTGTGTGTACGGCAGCTGCTTGTGGGCAGATGTAAACATATGGGGCTAATTACGATAATGAAAGTGGAGTGCGTTTACCGAAACTGGATAATTAAACAAACGTAATAGAAGGATTCACTCAGTGCTAAATAAAGGGGCAAAACATATTCAGATTTGCAATAGCCTATTTTATTAACTGTGTTTTAATTAACAATATTTAAAGGGCTCATATTAGGTTATTTTCTGGTCTCTGTTATAATGTTTCACCATAACAAACAGACCTGGAGTTGTGTTTTGTTTCTTTCACACATGTTTAACACACAAATCCTGCATATTTAGGCTGAGTTCTTGTCTCAAATAGAAAACACTCTGTTCCACCTTGTGATGTCACGTGGTAATACAGGAAGTGCTCCACTGTATTGTTAAGATCCACACACCTTCACTAGAATCATTTGAATTATTTCAGCCCTAGAATTACCAACGTGAACAAAAGGTAAAAGGTAGATGTTCACTTGAAAATGACCACTTCATGATGTCACAAGGTGGAACAGAGCATTTTGAGCTTTGAAGATGTGGACTAACCTGGCTCGCGTCAGAATGATAAGTTGCTCTGAATTGAGCTCTACACATTCTCCTTCTGGAATGGCTCTTGCATAAAGTGGTTAGAAAAAGGAGGGACTTACAGCAGAACGCCTCGAGCTGATTGGGCAAACCACCCCGAAGCATCCGCCCATTAGTTTCTTTTTAGCCAATCACGACAAACCTGTCAAAATTATGTATCCAACTTACAGCAGGTAAAATTAAAACAAGTGTCATGCTTCAGAGGGAAGATGTCCAGAAACCAATTTAGCCATTTTTTCCAATATAAATTTGTGCATTAAAGGCGTTATAAGCCTCTATCACCATACACCGGCGCCACCATCTTTGTTTTGCTCTGTGTAGACCATAGACTGTATATAGAATATATAATATATATATACAGTATATGCGCTGCCCCCGCGACCCAGCCGGATTAAGCGGGAGAAGATGGATGGATGGATATATATACAGTATGGTATGGTGTAGGCCTGGCATTTGAGGCTGTGGTCATGTTGCTTGAAACCCCTCCCCCTGCCATAGAAGCTCTATGATTGGGCCGACCACTGCTCGGTTTAAACTGTAGAATGAGAGCACCTCAAGATGGAGTCTCCTGTGTCACAAATATCATGAGAATCCATCTTGTTGCACAAGGTTAGATGTAGACAGACTAATAATAAAGTTACTTGAGTGTCTTGCCCAAAGACAGCATCCATCTGTGGGAGCTGGAGTCGCACCACCATCTTTTGGATCAGTGGATAAACACTCTACGAACTGAGCTACTGTCGACTGTTGTAGTGGTGTAGGACGGACATCTTGTTAATCTGTGTGATTGTTGGTTGATGTGATCCATTTCTAGAGAATGAAGAATGGACTATAACAATAAAGCAGTTTTTGCAGCTCTTTACGAACCCGAGTCATTGTTCTTACAAATCCCTGAAGGAAAATGAAAAAGTGGAACAAAAAAGCCAAAGTGAGCAGTGTCGAAAAATGTGACCCACTTTTAAGAACACCAGCTGCCAACACGAGCAGGTACAAGAGGTTGAGAAGTAAGAGGATGTTCAGATGACAACACAAAATTCATGGTTAAAATAACTAAATAAAATGTCTATTTTCTGGTCTATGTTCTAATGTTGTTTCTTCATCACAAACATTGTGTTTTGCATCATTCGCATGTGCTCCACAGTGTTTTTAAACTCCATACACCTTCACTAGAATCATTTGGATCATTTCAGGCCTGGAGTTGCCAATCTCGACTGAGCTAAATGTAGCTGTTAACTTGAAAATTATCACAAGGTAGAACAGAACATTTTGAGCTTTGCAGATGACAGAATAATTAACTGTCTGAGTGAAACAAAACAAGCTCAGGGACAATTTTGCCCAATAAGACTTTTTGCAGTTATTTACCTTTTTCTAAAAATTCATACTTACCTCCATCTTCTGTTTTTTCCAGTTTGATTGAAGATTGAAGACTCCGCTCTCCATCTGCTTACCTGCTCCTGAGACTCCCCTGGAAACCTGGTTAATAAAACCCATAATTTTCTGTCAGTCTTGAGTCTATTTATTTATTATAATTTGTTTTAATGTATTTAAAACAAGGACAGTGCACCGAAAACTTTAGACTCATAGAGAAAAGATGCTCTGTGGCGGATTTAGCTACAAGTGACTTTCCATCTGCAGTCCTTGAGCAGGTACAAAATACATTATACATTATTTACACATTAAAAATACTCAGATTCATTGTCATCAACATCCTCCAAAATGCACATTCATCAACACTACCACCATGAAGACAAATGTCACAAGTCAAACACAATGCATCTGGGGTGCAATGGAGTGAAGACGCATCTCTCAGAGCTCCTGCACATTTTTGCATAAATTTCATTACTAAAACACACTTAAGTTGCCAACTTGTTTCCACAACTTTTTAAAGACTACTAGCTACTGATAGCACACAGAACCGCCCGTGAAAGCTGCATTTATGGCCGTAAATCTGCGAAAATACAAATACGAGGCCTCATCGAAAACGAGGTCCAGTGCAACCATGGAAAAAAGTTCCAGCCACACCGCCAATCAAGTAATACCAAAGCCCGATCCGAAAGCTAGCAGCATGGATGTGACAGCGATCAAAAATGACATCCTTGCCTCCCTGCGACAGGACATTTCCGCCATAATCAAAGAGGAGGTAAAGAAAGCCTTCAGAGACAACTTCGAGTTACTGAAAACGCAAATAGAGAACGTGAAAACGTGAAATAAAAATAACACCACTGCCTTGCAGGGAGAGCTCGACCAGGTAAAAGCAGATGCAAAAACTATGGAAGGTGACATGTCCATTATGTCTGACGAGGTGGTTGAAGTGCACGGACTGGTGACTGGTCTCAAAGCAGAAGTACAAAAACTTAGAGACAAGTGTGAAGACCTGGAGGGGCGAATGAGAAGAGGTAACATCAGGATTGCAGGTGTAGCCGAAGACCAAGGCTCCAGCACACCGGAGGCAATCTCCTCGCTTCTGAAAGAAGTGTTTCGGCTGGACAGAGAGGTCCGGGTGGAGCGATCCCACCGCAGTGGCAGTGACTTGATTCGGCAGAGGCAAGGTTAAAAAGCGAGGGAGATGCCGCGGACATCCTGAGGAGAGCGCGCAGCAGGGGAGGACAACTCCGTTATAAGGGACACCCCATCGCCATCTTCCCCGATCACACGACCAGGGTTGTTCAGGCCCGGGCGGCTTTCACCGATGTGAGGAAGATGCTCCGTGACAGACCCAGAGTCCGGAGTAAGGGATTCTCTTCCCCGCCAGATTCCGCATCACCCACAACAACGTGGAGGAGTTCGTGGATGCCGCCGTGGCAATGGACTACGTCAAGAAAAACATCCTCATCCCTCAAGATGATAGTGAACTATCCTAACTTTGAATGAACAACAAAAGGTAACGCAAAGTACTGTGAGTATTTTCCTAAATATAGTGTCTGATTTCCATAAGTTGTGCAGGGCCTGAGCCACATTGTTACTATAGACAGGCCTGTGTTTTGTTCATTTACGTGCACCCAGACGCG
Source organism: Odontamblyopus rebecca (assembly GCA_030686955.1). Lineage (NCBI taxonomy): Eukaryota > Metazoa > Chordata > Actinopteri > Gobiiformes > Gobiidae > Odontamblyopus > Odontamblyopus rebecca. Next base: position 33,040,291 of record CM060668.1, read on the forward strand.
TTTTGGGACAGCTCGCTCAGCAGAACACCCTGAACAGCATCTTGGCTGCACTTACTATGTGATAAGATCAAAATCCAAATTTAAAGTAGCTGTGCTCAGGGGTCTTTTGAGTTCTAATGTTAATGTTCCTGCTCAAATCCCATTGTTCCCCGGGATCACGTAATAGGTTTTAAAAATACAAAACTTCATGCTTTTAATTCATGTTTCTTTATTTACTTTTTCTTTTATATGCTAAGCAAACAAATATGGGCGGGCATGGGGAAGGAAATCAGTGGTAGTGATCATTCATTCAGATGAGACTCTCTCTAATGCATGTCTAAAATCTAAAGATGGGCTTGGTTATGGTTATAAGCTATAACGTTAAAGGGCTAAATGGTCCAGTTAAGAGAAGGAAAATCCTTGGTCAGTTAAAGAAAGATGGCTGTCTTATTGCATATCTGCAGGAAACACACTTGTCTGATGTCGAGCATGATAAGCTGAAGAAGTCATGGGCAGAACAGGTGTTTTATTCATCCCATCCTTCTGGCAAGAGGAGAGGAGTGGCTATTCTAGTACATCAACAGGTGAATTTTATTCCACATGCCATTCATAAAGACCCTGATGGAAGGTATATTTTGGTAAATGGGGAAATTGATGGAGTGCAGCTCTCCCTCTTCAATATTTATGCTCCTAATGAAGATGAACCAAATTTTATACACAAAATATTTGACATAGTGCTTCAGTGGAGTGTTGGAATCTTACTACTTGGAGAGGACTTCAATTGTGTGATGTCCCCACATTTGGACAGACAGCCGAGCTCTAAAAGCCCAGCCTCTCAAGTGAGTAAAGCCCTGAAATGTTTAACAACAGAACTGGGTCTGATAGATGTATGGAGAAACAAGTTCCCTAGGGTCAGAGACTTCACCTTCTACTCACATAGACACTCCTCCTACTCCAGAATAGATCTCTTCTTTACCTCTAAAAATGAAGAGCATAGAATAGTGAATATTGAAATCTTGCCAATTACCCTGTCTGATCATGCACCCCTATAGTGGTTCCATGGGATTTGGGACAGACACCAAAAACTAAATATTGGAGACTTAATGCTTCACTCTTAAATGACAGGGAATTTTGCAATTTTATAAATACTAAACTGGATTTTTATTTGGAACTAAATTCTACACCTGAGATATCACCCCTCACACTATGGGATTGTGCCAAGGCTTACATCAGAGGTTGTATAATATCATTTGCTAGTGCTAAGAAAAAGAAAAAAGAGGCCAGACAGCAGGAACTAGAGGTTAAAATAAAAGAGCTAGAGCACAAACATAAAAAATTTCAATCAGGTAACATACTTAGTGAGCTTAAAACTCTGCACAGAGAACTTTACAGCTTGATTACTGAAAAAATAGAGGACAATTTAAGATTTACTAAACATCTGACCAAACAGTAATTACCAAACCAGACAAAATTGCAAATTGCTTTGCAGAATATTACAAATCACTGTATAAAAACTCTGACACATGTAAAGATGACAATTATCAGATTTTTTTGGATAATATTGGATTAAAAACTCTCCCGGAATCATTAGCAAAACAATTAGATGAACCAATTAGGGAACAGGAAATTCAACAGGTTATCTCAAATTTAAAAAGTAATAAAAGCCCTGGCCCAGATGGCTTCATTAATGAATTTTATAAACTATTTAAGGAAAAAGTGTCCCCTTTGTTGTTGCAAGCTTATCACTATGCATTGCAGTCTGGTACCATGGCGCCTTCCTGGAATACAATTGTGGTAATTCACAAAGAGGGTAAAGACCCTACAACATGTCAATCATACAGACCAATATCACTACTCAACACAGATCTGCAGATTCTCACTGCAATTTTAGCCAAACGGGTCAGCAAAATAATTACAGAAATTATAAACCCGGATCAAACAGAATTCATAACAGGGAGGCACTTTGGAGACAATGTTCGTAGGTTGCTAAATTTGATGTCCTTTTCCAAAACAAAACAAGACAAAGTAATGATACTGTCTTTAGATGCCCAAAAGGCATTTGACTGTGTGTCCTGGCAGTATCTGAACCAAACTTTGAAGAGATTTGAATTCCGTCCAAATTTCATTAAATGGATACAAATTTTATATTCTAACCCAGGGGTCTCAGACTCGCGGCCCGGGGGCCAAGTGCGGCCCGCAGTACAATATTTTGTGGCCCGCACCTTAATATGAAAATATAATATTAGTGTGGCCCGCGGGGAAAGTGGACCTCCGAAGGGCCAATCAGCCAGCTCCCACTCTCCGTCCCTGGTCGGGGCTGGGTTAAGCTACACCAGCTTCATGCACTTTACGCTTGCAACAACAGCACGGCGTGTAATGAACAGTCAGACAGCAGTCGCCTTTGCGCTTGCCTTCTATCGTACTTTCTACCACAAATGTCATGATCAAGAGCAAAAAGAACGATGACTGTTACCGGGCTGTTTATCGTCTACGCTGCTGTTACAGAGAGAAGCGTGTGACGGAGCACCTGTAGCTGCCCTGACATTCCCCGACCGGCGCCTCTCGCTCTGGCTCGAGAGCGCGGCAGAGCGCACGGAGCGCTCTCCCGGTTAAGGCGCGCTCCGTCACAAAGCGTTATGCGTTAAGATGTTCTCTGTGCGCAATTAGCTAGCTAAACACTTGTTTGAAACGTGAAACAAGAGCGCCACTAAGCGGAATCAATTAGATTTTGTCATACCCCAGTCATGTCTTCATCAAAGCCTGCAGTGAAGAGAAAGGTTGGTGACGAGCACAGACAATTCCAAGAAAAGTGGGAGACGCAGTATTTCTTTGTTGAGCACAGGGGCATCCCCACATGTCTTATTTGCACAGAGAAAGTTGCAGTGCACAAAGAATACAACGTTAAACGCCATTATTCAACTAAACATGCTGAGGAATGTGCAAAATACCAGGGGGATGAGAGAGCCAAGTGGGTTGCCAGTCTTAAAGCAGGTCTACTGAGGCAACAAGATTTCTTCAAGAAAGCAACCAAAGAGAATATTGCAGCAGTCGAAGCTACATGGTTAGTGAGTCTCTGGCAGCAAGGAGTAGGCAAGAGAAGCCATGTTCAGAAGAACCGTTCATGATTTTCACTCAATGTTCCATTCATGTTCAGGACACTTCGTGTTCAGAAGAAATCATTAAAACTGTTAATGACATTTGAGGACTTTTTTTTAAAACTTTTTTTTTTTGTGGAATCCCTTATGCGGCCCACCCTCACCCAGACTCTGCCTCCAGCGGCCCCCAGGTAAATTGAGTTTGAGACCCCTGTTCTAACCCATTAGCCACTGTGAAGGTAAATGGAACAATGTCCAGTAGATTTTCACTGGAATGTGGCTGTAAACAAGGATGCACCCTGTCGCCCTGCTGTTTGATATAAGTATTGAACCTTTAGCGCAATTAATTAGAGATGAAGATGATATTTGGGGAATTTCAGTAAACGGAGAACAACATAAGATGTCCATATATGCAGACGATGTATTGTTATACATATCCAACCCTGTAACATCTATTTCCCATTTAAAGAAACTAATCAGTAAATTTGGTCATCTCTCAGGTTACAAAGTTAATATGGACAAAACACTGGCAATGGATATAGTAGGCAACATATCACAAACTTTTAAGGACCGGAGTAGATTTAAAAGGCCAAAAGAAGGGATAAAATATCTAGGCATCCAGATTCCCCCATAACAGTTCCTAACAGAACTGTATGGTGTAAATTATAAGGTTGTAATAGGGAAAATTAAAAAAAGATCTAGAACGATGGACAGTCCTGCCTCTATCTCTCTCCGGTCGCATAGAGAGTATACGTATGAATGTGTTACCAAGACTCCTATACCTCTTTCAGATGCTGCCTATAAATATCCCCAATTCCACATTTGATGAATTAGATCAGCTTTTTTCTAAATTTCTATGGCAAGGCAAATGCCCAAGGATCAAGTTGCAAACATTAAAATGATCAAAATCACAAGGTGGACTAGCAGTCCCAAACCTAAAACATTACTTCTGGGCAGCTCAAATGAGACCCTTGATTACTTGGATGCAGGACTTGTCTCACACTCAGTGGCTCAATATTGAAAGAGGCCTATGTGATTGCTCATTGGGGGCTCTACCTTTCTCAAATGTTCCAGTTAGAGATGTGCAAATGAGTGGGTGGACCAGGGCTACGCTGAAGATCTGGTGGAAAATAAAGCAGTCATTGGGTCTCCCAAAAGAGATTTCAGTTCTTTCAGATATCTCCTCCCTCCAGGGCTTTGTCCCCTCTCTTACTGATATGGGTTTTAAAACTTGGTCAACCTATGGCAGAAGTAAACTATCCCATGTTGTGCAGAATGGTCGTCTGAAATCCTTTGAACAGCTGAGAGACCAGTTTTGGCTTCCGTCTTCAGATTTCTTTAGGTACCTACAGCTAAGGAGCTTTCTGACAAAACACAAAGAATGGAAGAAAATCTTAGAACCCTCACTTGCTGAGGAACTGCTTTTAAAACTACAACAGGGCAACAGGCTTCCAAAAGCAATAAGCCTCTTTTATAAAGCATTTTCAAATTTCCATAATAAAACATGAATATAAAGAGAAGGTGGGAGGCTGAGATTGGTGCTCAAATGACCGACGAGATGTGGGGAGATATCTGTACTGAAGCACATCTGGTGACAAACTGTCTGTGGAGGGAGTTTAAATGGAAAGTAATCACAAGATTTTTCAGGACGCCAGAGATAACTGCTAAAATGAACATTGTAAATCCTGATACTTGCTGGCGAAACTGTGGTGCTTACCTAGTAACTCATACTCACATATTCTGGACTTGCCCAAAGATTAGCCTCTTCTGGAGTGATGCTTTTACAGCTCTCAACACAGTATTTCAGCGACCATTTGCTAAAGAACCACAGCTTACCATTTTAAGTTTAATTCCAGATGGTTTTGGAGGAAATAAGAAAAAATACCTTTTAAGAATTGTATTGTCTGCTGCACTTAAGTGCATCACTATTAAATGGCTGAGCCCTGGTCCACCCACTTACCATATGTGGATTGAAAAGGTGAGAGAGATTTGTCAGATGGAGCAAATCACTTATTCTCTGAGACTTCACAGAGAGCTCTTCATTAAGAGATGGAGTCCCATGTTTGCTCTATTATCCCAGCAAGCCTAGCATATTCCATCCATCCATCTTCTCTCGCTTAATCCAGCTGGGTCGCGGGGGCAGTTTACTGCCCAATACTCATAGCACCTGACCCCCCCTATGAACCCCTCTGCAGGTGGTGAGCCCACAGGAGGGAAATATTTGTATTTTATTTATTATATTTTATTATTATTATTTTTATTATTATCATTTGGCACGGTGGCTGAGTGGCAACACTCAGGCCTCACAGCAAGAAGGTTGCGGGTTCGATCCCCGGGTCGCCTGGGCCTTTCTGTGTGGAGTTTGCATGTTCTCCCCATGTCTGGGGTTTCCTCCGGGTGCTCCGGTTTCCCCCATCAACTCAAAACATGCAGCACCCCTATGAACTAACATCAAGGACCATGACGTCCACCCTCCTGTGGGCTCACCACCTGCAGAGGGGTTCATAGGGGGGGTCAGGGGCTATGAGGATTGGGCAGCAAACTGCCCCCGCGACCCAGCAGGAGAAGATGGATGGATGGATGGATATATATTTACTTTTATTATAATTTTATTTATTTACTTATTTCCCTTTCCTTTCTATATATTATTATGGTATTTGTATAATTGTTGCTGTTGTTATTATACTGTTAATGTTCAAGTGTACTTGTGCATATGCTTATTCCAATGTGTAATCAGCTCTGTGATTGGCTACGATGTACAAGCTGTAATATCCTAAACTTAATAAAAACAAAGTAAAAAAAAAAAAAAAACACAATGCATCTATAGTAGGGACAATAACAACAATAACATAAATCTGGTGATATTGTATTGCCAAAAGGTCTCACAATAATATCATGGACCATCACAATATATTGAATCCCAAGTCTCTTTGCTTAAATGAATGGTTCTGATGCAGAAATAGCTAAAAAAAAAAACAGAGGGAACTACATAGACCATGATCCTTTGCTCCGTTTCAGTGCAGACGACATGAAGAAATAACTGTTGTAAGCACTTTGAAATCTTCATTCTTTGGATTAAGTCTTGTGAAGGTATTTTTAGAGGGAAAAGTAGCAGATTCACAGTATTGTGAGGCTCTACAAAATATTGTAATAAATCTGGTACGGTGAGATGTTTAGGGTGAAAATATCGTACAGAGAGATTTGGATATCGTTCCATTCCTAATGACAGTACCGGTTCACCACACACATTGAGTAGAGCACCACAAACCAATAGAGGCCCGTTACCTCGGTGTTACCACTTCTCACATACACTGTGTGGATCCACAGAGCATATGCACCTCCTCCTGTACGGGCCGTGCCTGTTCCCGTGCACCTCTAAACCAGAACTAGAACCAGGACTAAAACCAGGACTAAACCAGAACTATACCAGAACTAAAACCAGGACTAAACCAGGACTAAAACTAAGACTAAACCAGAACTATACCAGAACTAAAACCAGGACTAAACCAGGACTAAAACTAAGACTAAACCAGAACTATACCAGAGCTAAAACCAGGACTAAACCAGACCTAAAACCAGGACTAAAACCAGAACTAATCCAGGACTAAACCAGAACTAAAACCAAGACTAAACCAGAACTAATCCAGAACTAAGACCAGTACTAAACCAGGACTAAAATCAGGACTAAAACCAGGTCTAAAACAGGACTAACACAAGATTTAACCGGTACTAAACCATTCCGTGCAGACCGTGATTGAATTATTGACGATTCCGCATCATTTTGAATAAAAACCCATCAAATATTACTGATTTTTACTGGGCTGGTGCATTTATGTTTCTACTGACAGCGAGTTTTATTTTTTAAGAAATAAAAAGAAGAAAGAAAACCGCAATACCGTGAATTTTGTGAACCGTGTCACCCCTAGTTAGGAGGGCCCCATGGCAGAATTTCGCCTAGGGCCCCGTGGAGGTCTGAACCGGCTCTGCCTAATGACAATAAATGTTGTAACAAATGACAAAGCATTTTAGAATGTCACTCTTGTTATTCTGTAGAATATCGTAATATCGTGAGACTTGATATTGTTACACCCCTAATCTATAGTACAATCATATTAAGTATTATAGTATTTTTTGGGTCCGTCTTGTTAAGCCACCACAAGCAGTAGTTTTTTTATGACTGAAAGTTTTAATTACATTTTAACAAACAGGTCCTGTGTAGAATGTTCTGGAAAGATATGTATGAGCTGAAAGGAGGGTAGAAAAGAAACAATCAATATTAACAGGAAAACAACTATGTCATATATGGGGCAATACCAATACAAAAATTAACACGATTATCAATATCAAAATAACTTATGGCAGCAGTCGTACTTTTTCATCTTTCTGAAATCCATAAATGTCTTCTTCTTCATAAAGTTTTAAAGACCTCTCCGTCCATCTAACTTTCCAATATTTCACTTCTAATGAGAACACGTACAGCCCGGGTCCCGTCTCCAGTACGATCGCCGTGCTTTGTGGCCGTTTTCTCCTCGTTCTCGTTCGGGGCTGGAGTTTTACGTTTGCAATGAACTTTTTGGCAGCTCCGTATGGGCTCGTCAGCGCTGGGAGTGGAGCGGAGAGGACATCTTTAAAGGAGAAAATACACATTAGACTTGTAAAAGAGGGTCAATGAGGGGCTGGAGCGGACTGTTTCAGAGGATCAACGGGGAGCAGATGCACACAGGGGACGAGGCAGACCAAATGTTCAGTGTAAGCAGTGTTAGCTCTAATTAAATGCATATGGTAAGCTGTATCAGGAAGTCATTAGGGGTATGAAGTAGAAAATGTAGCAGCACAAGCAATCGTGACTGAAAAGTAATTTATTTCTACAGGAAGTGCTCCACTGCGTTTGGAGGTAAAAGGTATCTGTTAATTCTGAAAAAAACATGTTTAAATTATAATTTTGTGAGAAGAACTCAGCCTAAACTCAGGTTTTGTGTATGGAACATAATTTGTTCTATCAAATTTTGAATTTTAAACACCTCTGAATTTCTCACTTTGAATTTTTAAAAACTCTTTTAACTATATTTAACATTTTAAAAAAGCTGTTTGAATTTTTTTATCCTGAATTTTAGTTGCTGAAATTTTAAGTGTACATTTTCAAACTGTTCAAAATCCAAAATAGAAATTTCACCTTTTAAATATTCAGCACAAATGTTTTCAAGGACTCAAAATCAACAGTTAAAATTCGGACTGTAAACATATGAATATTTGCATAAACATATGAAACATATTGAAAATGTACACTTAGCATTTTAGCAATTAGTGTTAAATATAGTTTAAAAATTCAAAGCTAGAAATTCAGTGGTATTTAAAATTCAAAATCTGATGGAACATTATCTTCAGTACACAAAACCTGAATATTTGGGCTGAATTCTTCCCTCAAACTTATAACACTCACACACCTTCACTAGAATCATTTGGATCATTTCTGCTCTGGAATTGCCAAACTGAGCAAAAGGTAAAAATTGCTGTTAACTTGAAAATGACATGACATCACAGGGTGGAACAGAGCATTTTGAGCTTTGGAGATGTAGTTGGACTAATAACAATGGTTTCTTATGTGTCGTGCCCAAAGGCAGCATCAATCTGTGGGAGCTGGAGTCGCGCCACCAACCTGTGGGTCAGATCGCTCAATGAATCTTCAAAAACAAGTTTAGCAATAAAACATGTGGTTTCTACCTGCGACAAGGCCGCTGCCCATTTAAATCTGACTGCCTCTACCGACATGATAAAACTTTAAGCCGCCCACCACGTGAGGTTTCTGAGGACACGGAGGATTTGTACACTTCAGATGTGCTCAGCTTTTTATTAGCCATGGCTCTTATAGACAGTGATGAGGATGAGGACGATGATGAAGAGCTTAACATCTTTGACATGCCATTATATTTGATTCGAGAGCATGTTCTTCGCCCTTAGGGATTTTTGATTGCTCAAAGTATATAGCATTAGTTTAACAAATTTTCCTTTTTATACAGTTTCTTTATGAAGAGAATGGGATTCAAACTGCCAACCTTCAGATGAGCGGACAACACTCTACTCGCTGAGCTATTCTAGGATTACAGTACGGAGTAATTGTAATTGCACTGGGGTAGGATAGACATCTTGTTAATATGTGTGATTGTTGGTTGATGTGACCCTTTTTGGTACTTTTTTAATATTCAATGTTTTGTTCAGATGTAATGTTAGTGTTTTAATATGTCTGAAGCTTGCGGCTCGAGTCCTGACTCCAACCAGGAAGTACGAGCACATGTGTCCTGTGCTCAGGTCTCTGCACTGCCCCCTGTGCTCAGGTCTCTGCACTGCCCCCTGTGCTCAGGTCTCTGCACTGCCCCCTGTGCTCAGGTCTCTGCACTGCCCCCTGTGCTCAGGTCTCAGTACTGCCCCCTGTGCTCAGGTCTCTGTACGGCCCCTGTGCTCAGGTCTCTGCACTGCCCCCTGTGCTCAGGTCTCTGTACTGCCCCCTGTGCTCAGGTCTCTGCACTGCCCCCTGTGCTCAGGTCTCTGTACTGCCCCCTGTGCTCAGGTCTCTGCACTGCCCCCTGTGCTCAGGTCTCTGCACTGCCCCCTGTGCTCAGGTCTCTGCACTGCCCCCTGTGCTCAGGTCTCTGCACTGCCCCCTGTGCTCAGGTCTCTGCACTGCCCCCTGTGCTCAGGTCTCTGTACTGCCCCCTGTGCTCAGGTCTCTGTACTGCCCCCTGTGGCTCTCTCCAAGTCTCTCCATGGCCGAGCACCAAAGTCCATCTGTGACATGTTAGTGCCACATGAACCATCTGCATCTGAGGAGCTCAGGGACCGGCCTCCTGCTGGTCCCAGAGTCAGGACTAAACTCGGGGAGTCAGAGTTTCAGATTCATGCAGATAAAACCTGGAACAGTCTGAACATGTGACACAGACTCTACTCTGACTCTGTTTAAATCCAGACTCAAAACAGTTCTGTTTATCTGCAGATGACTGAAAGCTTTTCATTTTTCATTCCTCACTCTTCTCTCTAATTTAATGTCTCTCTCTCTTTTTAATTTTATGATGATTATTTATGTTTTGATTTGTTTGTATTGTGATTTTAATGTATTTCTTATTCTGTAAAGCACTTTGAATTACTTTGTGTACGAATTGTGCTCTACAAATAAACTTGCTTTACCTTGAAGTTGTCTGAAGTTCACAATTATTTTTTTTTTAACCTTTTGTTCATTAGTGATAGACCATTGGTTGAACTGGTTGGGTTGAAATGATCCAAACGATTTTAGTGAAGGTGTATAGAGTTTAAAAACACAATGGAGCACTTCTTGTATCGCAACGTGACATCACAACATGGAGCGGAGTGTTTTCTGCATAAGATAAGCCTAATTATGCAGTGTTTGTGTGTTAAACATGAAGGAGATAAAACCCAACACCAGTTATGTTTGTGATGAGGAAACATTATAACAGAGATCAGAAAATAGTGTAAAAAGGGCCCTTTAATGTGTAGCAAACCAAATGCTGTAGACTTTAAACTTGGCTACATGGCACAATCTCACTACCACTTCTATTTATAAGCTATATTAATTTTTTTTTATAGCTGAGAACCTTATAGTAGCTTTATAAAATTTACAACGCACCATTAGGGTACTATACCATAATGGAAGCTAATGAAACTCATATATTGTAGTTAAATAGCAATAAGTTTTTCCACTGTCCTTTCCGGTGTCCTTTAAGTGGCTCCAAGGGACTCCAAGATGATCGCATCACTCTGCACTTTTATTCAACGTGAAATGAGAAATCTACCGCCAACATGAACTGAACCTCAAGCTCTAATGCCAGGTATCCATTGCACTTTTTAGTTTTTTTGGTGTCACATTATAACATGTGAGAAATTTGAAATGGCAGCACTCATTTACATTGTAGATAGTTCATGTGATCAGTTCTGGCTACAACCAAACAACTCGGCAAATAGTAAAGGTCCCACGTGACTCTATTCTCTGATCTCTGTTATAATTCCATCTCTAATTCCATCTGCCTCTGGATATTGGACTTCCTGACAGACCACTCCCAGGGAGTTAGAGTCAGGCCTCACACATCCACAGCCCTCTGGGTCAACACTGGCTCACCCCAGGGCTGTGTGCTGAGCCCCCTGCTCTACACCTTCTACACCCACGACTGCACCCCCACCCACCCCAGCAACAGCGTCATCAAGTTTACCTCATCTCCGGTGGGGAAGAGTCCGACTACCGTGACGAGGAGGAGCGACTCTGTTTCTGGTACGGGGACAACAACCTGGTCCTCAACACCTCCAAGACCAAGGCGCTGGTGGTGGACTACAGGAGGAAGAAGGCGGAGCTGCAGCCCCTGTACATCGGCGGAGACTGTGAGGAGAGGGTGGCCGCCTTCAAGTTTCTGGACATCACCATCAAGGAGGACCTGACCTGGAGTGTCAACACCACTGCTCTGGTAAAAAAAGGCCCAGCAGAGAATGGACTTTATCCGAATAAAAATAAATAAATAATCATAAAAAAAACACCTGTGAGAGAAGCTGCTGGTGTCCTTCTATCACTGTTCCATCAAGAGCATTTTAACACACTGTGTGTGTGGTTTGGCACCTGCAGGGCTGCGGTCAGGAAACACTCCAGAGGGTCATCATCTGGAATTTGAATGTTGAATTTGAGCGATTAAAAATATATGTGTGATTTATATGCTGAATATTTAAAATGAACATTTTATTTTGAATTTCAAACATATTGAAAATGTACATTTAAAAATTCAGCACCAAAAAATCACAATTTAAAGTGTTAAATATAGTTAAAAGAGTAAAAAAATTCAAAGTGAGAAATTCAGCTGTATTTAAAATTTAAATTCTGATAGAACAAATTATCTTCCATACACAAAATCTGAATATTTAGGCTCCATACACCTTCACTAGAATCATTTGGTTCATTTCAGACCTTGAATTTCCAATCTCAAATGTAAAAAGTAGCTGTTAATTTGAAAACTACGTGACATCACAAGGTGGAACAGAGCATTTTAAGGATGGTTATGTAGACAGACTAATAACTAATAAACAGTTACTCAAACGTGTGAATGAAACAAAACACAACTGCAGGTCTGTTTTTATGAGGTAACAGCCTACAGCTCACAACAGACTCTTTAAGGTGAACTCCTATAGCCTCTGAGCAATATAGCGAATCCCCTCCAGTCATCCACCTCTCCACCACCACATCCACACTGCATTCACCCCCTAGAGGAGTTATTATGTACTGCACGTTGCCGATGGCCGCTCTGTGTGTGGTGAACATTAGTCAAAGTCATGGCTCTTCTGGGACTTTTCAATGAAATGGCAGCACTCCCTGGACTCCAGTTTACTCTGATGGATCTTCTCCAGTCCACCACCATCTGTACATCGCACACTACTTTTCATTTTTGTCCTATGCGCTCCATCTAGCTCCATTCCACAGTCCATAATCGCTGAATTACTTTCTTATCACGTCCCGTAGAGTGAATTACGGTGAGAGTTACGGTGGCAGTATGTCTCTATATGTTGGGCAAGTGACTATCAATACTAAACGAATTCAAGAACAAATCAATGTACAGATCTGTTCTCTACTTTAGTCTCTGCTCCATCCATCAAGTGCTCTCCAAAACGGGTTAATATCGACTTCAGTGTTTTCAGTGGAGTGCATTGGTGATAGCAGCTGTGTTAAACAAATAATTGTGTTTCGTGTCATCTGGGGGAACATATGTCTTTTTATGAGGAAAAGTATCTATAGAGTTTGTGAAATCCCTCAGTTGTCCAGGTAGGATTCATAGCAATAGAGAAAGAGAGAGAATTCTGTCAACTGGACAAAAGCTGCTTCTTCAGTTCTGGTCAGATCATAGAGCGTATATATGAGTGGACGAAGTGAGTGTGACGTCTCCACAGCGTCAGAGCCACTCAAATGAGGCTCCTGATGCCATGGTTACAGGAGCGAGTTTGGAGCCAGGTTCCATATTTAGAAATCTGACCGTGAGTATCATAGCAACCACAAGAGCCAATCATGATTGAGGTTGTTAAATGTGCCTGCCGGACTCGGGGAGCAGTGATACTCTGCACCATTCTGCACAGACCGCTGTGTTTCAGTGATTCTTGAGAATAATAAGGAAACTTTTAGCTTTTATCATCAAACTTTAAATAGTAAGTTTAAGTCATTGATTTATGTTCTATGTTCTGTTACGTGCGAACAACAATAGAGTCGCAATTTAACAAAATTCACTTTACTTTATGCTAGTTAAATTATGCTAGTTAAGATTGTAGTAACGTTAGCTATTGTAATTGAGATATTTTGTCATTTTATTTCAAAAATCGGGGCAGGAAAGCGGGAAGGGAACTGATTTAGCAGCGAAACGCACTAGCTGTCAATCAAACCTGTTACTAACACTCGGCGGCAGCGACCTCGGGGAATGAAGGCTTCTGATTGGTCCGTTATTTATGTTCATATCTTGATTTAGGAACAAGATAGCGAAATGAAAAATTCAGGATCATGTAGCAGGTTCATACAATCATTTTAAGACCAAAATGACAAGGCCACAGCAGCAGTTATGGAGAGAGGAGCGATAAGATCCCAATGTTTCATGAGAGAAGGAGCCGGAGCACTTCCTGTTTGGCACGCAGCAGCTAACGGGTTAGCAATGTCCACTCATATACATTTATGGTGGGGACTGTGCCTTTCACTATTGTTTTCTTTGTTTTGATTCAAGCTCCTCACCATGCACACCACCTCCAGACATCTCCAGTCCACCTCCACCTACTGTCTTCACCAGCCTCGGACCAAACTCTCCACAATGGGAGACAGCGCTTTTCAGGCAGCTGCCCCTCGCCTGTGGAACGCTGCCCAGAGTGTCTAGGCCTTTAAAAGCGGCCTAAAAACTTTTTTTTTTTTAAATGGCCTACAGAAACACTTTGATATGATAACCATTTTATGTATATGTAGTGTTTCCTTCTTTTGTATGTTTTTAATTGTATGTTATGGAATCTACCTGCTGTAGCACTTTGAGATTTCGTTGAAATGTAAGGTGCATTACAAATGAAATGTATTATTATTATTTATTATTAAGTCTGAGGATGGAGCTGTAAATAGGAGACAGATGATATTGATGATGGATTGTCTTTCCTAACAAAAATAGCCGCTTTAACTCCCTTCTCAAACCATTTATTTTCTCTGGCTAAGATCTGTACCTCACTATCCTCAAAGGAGTGGTTAGTGGTTTTGGGATGCAGCTGTACAGCAGACTGGGGTCCCGTGCTGCTCTCTCCTCTGTGTTGGTACATCCTCCTATGAATATGGGGAGGAAATAGAGAACACAGCCAGGAAGATCTTTGGTGCACCACTCCCCTCCCTGCAAGACCGTATACACCACCCACCTCACTGTATACACCACTTGTCTCACCATATACACCACCCACCTCACCGTATATACCCCCCGCCTCACCATACACACTGCCCGCCTCACCATGTACACCGCCCACCTCACCGTATACACCACGCGCCTCACCCTTATACACCGCCCACCTCACCGTATACACCACGCGCCTCACCCTTATACACCACCTGCCTCACCGCATACATCGCTCGCCTCACCTTATAGACCACCAGTCTCACACTATACATCGACTGCCTCACCGCATACACCACCCGCCTCACCATATACACCACCCGCCCCACCGTATACACCACCCGCCCCACCGTATACACCACCCGTCCCACCGTATACACCACCCGCTTCACTGTATACACCACCCGCTTGACTGTATACACCACCCGCTTCACTGTATACACCACCTGCCTCACCATGTTCACACAATCTGTTCAGCCTCCTGCCCCCCAGGAGGAGGTACAGCTGCCTCTGGTTCCCCATCACCAGACTAACTATCAGCTGCATCCACCAGGCTGTTAGGATGCTGAACCCTCTCTAACCACCAGGCTGTCTCCCTAAAGTAAAACTTTGGACTTTTCCTTTTATTTTATGATTATTTCATTTAGAAAATTGAGAGTAGGAACATAATTTTAAAATGTTTCATATGTGTATATGAAAATTTTACAATAAACATTTTTGAATTTGAATTGAATTTGAAGTGGCTGTTTTGTTTCATCAGTGTGACACTCACTGCCGTCCTCGCTACACTGAATGGAGTAGAGTAAATTGCTTGAGTCCTGTTGATAGAATTGAACTTTGCTTTCCTTTGCTCTAGAGTGCGTGGTTTCTTAATTACATCTACAGTTCAGAATTATGAATACAAAAATGTTTTTTATGCATTTATTCATTTATTTTTCTGTTTAAATTTTATATTTTTATCTTAATTTAGGATTTTTTTGTTTTTATTGATTTCAGTTTTTATTTCTTATTTATTGTGTTAATGATTATATGTACTTTATTATTATTATTATTATTATTATTATTATTATTATTATTATTATTATTTTATATTAATGCAGAATATGTTTTCATTGCAATAGACTTTAATCTTGTTTTTTCAGGTTTCAGCTTCCTGTTATATGCAACACTTTGAGGACTTTTTCACGTTCAAAAGATGTCATATTTAGATTTTAAATATGAATCCCTATGGCAACAGCCCTAATTATTCTACATTCTGAAAATGCGTCACAGCTTTTGTCCAAAGACACAAAAACAGAAGACCCTCTGCTCAGTTCACGAGGAGCAGGTGTGGTGTTTTTAACCAGAACAAGCTCACATCAGGGGCTCTCTCCAATCGATGGAACAGCAGAGTAACAATAAACAGGGAAAGCAAAGAGGCAGAACATGCAAGAGTTTCATCTGTACAACTGTATTATTATTGTGAAACCAGTGTCGGGGCAGCTCACAAAATATTTACAACTCTGGATCATGTGGGGAGTTTGTATATTATTCAGATATGATGGACTTTATTTGCTTGTTTTCCCAATCAGCACGTTTGAACATGCCGTATTCCTTTAAGTTCTGCATATAACAAGTTTTAAAGTAAGGTTTAAATCTATATAAAAAGACAAAAGCTTCAATAGAAAAAAAAAAATAACAAGGAGAAATTCAATTCTATCAACTGGATAAACGTTTTTTGATCAAATATGTTTCGCAGCTCATCCAAGCTGTTTCTTCACTTCTGTTCAGATGTGGCTGAAGGGAGGAGCTCACTACTCTGAAACTAACACACCTACTTGTTTACAGTTTGTGTTTATTAGCTCGGCCTATTGAACAGCACTAAGTGGGGACTAAGTCGTATTGGCATAATCATTCAGGCCTCTGATCAGTGCTCTCACACCTCTGAACCTGAACAGGCTCTTAGGCGGTTTTCTTTGTTCTGATTTAGGTCTGAGGATGGAGTTGTAAACAGGAGACAGAGGATGTCTGAACGAGGGCTGTGCATTGCCTTGAGTCTGACTATTTATTTATATAGCGCTTTACACAGGCATATGTCCCCAAAGACACTTTACAGAGCATTAAACAATGAATGATATATTGCAATTGTTCAAGAATTACTTCTAATAATGTTGTCAATCACCTTCACGAGAACCAAATTGTATGATATATAATGTATTATCTTTTTAAATCATGAGACCCTGTGGCCTCATACAAGGACATTACATTTTTGCCTCTTAGCACCATGATTTTTTTTTTTTTTAAACTTTCACCTGGCAGCCATATTCAGGGACTCTGCCTGTGCGATCTTGTGCTGATATCACAATATTACAGCAAATTTCAATGAAAAAAATGGCGGGGAATCAACAAAAAAACCTCAACAAAGAAAAAACACCATGGTATATATATATATATATATATATATATATATATATATATAATATCTGGACAGTTCTCCATTTTGTACCTTGCACTTTTTGCACTTTTTGCATGTCCGCTTTTTTTGTAACGATTGAAAACCACATTTTCACGCCTTTGTCTGTGTTTTTAACGCGCTCACGGTCGACCTGTGTCACATTTGGCAGGTTTAGAGCTTGAAATAAACAGCTGAATGCATTTTCAGAATCAGAATTACTTTTATTCATCCCCAAGGGGAAATTTTCTTTGTTACAGATGCAACCGACCAAGTAGTTAGAATAAAGTTTCAAAAATAAAATAAGATAAATACAATAAGATAAAAGATAAAAATTATTTACAAAATAGTAAGAAGAAATAAAAAAAAATGCACACCAGACAAAAGCTCAGGTCTCAGGAGGTTAAATCATGAGACCAGTGAATGCAACTAATGAATTTTAGTGAAAAATATTATTTAAAAATCGATTCCGATGCATTTTGAATCGATTTGAGAATTCTGCAATCATGATATATCACTGAATCGATTTTTTCTTACACCTCTAGTCTGATCCCTCCATTTCTGTTCACAGATGGATCGTCTTGCCTAATAAAATTAACCTCTTTAACTCCCCTCTCCATTTCTTTTCTCTGGCTCAGCTCTGTACCTCACTATCCTCAAAGGAGCAGCCCGTGGCTTTTAGGTGGAGGTGTACAGTGGACAGCAGTCCACTGTCGCTCTCTTGTTTGTGTTGGTACATCCTCTTGTGAAGTGGCTGTTTTATTTTTCCAGTGTCGCACTTTCTGCAGTCTTCACTACACTGACCACATTGCTTTGTGGACTGCTCATCTCAGTCTGCTGTACATCTCAATCACAAAGCCACAAACCACTCCTGTGAGGATAGTGAGGTATAGATCCTAGAGACAAATGAACTGACAGAACTGAATTTCTCTTTTGCTATGATCCTAATTGGAGGACTGAGGGATTTCACAAACATCTTAAGAAAAAAGTAGAGTAAAAGGAAAGACATGTGTTAAAAGGAATAAAAATGAATTACATTTCTAAAGCCCCATGTAACTGAACAAAATGTGTCTTGTTACAGTAGATTTGAAGTGGATTTTGAAATAAAAAAAAGTCAACTGTGTACTGCATGCATCTAATTATAAAGCTAAAGCTAATTATTGTCCGACAATCATTACATCAGTGCATGGTTAGCATGCCAATTTGTTGTTTGCATTACCGAGATAATGGTAAATCAATAAAATGCAATTCAGTCAATTCAAATACTGTCTAATACATTACTCAATACTAATACAATACAACACTAAATACAATCAGTCACTTAAATACTGTCCCACTTTAACTGTAGCTTTAATCATATTTAATTTGTTTATGTTGTAAGGCGGCCTTGGGTGTCCAGAAAGGTGCCTAATAAATAAAATGGATTATTATTATTATTATTATTATTATTATTATTATTATTATTATTATTATTATTATTATTATTATTACAAAATGTGTGAATAATTAGGATGGTCTGAATGTCCGAGGAAAGCAAGGAATAACTTTTGGACCACTGCTGACCCTTTAAAATGAACTAGTTCTGTTTTTCATATTTTTAAAGCTAAAGACTAAAAATACTCAGGTTAAGCGCATTAAGCTATTACTATAACAAGAGCTCCGGCAGCGGGGCAAAATACGCCCGTACTTTGAATTATTGTATATAGAATTAAGTTAGAATTTGTCAAACCTAGTTAAAGATGAATTGTTGGTGCAGTTTGGAAGATTCCAATACTGACAAGGTTTTCGCAAAGGGTCGGGCCGTGACCTTGACCTTTGACCCTGTGACCTTGAAATCAATAGGGAACATCCTTGACCCATGGGGTGTCCAGCCATGAAGTTTGACATTCCTAGGTGAGACGGTTGTCGAGCTAGAGCGCGGACAAGGTAATGTGTAGTTGTCTTGTATTCTCTCTCTCCCGTTGCCTAGCAACCGCTGCAGCTGGAACTGTGTGTCACCTTTGAACTTTAAACTTCAAAGCTTCAAAGACTTCAAAGCTTTGAAGTGTCCACAGACGGATAGACGGACAGCGCCATACCATAATATGTCCCGTCTTCAAAACGGGCGTATAATAAAGATGATTTCAAATATATGTGTGCAGACTGTTTATTATCCATCCAGAACAAAAGCCTCTATCTGAGACAAAGCCCAGTGCACACAGGGTTTGAGCTCCGGGGCAGGTCAGATCAGATATGGAAGATCATTGGTGCACCACTCCCCTCCCTGCAAGACGTATACACCACCCGCCTCACCATATACACCACCCGCCTCACCATATACACCACCTGCCTCACCGTATATACCCCCCGCCTCACCATACACACTGCCCGCCTCACCATGTACGTAGGTTTGAGCTCCGGGGCAGGTCAGATCAGATATGACATGTGGTGGTGCAGATCACTGGGTGTGTGCAGACCTCCACCTGTGGATATGATCAGAGCAGTGGGTCTGTGGCTCTTTAGCACAGCCCTGCACACACACACACACCCACACACACATACACGCGCACGCACACAATATACAACCACACACACACTCATGCACACACACATGCGCACACAAACACAGACACATATATATACACACACACACCCACACGCATATGCACAGACACATATACACAGAGACATATATACATACGCACACACACACACACACACACACTCATACTAGTGGCTATGTTTCACATGGACACCAAATCTAATTATGAGATGATTTCTGGACCATTACTTCTATGACATGCAAACCACAAAATGTTATGTAAAAAATGATTTTGATGTTAATATTTTAATTTTCTGATCCGAAAATCAGATTTTGAATGAGCATGTAAAAACAACCGGCGAAGTGTCTTGCTGAGGGACACAACAGTTTATAATGGAGCCACTGCTGCCCCACAATGGCACCTGGTATTCCCTGGGGTCTCCCAAGTACTAACCAGGCCAGACCTGCTCAGCTAAAGAGCCCAGGTGAGATCGGCTTGAAGATGGTCTGACCACCGTACAGTTCGCTTTAAATAACAGGCTGCACTAGCACTGTTTCATGGAGTTTAAATAGTGACCAGTAGTAGTAGTAGTACGCGTTTTAGATTAAAACCAACTGGATTTCAGCACTGACACTGGGAACATCTATTTAATTGTCCCTAATGAAACATAAAAGCACATATTTGATGTCATTACAGAGTAGAATGTTTTAAAGAGAATCAGAAAACTAAAAAAGTAAAAAAAAAAAAAAAATACCTCTTCACAAGTGACACATATTTCAATAAACATTATATAGAAAGAGAATTACATATTCCCCTGCAAAGCATTTGGATTGATAAAGTTATTTTGAATTGATAACGGTGACATCACATTCCGTAACTATAACAAATCTCAGCAGCCAATCAGAGCGCAGTTGCCTAGGCGCCGGTACTTATGGAATTTATAAGGCCGAGCACAGTTCCAAAGTTTGTCATTTCACTCAGCTCACCTCTGCAGTGCACACGCATTTTCACAGCTCCTGACCATTATACGACCTGCAGCAGTACTTGTACCCGTCCCTGTACCTGTACTTGTGAAGCCTCCTGTGGCCTTCTACTCGACTGTTTTGATCTGGTGAGGGCGCTGTAACTCCGTTTTTAGGGACATGTTTGTGGATCCATAACTAACTCAAATAGTACGCACTTTTTGGGATTGAGATGGTGAAATTGAAACCTTCTCTACATCCATACTTTTTTGGGATGAGTTTTTTGCAAAGTTTTCCTTGTGAAAGACAAATCTCAATAGAGTTCAGGTTCAAGCGTTGTACAAAATGTGAAAAGAAGATTTTATTGAAAAAACAAAACAAATTAAGTCAAGTAATATTTTCAGCATAAAGTCAGGATGATTCTTATATTGACTTCAGTAAATTCTCAATCACAAAGAACACTGATACTTCAAGTGCATATGTGCAAGTGTCTGTTATTCTATATATTTGATGTATTCTGTATGTTTTGTCAAAGTCAAAGTAAAGTTTGTATGTACTGTAGGTGCTACTTTAGGGGCTGATCCACATTAGATCTTCTATGTTAAGAGAACAAACTATCAAAAAACATGAAATGAAAAAGGAGTTTTTCCTGTAGTGCCTCCACTTAACTCCTAACCTCTTGTCTTCTCCCCAGATCATGCAGTCGTCTCAGAACCCTGGAGACCTGGTTTCTCATACCACGGACTCCTCTATGGATCTTAGCTGTGAAGAACATGTCCCTCATCAGAACACTGAGTCCACTCTGGATCAGAACCTTGGAGACATGGCTCCTCAGACTGAAGACCCTCTGGTCCTGGGCCTTGGATCCCTGATCAGGTCCTCCTCCTCTGTGTACTGTGTGCGCAGCCTTCTGGGCTCAGGGGTCCATGGAGACGTAGTGCTCTGCCGAAATCTCAGCGCCGACCGCATGGTGGCGCTCAAGATGCTCAGAGGCCCCCAACTCCAGCAGGTCGGCTATAACGAGGTCAGTTCTAACAGCCATATTCTGATCAACTCGTGTTAATCATTACATTATAGAATTACAATGTGGTTTTCTCATTGTGTCGACAAATCTAAAAAAAAAGCACCTCTAGTCTCCACATCCTTTATCATCACAACCATCAGCTGATGGGCGATACAACCACAGAGCGCCGATTCAGAATGATTACAGCCACATGCTCTCTGAATACAACTGTAATGTTGTAAATATTAAACATGTTTAATATCCTGTTAGCTCCAATCATAAATGACTGAGCACAGATCGCTTTACATCACCACCGCACAATTACATTTTATTTACCCACTCACCGCTACTGTCGTCTCACATGAGTCGTTTAATCTGCACTCAACATGTCAGGCCACCTGTGAGGAACAGGTCATTCATTTTGTGCCCGTCAGTAAGTCCTATGTTAATAGCATGGTTTTAGGTGCTCTTCTGAACGTTTCAGGACAACTATATAACAAGCACAGACTGCTCATCTTTAAAAATAAATCTATTAGTCCAGATGAAAAATCCAAACATTATCCAAACTATCTCAAATTATCTCATTATTTCTTGTTGTTAAGCTCCGCCAAAAGTGAAGTGAAGATCAAGCTCGCCGTCAAACTTTTAATACAAGCAAAATAGTGAGACGCCAACTAGTGGCCACTCCAGTCATTACACACGAGCAGCTGCGACGCTCTCACAGGGGTATTCGCGAAGGCCCGGAAGATGTCATGATACGATCCCACCAATAACTCAATAACTCAACTCATTGTAGCCCGATTAAAAGCTCATTAAAGTCAATGTTCTACGGTTTGAAAAGAACACAGAACTCATTACCTTAAAGAGTGTTTTTCCTGCCCACAGCTGAGTCTGCTGCGCACCCTGACAGAGCAGGGAGCACACAAATACCACATCGTGCGCTGGTTCAGCTCCTTTGAATTCTGCGGTCACTTCTGTCACGAGTTTGAGCAGCTGGACATCAGCCTGAAGGAGTTCCTGAAGAACAGTCCAAGTGAGAGGCTAACGTTGAGGGAGATCCGGCCAATCATCTTTCAGGTACCAATACTTACGTCACATTACTGCTATCACCATGGGAACAAAAATATGACATTTCAGTACAGTGAAAAAATATTGCTTTTAATTCTACAATGAAAAAAACATTTAACAAATCTTTAAACTGCCATTTTATCCAAATGCACTTTTCACACCAATAAAACAATTTCTCCTTAAAGTACTTCTGATAAAGATCAAGACCGTTTTAAAACCTTTAGATAAAAGTTCAAATTGGTTCTATTTTATTAGCCTTGCTAGTGTCTGGTCCTGTTTGCAGATGGCTCAGGCGCTGCTGTTCCTCAAGTTTGTGGGCGTCATGCACTGTGACCTGAAGCCAGAAAACATTATGATGGTCCAGCATGTCCAGCAGCCTCTGCACATCAAAATAATTGATTTTGGCATCAGCTGTTTAGCCACAAGCGCCAGGCAGGGACTGGTGAGCCAGACGCTCTACTACAGGTAAAGAAACACCTGGAAAGTGCATAAACTACTGTATGAACTCAGTTTAAGCCACAGCCCGACCTGCTGTGTGAACTAAACAGTATTGTTTTGGCTAAATGAATGTGTAGCATTGCAGTCACAGTTTGTGACACTCGGTAGCTTATTAGCATGCTAACATAATTGTCTGCACAGAGCTCCAGAGGTACTGCTGGGCGCTCCGGTCCATGAGGCCATAGACATGTGGTCTGTGGGCTGCATCGCGGCTGAGATGTTCCTGGGAACGATTCTGTTTTGGGCGGAGGACGAGGAGGACCTGGTCAGTACCTTCATTTTGTGCCTGTGGCTCAGTGGTTAGAACAGTGCTGGAGGACTGATTCCCGCTTGAACCAGCCAGTCTCACACTCAGCTGGCCTACAGCTGTATTTTTAATTGTGGATAAACTAACTTGGCATGTACCACCTGTTTGTGTCCACAGATGAAGCACATTGTAGAGACAGTGGGGCATCCTCCTCAGACCTGTGTGGACCAGGGTCTGTACAGATGCCACTTCTACCGGCGCTGCCCACACACACACCAGTGGCAATACAAAGTACGTACACACATTCATATGTTCAGAGTCACATCTGTCATGGACTTGTGAGACTGACACTGTCTGTTTTTTCAGCTGAGCTCTTTAGATCCTGCTCGGCGCATTATCAAAAACCTCTCTGACATTAAGACGGTGAGAGCAAATACTACTTTGAATCATTTCTCAGATTTTGTCTTAAACTGTACTTTGTAATCCAGTTTTATGAGTCAGTTCCTCCTTATGACAGAAGTATGTGTTGAGACGTGTGGTTTGATCACCACTTTAGGAGCACTTCAGTATTTGACATGCAGTCTGACAACTGCAAAAAATACTGGTAGAGTTTCATAATTTATAGGATAAGAACACACAATAATTGCACACTGCAGTATGGCTGGTTCAAATCTTGCCCTGTAGTGTAAAATGCTGTGCCCCTGGGCAAGGCACTTTACCCATCTTCAGTTTAGTATTTCCTATTAATGATTTATTTCAAATTGATCATTTGATATTGACCCTCCAGTCACTCATAACTGTCCCCTGTCTGTTTATCAGAGAGGGTCCACTGGTGACCCCACAGAGGACCATGACCGTTTCTTCTTCATGGACCTGATCACATCCATGCTGGACATGGACCCAAAGACCAGGCACACCCCAGCAAGAGTGCTCAAGCACCCCTTCATCCAGATGAGCCACCTGGCCAACAGGGACTCTGCCTAGTGAGTATACCCCCACCCCCTCACTGCACACAGCTACTGGACCGCTCAGTGTACCTGTACATCACACTGCCTCTACATGGTCAGAGAAATCAGACAACTGCAGTAATCTGATAACCCAACATTAAATTAGATTATTAGAGGGAATATTATGACTGTGACCAACCAAGACTCCAACTGCATTCAATAATGAAGTTTTAGACTAACAGTGGCATTCTGATGTCAAAGTCCAAGTGAAATGGAATGTTTCTCAGTATGGCATGAAACACATCTTATCTCCATAGAGACAAGCACCAAACCTGTATTTAAAGTATGTCACTGAATGGAGCCCAACAGTGACCACTTGTTTCCTTCCCAGAATCAATTTCCCATAATTTTTTCCATGGACCTCAAATATTGTTACAAATATCCATTGCACAGTTGTGCTATGGATATAAGGATTAAAAAAAAAAGATTTTAAATAAAATTATAGGTCTTCTGGTCATTAGTCACCACGTAGGTCATTATCCCTGAGCAAGCTTTCGAAATTTTAATCTAAATGTTTTGGTAATGTCGATGAGAAAAATTAATGGGTCATTTTGTCACTCTTCAGCTCCATTAAGGCAAGTTTAATGCCGTACTGTGGAACTTTCCAGACAAATCAATAACAACATCAGGAAGAAATCAGTTTACTCACATCAGATTATGATCATATTTCAGGCTGTGACATGAAGGGCCTTTACTTTTGTTCAAAGTGTCAGTGTGTGACGACGGTGAAATCTGAACAGCTATTCTAACCTTGAAATGATCTTGTCTTGCAGTTTCGCTCAGAGCCGTCATACTATGGACCAGGTGCCCAATAAGACGAGAGGGAGAGACCCTTCCAGCTCCGTCCCCTCTGCCCCGCCCATTCAGACTCCTCCCACTACCACAACCTCACAGGGACAAACTCTGAGAGGCAAACGTGAGGAACAGGATTCTCCATCGAACAAGAGAGTCTGCCAGGAGATCAGAGACACCAGCTCTCCAACCAAATGTAGGACCTCCAGCCAGAGTCCCCAGGTTCCTCCAGGCTTCTGTCCTCTGTCTGTCCTTAAGCTTGTCCCTGAAACAAACAGGAGCACAACCCAAGGAATGAACTGACACAGAACAAACGACAAGGACAGAACTAAGTAGTGGAGCTGATTAGACAATGAGCTGCAGGTGAACCACCGAGCAGGTGATCCACACTGCAGCATTAGCCCAGCCATGCCCCCGAGAGGAGCAGACATGCACACGCACACACACACGCATGCACACACAAACGCATGCCCACACACATGCTACTACACACACACAGACACATGCACACATGCATGCACATACACACACACAGACACACACTCTCCCTCTGAAGTGAATTAAACTGGCTGTGCTCCAGCCGTCTCCACATGTGTGTGTCAGGATGTCTATGGGATAAGTGCTTTAGGAGAGACTCTTCTTCATTCACTGAGACCAGACTGAGAAGTGCACCATATTTCAGAACTGACCACAGCACCAACACGGGCAAGTCAAAGGGCTTCCCAGGCAAGAATTAAAGACTCTATGGAACTTTTCTGGTGGAGAATCTGATACTTTTTCCATGAAGATGTTTATGCTTATGCGTAAAATGTGAACACAACTGTGAGATGCTCTGTAGTATTGAAGTATTGGAGTACTGGAGTATTGGAGTATTGAAATTGTATTGCCCTCTGAAGGCAGCTCACACACCTTTTCAGTTTGCACTAAAACTGTCAAAAATGGACTTGGAACATGCTATTCAAACACCATATACAGAAGCTGCATTCCAGTTGTCCTTGGAAGTCAGATTTTCCGGGTTCTGACTCACTGTTCCACCTTGTGAAGTCATGGAGTGGTAGTTCTGAAATTAGCAGCTACTTTTAACCTTTAGTTCAGTAGAGACTGTCAAATGCAGGTCTGAAATCATCCAAATGATTCTAGTGAAGGTGTGTGGAGTTTAAAAACACAGTAGATCACTTCCTGTATTACCACAATGACATATGACATCACAAGGTGGAACAGAGTGTTTCTTGTTTGAAGAACTCAGCCTAAGGATTTGTGTGTTAAATGTGTGAATGAAGCAAAACATAACTCAAAAAGACGTTGAAAAATGCATTCTTAGTGTGAGAAGTGTCCCCTTTCCACAGATCTGACCTGTCACCTGGCCTGGTTACACTATCTGCTTGTCTCCATGGTGATAGATAAGTTTAATAAGTTTAAAGGACCCACCTTTAAGAAAAGTTGCATAGAGAACCTTTAAAACAGGATATGTCGTTTAGTCTGGGCTGCACTCAACTTCTCTGAACAAAATATTATTGGCGCAAAAACGTTTTGTTCGAATTGCAACTCATTCCACTAACATCATTTGCTCATTTATTCATCAAATTTAACATTCTTAATATTTGTAAGATTAATATTTACCACATTTGGAATTTTAGGTATGAAATTCTTTATAATACAACTACTACAACTTAAACATTTCACATTTTATTTTAAAACCAAAGCAGAGATTCATAGATACAAAACTCATCAAAATCGTAATTTTCACTTTCATTTCAAAATGTGTTATGTGTCACAAGAGCTCAGATTTGCTACGATCCAAAGGCGGTAAAGTTTGGAGCAGTTTTCACATCTGTTTAGTCACAGCATCAGAAACTTTTAAAAAGAGTTTGAGGAAATGTTCAATTGTGGATGTTTTATTGTGTTTTAATCCATGTTTGAATCAAATTAATTTAATCTAAGATGTGTAAATGGCATTTTTTATTGCGCAGCTTTAATGTTCAGTTTGATTGTATTCATAAGGTGGAGGCTTTAAAGAACACATATTATGCTAAATCAACTTGTTTAGCTCTTTGGTAGTGTTTCCTGGGTATATATGGTGTGTATTGACTCAATTTCAACCATACAGTAGTTGCAAAGACATCTTTATAGCACGGTGGCTGAGTGGCAACACTCAGGCCTCACAGCAAGAAGGTTGCAGGGGCCTTTCTGTGTGGAGTTTGCATGTTCTCCCCGTGTCTGGATGGGTTTCCTCCGGGTGCTCCGGTTTCCCCCATCAACCCAAAAGTAGCTTGTGGTGTTCCACAAGGATCTGTGCTTGGTCCAATCCTGTTTACTCTGTATATGTTGCCATTAGGTAACATTATCAGAAAACATGGCATTAATTTCCACTGCTATGCTGATGACACTCAGCTGTACTTATCAATGAAACCTAATCAGACCGATCAAATCGATAAGCTCAGTGCCTGTGTGAAGGACATCAAAACCTGGATGACCCTGAATTACCTCCTTTTAAACCCTGAAAAAACAGAGGTCATTGTTGTCGGTCCTAAAGGTCAGAGAGATTCTCTGTCAGACCAGATAATCTCACTTGACAATGTGAGTATAGCCTCTAGCTCTACTGTAAAAAACCTTGGAGTCGTATTTGACCAAAATCTCTCATTCACAGCTCATATAAACCAAGCCTGTAAAACTGCATATTTTCACCTGCGAAACATAACTAAAATCAGAAAAATTTTGCCTAAAAATGATGCTGAAAAACTTATCCATGCATTTGTTACATCCAGACTAGATTACTGTAATTCTCTGCTCACCGTCTGCACTAAAGGTACTTTAAGAAGCTTCCAGTTGGTCCAAAATGCAGCGGCCAGAGTCCTAACAGGAACTAAAAGACGTGATCACATCAGTCCTGTGTTAAAATCACTTCACTGGCTTCCTGTCGAGTTTAGAATTAAATTCAAAGTTCTCCTCCTGACATACAAAGCCTTAAACAATATGGCCCCATCATATCTTCAGGATGCCATTGTCCCCTATCAGCCAAATAGAGCACTTCGCTCTCAGAATGCAGGATTATTAGTGGTTCCTAGAGTGTCTAAAAGTACAGTGGGGGGAGAGCCTTCAGTTACCAAGCTCCTGTGTTATGGAATCAACTCCCTGTTGATGTTAAACAGGCTCCACAGTCTCTTTATTTAAGACCAGGCTTAAAACCTTCCTCTTCGGAATAGCTTATGACCAGGTTACTTAGTTGATGTCACTAAGATAAGCTGCCGCAGGAGATAACAAGCTGGGGAAGTGTGGCAACCTGAGCACTGTCCTCTGTTTCCTCCTTTTTCTCATCAGCATCACTCACTATGTTCTCATCTGTAGTTTGTTCATTGCTATTCACATGTTGTCCCCTGTCCCACTCCCCCTGTGGAGTGGAACTCTTTCAGACACCTGATGGCAGCTGGACCTCTCTCCTCCTCCTCGCCTGGCTCCTCCTCTTCGCCTGGCTCCTCCTCCTCGCCTGGCTCCTCCTCCTCGCCCGGCTCCTCCTCCTCGCCCTCTTCTCCTCCTCCTCGCCCGGCTCCTTCCCCACCTGGGTAGCTGTGGTCATACTGAACTGGCCCACGGGCCTGGACATCTATAGCCTGTCCGTCCATGGGAGTGGATCCCTCCTTCACTGTAGTTCTCCCCGAGGTTTCTTCTTTTTCCCAGGACCCTGGGTTTTTTGGAGTTTTTCCTTGCTGAGAAGGAGGGTCTAAGGACAGGGGATGACTGGACAATGTTTCATTTGCTGCTTTACATGAATGTTGTTTATTCCTGTTTTGATATGTCTGTGTGTATGTTTTACTCATCCATATCTTGGAACGCCCTTAGAGGCTACTGTTGTTGCGATTTTGGGCGCTACAAAATAAATTGAATTGAAAATTGAATTGAATTGAAAACATGCCCGCACCCCTATGAACTAACATCAAGGACCATGATGTCCACCCTCCTGTGGGCTCACCACCTGCAGAGGGGTTAATAGGGGGGGTCAGGTGCTATGAGGATTGGGCAGCAAGCTGCCCCCGCGACCCAGCTGGATTAAGCGGGAGAAGATGGATGGATGGATCTTTCAGTTCCGGTCCAGACACGCCGTTTTCATTTTCTGCGATCTGTTACTTTTTCTCGATCTGTTACATCACAGAATTTCAGCGGAAATCTCCTAAAAAGGAAATACAAGTTCAATAACTTCCGTCTAATTGCTCTCCGGGTCCGCCATCTTGTTTTTGGTTTGTAGTCCAAGCGCAACATTATGAACAAAGTCCGTAGCGTTGGTTGTATTAACCAACACACATCGTTACACCGCCCTCCAGCCACAGAACTGTTGAGAAGTACATGGATTACTTTTATTTTTCGGGGAAATGTGCCTGCGAAAGTTCCCAAGACGCTTCGTATGTGCTAACCACTTCAAGGAGGACTGCTTCACAAATCTGCACCAGTACAGCGAAGGATCTGCAGAAAGGCTTAATTTTATAGACAGATAATTTCCTTCAATCTATCCAACTGATGCGGTAAGAAAAAAATAACACCAAAATAATGATAAATACTATTGTTGATATGATGTTGCGGTTTATGTAATGGTTTTGACTTTAGCATTAGCTATGTGTAATGCAGTTTGTCATTGTGTTGTTTGTATATCTACTTGTATCATGTCATTTGTGTAACTACTTGCATCAGGTCACTTGTGTTTAGTTCGGTGCATAGACCGCATATATATATATATATATATATATATATATATATATATATATATATATATATATATATATATATATATATATATATATATGTACGGTAAATGGTTCGCTGTAGCTTTTAGCACACTATAGGCTAATCGCTTGTTTACACGATGCGCGCAGGCTGCTACTTGGTCAGATGTGGATTTGGGTAATATTATGTGACTGTGGATCCTTCACAAACTAGTTTTAATGCGTAACGTTATATTCCAACCACTACCAAGAAGAAACACAGTGGTCTTTAGGAGCCTGTCCGGTTATCACAGGATAGGAGGAAAACATACGGTGCATTTCAGTGGAGGAGCAGGCAGCACGACGAGCAGCTACAAAAACGTGTAAATATTCCTATCCGAGAGAGTTTTTGCAAATGACAACCAAGCGACCACATGTGAGGTGTAAGAAAACATCAGCTACTGTATCGGAGTATTTAGCGATAAATGAATAAATAAAGTATTTAGCTAGCTTGGAGTCTCGTGTAGCGTCGAGTAATAATAGTATAGACCGACAACGCAAAGTTTATTTACTTGTTTTGATATCACGATGGAGAAGTGTCTTCCTAAATATTAATTTTAAAACAGAATACCTAATGGCTCCTAAAGAGATGTTGCTTATCGATTGCATATTGTAAAATTAGCATGTTGTTGTTGTTTAGGGAACTTCCAGTGCAGCCCTCGTTTGTTTCAACGGGCTGTCAGACCAAAATGATAACAACAGGCACAACTGGGACACAGCTGTCTATGAAAACTCTCCAGCATCATTTCAGGAGTACAGGTATGTGACCATTTATACTACAAAGAGGTAAAAACGTGAATGGTAGCATGTGTGTTTTTATGTGAGTTTGAGTAGAGTATAGATCTTGGGCTGAAATAACTGAAAGGCTAATATTATTTTGTTTTTGTTTTTCTTCTACATAGGAACTCAGACAACCCCACAATGAAGAAGATGAGCCCACACTTGCAAACTTAAGCAGTGGAATCATTCCACAGCGTGATTCTGCGCTTTGCGCCAAAAAGTGCATCTTTTCCTTTCCAGGGAATGCTTTGCAGGTAGATGAGTATTTGAAAGTACTTTGTTTAATTATGTAACAACAGTACTGCTATTTCTTTATTTTAATACTGTACCTGGCAGCTATGCATTTCAATGAGAACACCGGACGTGAAAAAGCTACAAAAGCAACTGGCGAATACATGTACAGGGTGTTTTACCCAAAGTATAAAAAGGGAGAAGGCATCGCAAGGCCCCTCAAAACTGTGGCTACTTTTCTTAAGTAATTGCTCTGTTTTTAATTAATTTTGTGTCCCAAAATTTATCATCACAAACTAAATAGTACTGTGCCATATATGCAATATTTTAATAACAGCTATACAAAACAACAAATATCAAATGTCACAAATAACTTGCAAAGCAGGAATACAAAATCTCTGTACCATAAATAATATCAACTCCAAAATTTAGAATTTAGATATACAGACACATTATAAATAGAATATTTGAAACAGTCAAACAGGTAAAAGTAACAGATGAGGGTTCATTTTTGCAGAATACATTGACGACATCCTGGACCTGATCTTCAAAGAGGTGTTTCCAGACCCAGCTCCATTTGTCCAGGAGATGCTAAGGATCTCAGCACCTCGTCCAGACAAAGAAACAGTCGTCTCTGCGTTCACATCACAATTTAATCCAGCACCGGTCTGAAACCCACATACTGCCCCTCTTCATCTGGGAATTCTTGCCATATTCGGAGGACGATGCAAGATGGCAGAACCACACGAACTCTCCGACCGAGCCATCCCCAGCACCAAGACACAAAAGATCTGTATGCACAGTACCTGTAACGACTGAAGCACAGAACTCATTATACTGTGTGCAATAATTATTAATTTATTCTTATCTATTTATATTTTTGTTTCGCAGTGAAAGCAAGTCGTATAACATGCAGTAATTTTTTATTCTAAAAAGTTAAAATGCGTATTGATATTAGTGTGCAATACTTATTTATTCTATTTGTGTGTTTACAGTTTATTCAGTGCTTTAAGTGAGACTACAGTTATACTGTATATAGTTATAAAGTGAGTAATACTTATTGTTAAATAAGTTTATATTATCTGTGTTTTGTAGTGTCAGTAAAGTACTTAAAATATTTATTAATACAGTGAATTTTTTTTTTAAATTGTAATTTTTAGTGTTTGACTATAAAATGGCACCATAATGAAAGTCAACTCACTGGACCATTCCTCTTAGATGTAATGGGCCAAACTGTGCTTTGTCCACATTAATGGCATTGAAGGGAGTAGATACTGAGAGACGGGTTCAAATCCTGGATGTTCCACCACCGCATGTGGGTTGTTTGGGGACTTCTTCCATTCTTGCTCACACCTACCAAATATATTATAAATAACATGAGTGTACATAACGTACAGTAACTGAAAACAAGTTTTTGTAAAACAAACGCACCTTGGGGGTTTCTTGACAGCATCTATTTTCCACTTTGTAGGTATTGTAGCGCAGTAGCCACATGTGCACCTAAAGACAAGAAATAAACTAAATGAACTACAGCAAGTGCATGTATATATCTATGTGTACAGATTCTGAAGGCTCTGCTGTGAGGTAGGCGCTTGTGCGCACATGTAAACAAACTTCGTATGCACACGTGGTTTATGACAGTCTTATGTATCACTTTCAGTCATATTTGAGTCTTATATAGCCAAGCTAACTATATTTTTGTTAAATTAATTTGTTATAGAAGAGAAGCATGTAAATGGGCTTGAAAACGTATGGGCAACAAAACATGCATTATATGGACTAGCCTATATCAAATCCTGAGCAGCATATAAAAACTAAACGATTTATTTCGAGCTGGCTAGAAATGCACCTTTGTTAGTAATAATTACAAGTGAACCCACTAACCGCTGAGAAGCGTTCATTTCAAGGCTAGAGTCCAAAGGTTCGTCTTGTTCGACATCTTCGTCCTCCGAGTCAGATTCCGGTTCAAACATGTAGAGTTGGACAGTAAATTCTTCTGGTTGTGCCATTTTTAATCTGTAGAAAAATGTTATCTAATGACAGTCCCAGGTGCCGGGAGGGGGCAGGGCTGTGAAGGAGCTCATTTGCATTAAAGGAGCCAAAACGAGTCATTTTCTGCCAGTGCTCTGAGAGAGGGGAGGAGAATGGGCTCTGGAGCATAAATTATGAGAAATTAAGATGATAGGATCTTATATTACAGGTATTTTACACAATTCATACATGTTTTGGTATTTTGTAGGTGCATAATATTTGTTCTTTAAGGGGTTTTTGCCTCTTCCCGCACTTTTTTATCTAGTGTTTTTTTTGCCATATGTTATAAATGTGCAAAATAAATAAATAAATAAACAAACAAATAATTAAATAAACATGTCAGTCAGAAGAAAGAAACATGTTGGAGGAGAGTTCAGAAATGTGAGCGTTTTTTAGGTTATTTTGCACTTCAAAATCAGTGTATGTTCAGAGATTTAATATCGAAAGCCTTTTTATCAGACTACATCAAATTGAATTGAAAATCGTGATCAATCAATATAAGGCAAGAAAATTTAATTATTTTTTTTTTGTCATGTCGCCCAAACCTATGATTAACTTAAAGCTGCATTGTGTAACTTTTCTGGTGGAGGGTCGGTCAAATGCTTTTTCCATGGTTATGTTATTGCTTTGTCGGGAATGTTTCACAATATGACATGACTTAGGCCCCGTTTACACTTACACAGGTATTTTTAAAAACGGAGAAATTTCCCATCGTTTGTACCCGTCTTTTAAATGCAAACGGAGAATTCTGAAAACGAATCTTTCTAAAAACTGCGGCAAAAGTGAAGATTTTGGAAAACTACAGCTTGCCGTTTGCGTGTAAAGTGACAGAAACTGTTTTTCTCTGGTGATGATCAGAAGCGCCAGAGCAGCAGTCGCGTTACTTCTGCTGCAAACACTTGTCCTGTGTTTGCATTTGCACAGCTGATGGATCGTATCAATGAAGAGACGAATGAGGCTCGCAGCTCAGCAATTTTCCCTCTTCTCCCTATGACTCGAAGACCCAGTTGCCGTCACCGCCAACGTTGCTGTTTTTGGGTCTGACCTGGGCGGACACTGTCTGGTGGGATCATTCTGAAAATAAAGTGATTGTCCCGGAGGAGTGGTGTGAAAATTTTAGGATTTTGCGGTCATTACTTGATTGATGATTTAGAGCAGGGGTGTCAAACTCACTTTGGTCCGGGGGCCGTATGCAACCTACTTTGATCCCAAAAGGGCCGGATCAGAAAACTCAGTTCTCTCTTCAAGTTATTGTATTTTTCTCCGTGTCTCGTAGTGGTGTTTAAGATTATTTTCCTCGAGCAACGCCACTTGTTCCAAACACACTGAGCACAGATTTCCCATTCACCTCTGTCAACAAATAAGAATTAGACTATTTTTCTTGGGAAATCCTGAACTCAGCATCTGCTTTTCTCATTTTTTGACATTTTGCTGATGAGGGTCACGGTCGACAGTCAAAACGATCGTCCTTTCAGAGCGTTTGGAAAGAGGAAAGTCTTCATTTGTGCTGCTCTGGTGGGAGTCGCAACGTACAGAAACGCCGGAGACGCTGCTATGCTAAACGGTGCAGAAAATTAACAGAAAAATCTGAAAATTTTAAGTATTTTAATAGAAAAATCAGCCGAGGGCCAGATTAAAGGTCTTGGAGGGCCGGATCTGGCCCCCGGGCCGCATGTTTGACACATGTGATTTAGAGGCTTGGCGTAGCTCAACGGCGTATTTGTGTGGGTTCATGTAAATGGCAACTTTTTTGAAAATGATGCTGTGTGCACGATGTTATTTCGGAAAATGGACCAAGGGAAATATCCGTGTACGTGTAAACGGGGCCTTAAACCTATTTTTATGGAGACTAAACCAGACCAAGTTACAGGTCAGATCTGTGGAGAGGCGACACCTCTCACAGTCAGAACGCCTGTTTTTCTAGATATTTCTGTGCTATAAAACCACCTATAAGTGAATAAAGGTAAGGTAGAGCTGTTTAATGTCATACTGTGGAACATTCCAGGCAGAGCAGTGACATATCTATAGAAACAAGCAGGTGACGGACCCCCAACCAAAAATCAGAGTTTACATTCAAACTGATGTCACCCTGTCGTCCCTTTTAGCTCCCGTCTCTCTGTTTGTCCTTCACAGTGACTCCAGCGCCTCTGTGCAGAACCTCTTCTATCTCAGTTAAGCGTTGCCTCTCTGTCACTGTTTACTTAACCACCGCCGGGCTGTGATCATGCAGCCAGAGCATTCACTGTGTCAGCTTCATAAATCAATAGAACCACATCGGACAGAGTGCGTGAGGGGCTCAGGGCAGATTTACATGTGTTTAACCTCCACGCGTCCTTGTGCCCGGGCCTGGTCCTCGTGTTAAGGTCCTCCGAGGGCTAACTCCACACAAGAGGAGTGAACACTTTACGGATAGTGCTCATTTAAACCATTTAAGGGCTGATATTATTATTATTATTATGCGGTTTTCTCATCTACGTTATAAAGTTTCCTCATCACAAATATACCCGGAGTTGAGTTTTGTTTCATTCACACACGTTTAACGCACAAACCCTGCAGATTTAGAATGAGTTCTTCTCTCAAACGTAGGATTTAGCTGCTGCATTGAAGGTGCCTACAACTTCACAGCTCTTTATTATAACATTTGCGGGGACTCCTGCTCCCACTGGACACCACAGTTGTGAAGTCATTTTAGCTCAATATAGTGATTAAAAATGTCCAACTTATAAGATAATGATCCACTTTAGCTGAATATAGTGATTAAAACGTCCAAATTCTAATATAATGATCCATGGATGTCACAGATTACAGTGATATAGCAGACACAAGTGTGGTGCAATATGTGCCCCCACATTTGGTAGTTATTTATTTTCTGCAACTATTATCCAGTAATTAAGATAATAATAATTTTCATTTGTAATAGGTAATCTGCCCTACAAAGGCAGAACACCGCGACATGTTTGGTCAAAAATGTGTCATTTTGGGGTATTTGAGACCTCCTTTATCATGTGAATAAATATCGTGAAAAATATTGAGCTCAGAGTTGACCTTTGACCCTTAGTCGTGCAAGTTGTGTGAGGCAATAAAAGACACAGTTTCTGGCTTTTGCCTTTGCGCGAGTCCTTATTTTTGACACAAATACAAAGTACAGGAAGTGCCAAATATCAAAGATCAGTTTTGAGCTCAATATTCTTCGCATACAAATATTTCTTCATTATAGCAACTAGTTGGTCCTATTTTGGGATTTTTTTGGCCCTTTTTCTCAGTTTCACACTCTGGCAAGTTAAGGTCTTTTGCCTTTGTAGGGCAGTAATCCTGTGTGAACATTGGAGAGTAAAGAAGTTAAAATCTGGGAAAAAAGAAAAAGTGGAACCTTTGGTAATGTAGTCGCTCATCCTCCCACTGCCTATTCCGGACCAATTTCCTGTTCCCCTTAGATGCAATCTGGAAAAAAAAATACACACACTCCTCCCTAGGACTCTTCCTTTATATAGATGTGTTCCTTTTGTTGTAGTGGTTGACCTGCCTGGGACCTGTAACACAAGCACGTGTCGTCTTTAAGTATATCTATCCATAGAGACAAGCAAATGATGGATGATGATGGACCAGGTTTCAGATCAAGGTCAGATCTGTGGAGAAGAAACCCCATTTGGAAGAAAAAGTAATGGATTGTACCCCCTCGAGGCTGATCTGATTTGTCTTTAAAGGGCCCATACTACGCTATTTCTGATCTATGTTATAAAGTAGTTTCCTCATCATGAACAGACCTGGAGTTGTGTTTTGTTTCATTCACATTCTGATTCTGCTGTTTTCACTGCAATACTTAAAGGGAAACTGCGTAACTTTTCTGATTGCGGGCTCACTACAAACTTGCTTCCTTGCTTTGCCTGAAAGGTTTCACAGTGTGGCATTAAACTCATCTACTATACTGCATTTATTCAATCACAGGTGTTTTACTGCTCACAAATTATACGAAAAACATGTATTTTTACCAAGAGTGAGCTCACTTCTCCACAGATCTCACCTGTAACTTGGCCTGGAGGATTGTAGGCTTCTCTGCATGAGAAATAAATACGTTTAATGCCATACTGTGGAGCATTCTAGACAAAAACACTAGTAAAAAGATGGTGGAGGGCCTGTCAAAATGCTGTTATTGCTATGTTATTACGTTGTCTGTATGTTTCGCAGTACGGCATTAAATCTTTCTATCTTCATGGAGACCAAACTGGACCAAGTGACAGGTCAGATATGTGGAGAGGCGCTCAGTCAGAATCCCTGTTTTTTGAGGTATTTTTGAGCTATAAAACCACCTGTAATTGAAAAAACAAACAAGCAAACAAAGTAAAGCTGTTTAATATCATACTGTGGAACATTCCAGGACATATCCATGGCAACAAAGAGGCGATGGACCCTCAACCACACACAGAATAGAATAGAAATACCTGACATGATTTTTCTGATATTTTTCCAATATTTGATCCGTTTGTACTTGTTTTTGGCAGAGATTTACCCACATTAAGAGCCCCAGATGTGAGCGCACTCCTCAAACAGGCCTTTGTCCATTATCTCATTATTGGCACATCTTAAAGTGGCTCACAGACTCTGCCCCAGTGAAAGAGCAGGCTCCAGTTGTAGTCTCGTTTATTGTCAACCCCTCCACACAAAGAACAAATGTAATCCTGTTAGACTTTTATATCTCAATGCAGGTTTTCCTAGAAGTGGGTGCAGGAAAGAGTTGTAAAGGACCTGCAAAACTGTATAAAGATGGAATTTATCTGCTGTATCCTCTGAAACTTAAAAGACACAGCACCGGGACAAGTTATAGGTAAGATCTGTGAATAGGTGAGCCCACAGACAACTTTTACAAAGAAGTGAGTGGAGTAAAAAATGGATTTATCTGTAAAATGGTACAAAGGTGGAATTTAAACACGAAGATACTTAAAGGTTCACTGTGTAATGTTTCCGGTAGAGGTTACAGGTTCATTGCTTTGCCGGGAATAGCACTAAAATTTTGAACTCCATGGATACAAATGTGACGCCACCAGGTCAAGTTACAGGTTAAATCTGTGGAAAGGAGACCCCCGACCCCAACAGAAGTGATGTAGAAGTTTAATGCCGTACTATGCAACATTCAAGACAAAGCAATAACAACTCCATGGAGACAAGCAGGTGGTGGACCATTCAGAAAAGACAGAGACTTTACTGATCCTGAGGGAAATTCAAGTTTTGATGCATAAAATTGTCGCAGTTGATGGTGAAACATGTCCACTGTGCGTCTGTGTCCTTTCTGTCTCAAAGGTCTCAGTTGAACAGGAGGACTGGTCAGGTAGAGTTTGCAGATCCGTGTCAGGGCATTTCGAGGAGAAGAAGAGCCAAAAGTGTCCCTCCTCTCTGTCCTGCAGCCTCCAGGGGGCGCCGGTGAACACAACAGGAAAGGCCTCACTCTTACTCCGCTCTGGTGCTTCGGGTGATGATAAAATGATCCATTCCCTCAAAGTGTTTCTTCTGGAAGGTTTTCTGACGCACTTGTTGCCACATATGGTGGAGTGTAGCATCTCAAATCTCTTGCACGGTCTCCATGGATACTGGAAAAACAAACAGCTCATTTCTCACAATCCAGCAGTCTCTTACTTGTGTCCTTTGAACTGCTCATGCTGCACTTCTTAGTTGGTTACAGTCCTGTGATTTGTTAAAAACGGGGCTCAGTGTGATCAGTGTGTCAAAGTTAAAGTCGAAGTCAAAGTGAACTTCATTGTCAATTCCACCATGTAACAGACGTCACACACGGGGATCGAAATAGCAAATTACAAACTAAAACACACACACCACACACGGAACATGAAATGCACACAGACATATATAACAAATAAAATACACACAAAATATGCAGGCAACAAGACAAGAAATGAGGCTGTTACCGCAAGTTATTTGAAGTTACACCAAGCACCTTTAAAACAATCGTAATCTGTTGTGAACACATCTTACCTCAGTGTTTCTTATCTGATTGCTTCCAAACTTGTTTTAAAGTACAATCTTGTGTCACATTCAAATTGCAATTTCCAACTTCTACAAAAATTACCATGAGCCTTGTCTGTAAAACACAGTGTTCAGAACTCCCCTCACCTCAGTGTGTCTTACATGACAGAATGAAAAATGAATAGTATTACGATCTTGTGCATTGAACTTTGCGAAGATGTTTTGTCTCATCAGCAGCACACAGAACAGGGATTAAAGTCTAGTCCAAGTCTGTGTAGTTTTTAACAGTTCTATTCTGAACACATCTCAGCTTCATATTTTCTTATATCACATCCAAGGTAGGAAGGTAACAAAGCGCAAAAGTAAAAGTACAATACTTGAGTAAAATTTTTAGGTACCTGCATTCTACACTTTACAGTGGATACTTTTGACTTTTACTACATTACATTTGAGAACATGTGTCTGTACTTTCTACTCCATTACATTTTAGATCTGGACTGAAAAGTAAAAAGGACTTTTCTTTATGGTTTGAGACCTGCTGAAAAGGTGGGGACTTAGTTTAAGCATTTTTTAGTTAAAATCCCAACTTTGAGCAAAACAAATAAACAAAAACACAAAAAATTAAGAAATTAATGAAATCACTTAAAATCTGCAAAATTTGTAGCATGCCCATTTTGCGTCATTATGGTAGCGTCACCATGGTAGCATCACCATGGTAGCGTCACCATGGTAGCGTCACCATGGTAGCGTCACCATGGTAGCGTCACCATGGTAGCGTCACCATGGTAGCGTCACCATGGTAGCACAATGTAGTTATGGGAATGGTTGCTATGGTAGTGGTTGCTAAGGTGATGGTTGCTAAGGTAGCGGTTGCCGGGCGAGGAGGAGGAGCCGGGCGAAGAGGAGGAGCCGGGCGAGGAGGAGGAGCCGGGCGAGGAGGAGGAGCCGGGCGAGGAGGAGGAGCCAGGCGAGGAGGAGGAGATGGGT
Source organism: Odontamblyopus rebecca (assembly GCA_030686955.1). Taxonomy (NCBI): domain Eukaryota; kingdom Metazoa; phylum Chordata; class Actinopteri; order Gobiiformes; family Gobiidae; genus Odontamblyopus; species Odontamblyopus rebecca. Next base: position 33,080,029 of record CM060668.1, read on the forward strand.
CCAGCTGCCATCAGGCATCTGAAAGAGTTACACTCCACAGGGGGAGTGGGACAGGGGACAACATGTGAATAGCAATGAACGAGCTACAGATGAGAACATAGAAAGTGATGCTGATGAGAAAATAGGAGGAAACAGAGGACAGTGCTCAGGTTGCCACACTTCCCCCAGCTTGTTATCTCCTGCGGCAGCTTATCTTAGTGACATCAACTAAGTAACCTGGTCATAAGCTATTCTGAAGAGGAAGGTTTTAAGCCTGGTCTTAAATAAAGAGACTGTGGAGCCTGTTTAACATCAACAGGGAGTTGATTCCATAACACAGGAGCTTGGTAACTGAAGGCTCTCCCCCCCACTGTACTTTTAGACACTCTAGGAACCACTAATAATCCTGCATTCTGAGAGCGAAGTGCTCTATTTGGCTGATAGGGGACAATGGCATCCTGAAGATATGATGGGGCCATATTGTTTAAGGCTTTGTATGTCAGGAGGAGAGCTTTGAATTTAATTCTAAGCTCGACAGGAAGCCAGTGAAGTGATTTTAACACAGGACTGATGTGATCACGTCTTTTAGTTCCTGTTAGGACTCTGGCTTCTGCATTTTGGACCAACTGGAAGCTTCTTAAAGTACCTTTGGCAGCGAGCAGAGAATTACAGTAATCTAGTCTGGATGTAAGCTTTTCAGCATCATTTTTAGGCAAAATATTTCTGATTTTAGTTATGTTTCGCAGGTGAAAATATGCAGTTTTACAAGCTTGGTTTATATGAGCTGTGAATGAGAGATTTTGGCCAAATACGACTCCAAGGTTTTTTACAGTAGAGCTAGAGGCTATACTCACATTGTCAAGTGAGATTATCTGGTCGGACAGAGAATCTCTCTGACCTTTAGGACCGACAACAATGACCTCTGTTTTTTCAGGATTTAAGAGCAGGTAATTCAGGGTCATCCAGGTTTTGATGTCCTTCACACAGGCACTGAGCTTATCGATTTGATCGGTCTGATTTGGTTTCATTGATAAGTACAGCTGAGTGTCATCAGCATAGCAGTGGAAATTAATGCCATGTTTTCTGATAATGTTACCTAATGGCAACATATACAGAGTGAACAGGATTGGACCAAGCACAGATCTTTGTGGAACACCGCAGGCTACTTTAGAGCAGGGAGAGGTGCACTGGTTTACACTAACAAACTGGTACCTATCTGATAGATAGGATTTAAACCATTTGAGGGCGGTCCCTCTGACACCTATGTCACATTCTAACCTCTGCAGTAGAATGTTGTGATCAATGGTGTCAAACGCTGCACTGAGGTCCAGTAGGACCAGGACTGAAGCCAACCCGTTATCAGCAGCTAGTAGCAAATCATTTGTCACTTTAAGCAGAGCAGTTTCTGTGCTGTGGTGAGCTCTGAAACCAGACTGAAATTTTTCATATAAATTATTACCCTGCAGATGGTGACAAAGCTGTTTCACCACAACTCATTCCAGAATCTTTATGATATGGAAGATTCGAAATAGGTCTGTAGTTGGCTAGTTCATCAGGATTTAAGATGGGTTTTTTCAAAAGCGGTTTAATTACAGCATATTTAAAGGACTGGGGAACAAAGCCATTTTCTAATGACATATTTATTATGTTATGGATGGAACCTATTATTAGGTGGAGAGCTTCTTTGAGGAGTTTGACTGGAATAGGGTCGAGCAAACAAGTTGATGATTTGGACGACATGATGACTGAGGTAATCTCCACCTCATCGACAGGAGTAAATATGTCTAATGTTAGAGGATTCATGTGGGATATTGGTGTTACTGACTGGATTTGCTGAATTTGCTCGGGGCTGATTTTTGGAGTGGCTTCGTTGATCTTGTCTCTAATGGTTGTAATTTTGTAATCGAAGAATTCAAGAAAGTCATCACAACTGAACTTCGAAGGGAGAAGAGACTCAGGGGCAGTGTGCGAGTTTGTCAGCCTGGCTACAGTGCTGAACAGAAATCTGGGGTTGCTTTTGTTTACTTCTATTAGGTTTGAATAGTATCTGGTTTGCGCTTTTCGCAGAGCGGCCTTATAAGAGAGCAGGCAGAGCTTCCATGCCTTCAGAGACTGCTCGGAGTGCGAGCGGCGCCAGAGCTTCTCTGTGCGTCTCACGTGTTGTTTGAGTGATCGCAGTTCTGGAGTATACCTGGAGTATACCATGTTGTTATATCTGGACTGGACTTATATCTGAACCAAAATCATATGCTCATGCTGCCAAAAGAGAAAGGCCACAAAGTGACAATACTGAACATGATGAATCAACAGAATCACAGGTAATTGCATTTCTACAAAAACATAACATCTCCATTGACAAACAAACTATTGAAGCATGCCATACTATCCCAACACAAAATCAAAGCCAGAAAGTCAACCACGCAATCATTGTACGATTTGTAAACAGAAAGCATAAAATTGACTTTCTCAGACAGGGAAAGAACCTAAAAGGAACAAATGTGTATATTAATGAACATCTGACTAAAATCAATGGAGAAATCGCAAAAAAAGCAAGACACTTAAAAAAGCAAGGTAAAATACAGGCTACATGGACTTCCAACTGCAAAGTGTACATTAAAATGAATGGTAATCCAAGTGATGCAAGGGTGCTGTGTATTAGGAATATAAAAGAGCTTGAAAAAATGAGTGACTAATTTGGCTCAAACCTGTCAACAAACACTGTTAAACCAATGCAGGGATAACAACATTGACTACAACCAAAACAAATGACTCTTAATGAAGCGGATTTTGTGTCTGCACTTAGTGATAATGATGATAATGAATTTGAATATACTGATAGTGAAAAGGGATGTCATCTGCATTCTAACTATGAAAGTTTTTGTTTAAATCATGACTTCATGGGATACAAAACAAATGAATTTGGTAATGATTTAGATCCTGATAACAATTTTTTCATTAATATAAAAGAAAATTGTAAATACTATACTGATGAGCAATTTAAAAATGTAAATATTGATAAAAACTTCACAATAATACATTTTAATAGCAGAAATTTGCATAAAAACTACACGAAAATTAAAGAATATCTGAAGCAATTCAATAAATTTACTATTATAGCAGTGTCTGAGACTTGGTTAGATACAGAGAAGAGTCAGAATGTGGAAATGGAGGGGTATCAGTTATTTACATTACATAGGACCACTAGAAAAGGAGGGGGAGTGGCCTTATATGTAGATGCAGATCTAAGATGTAATATCATTAACAGTATGTCAACCCTTATTGATGGTATAATGGAATGTCTAATAATTGAAATAGTTGACAAAAAATCTAAAAACATTAATGTCACTGTTTTTTTTTTTTTCCTGTCTTATTGTAATTTGCTTTACACTGTACAAGTACTCAAGTTTTGGCAGCCAACCACTGTCACCGGTTAACTGTAAAAACACAAAAAATAAGGATCACTACAAATTTTGGGAGAAGGGGTGGGATCTAATAAGTTTTACTTCTACCCACTCCTTTTCGGGCATGTACTCAACAAAAATATAAACGCAACACTTTTGTTTTTGTTCCCATTTGTCATGAGATGGACTCAAAGATCTAAAATTCATTCCAGATACACAATATTACCATTTCTCTCAAACATTGTTCACAAATCTGTCTAAATGTGTGATAGTGCGCACTTTTGCTTTGCTGAGATAATCCATCCCACCTCACAGGTGTGCCACATCAAGATGCTCATCAAACACCATGATTAGTGCACAGGTGAACCTTAGACTGTCCACAATAAAAGGCCACCCTGAAATGTGCAGTTTTGTCTCACAGCAAAATGCCACAGATGGCGCAAGCATTGAGGGAGCTTGCAATTGGCATGCTGACAGCAGGAATGTCAACCAGATCTGTTGCTCGGGCATTGAATGTTCATTTCTCCACCATAAGCCGTCTCCAAAGGCGTTTCAGAGAATATGGCAGTACATCCAACCGGCCTCACAACCGCAGACCACGTGTAACCACACCAGCCCAGGACCTCCACATCCAGCAGGTTCACCTCCAAGATCGTCTGAGACCAGCTACTCAGACAGCTGCTGAAACAATTGGTTTGCATAACGAAAGAATTTCTGCACAAACTGTCAGAAACCGTCTCAGGGAAGCTCAACTGCATGCTCATGGTCCTCATCAGGGTCTTAACCTGACTCCAGATCGTCACCGTAACAGACTTGAGTGGGCAAATGCCCACATTCGATGGCGTCTGGCACGTTGGAGAGGTGTTCTCTTCACGGATGAATCACGGTTTACATTGTTCAGGGCAGATGGCAGACAGCGTGTGTGGCGTCGTGTGGGTGAGCGCTTTGCTGATGTCAATGTTGTGGATCGAGTGGCCCATGGTGGTGGTGGGGTTATGGTATGGGCAGGCATCTGTTATGGACGAAGAACACAGGTGCATTTTATTGATGGCATTTTGAATGCACAGAGATACCGTGATGAGATCCTGAGGCCCATTGTTGTGCCATACATCCATGAACATCACCTCATGTTTCAGCAAGATAATGCACGGCCCCATGTTGCAAGGATCTGGACACAATTCTTGGAAGCTGAAAATGTCCCAGTTCTTGCATGGCCAGCATACTCACTGGACATGTCACCCATTGAGCATGTTTGGGATGTGCTTGACCGGCATATACGACAGCGCGTACCTGTTCCCACTAATATCCAGCAACTTCGCACAGCCATTGAAGAGGAGTGGACCAACATTCCACAGGCCACAATTGACAATCTGATAAACTCTATGCGAAGAAGATGTGTTGCACTGCATGAGGCAAATGGTGGTCACACCAGATACTGACTGGTTCTGAGTCCCCAGACCCCCAATAAAGCAACAACTGCACATTTCAGGGTGGCCTTTTATTGTGGACAGTCTAAGGTACACCTATGCACTAATCATGGTGTCTGATGAGCATCTTGATGTGGCACACCTGTGAGGTGGGATGGATTATCTCAGCAAAGCAAAAGTGCCACTATCACACATTTAGACAGATTTGTGAACAATGTTTGAGAGAAATGGTAATATTGTGTATCTGGAATGAATTTTAGATCTTTGAGTCCATCTCATGACAAATGGGAGCAAAAACAAAAGTGTTGCGTTTATATTTTTGTTGAGTGTACATATACGTATTTGTGTCCATATATCTATTCTTTTTTTCTGTGTAACCTTGTTTATTTAAATTGAATGACATTGTACATATTCTGTGTACTATATCATATGCTCGAAATAAATTACTACTACTACTACTACTACTACTACTACTACTACTACTACTACTAGAGTAATGGTCATTGTTAGAATTGGATCTGGTGTTTTTCGCCCACATAATGAGTGCGATGTTGGTCTTCATTTTCATTTAAGTGGTCTTAAAATGTCTTTAAAAAATTTGGGGGGAGTCAAACCTGGGAATATTCTGGTGATCTGAGCACAAATGTCCACTGTGTTTCAAAGCCTGGAGTGCACCGGTCCGCTGTGTATTGGATTGCTGTGGCTGTCAGCTGTCAATCATCGCTCCAAAGCCTGTCCCACCAAACCCACCAGGCACCACCCACTTTAGAGGATTTTTCAGATTTTGCTTAGGGCTAAAGCTTTAGGAGGGGGTTTAATGGCTCTTTAAGTAACAAAACTGAGTACTTCATCCAAAGCCGGTTGCTTCCCATTATATGATATTTTGAAAAATGTATAGTAGCCTTTGCAGAGAAGTCTTGTCCTGGACTCAACTCTAGTCCAACTTCTCCAAAATCAATAAACGTCGTCCAAATTCTTCTTAACCTTCATTTATTCCGAGCACACCCCCCATGTGCTTTATATGACAGCATGAAAAATGAACAAAATCAATAGCGTGCACGTTGAACTTTGCCTAGAAGTTTCATTCCATTGGCTGCCATGGTGATAAGTGTATATAGTAATCGCTGACAGTGGGCTTTAGTTGAATAAAAGTCGTCAGGAGCACATATGGTTAAGGTCTGTGGGGGAATGAGCCGATCGATAACAGAAGTCCTGACAGAGAGGTGCGGCCCTCGAGTGTGCGGTCCAAGCGTTAAAGCTTACATAGGCGCTTTTTAATACGACTGTCATGGCAACGCAGGTCGATAAGGGAGATATGACAAGTCCTCCACTCCCACCAGAGACAGTGCGATAGAATAAGATGAATTAATACAGCCGGTTTAACGAGCTTTTCCACAGGCTAAAATTAATTATGATTCTGAAATGTCTTAAGAAATATTGAATGTTTGGTTCTGTGCAGCTCGATTTCCAAGAGGCCGGTTCATTAATGTATGGTTATGTTATTTTGAACCTGTTTTTCACTGATTTTATTGCCTAGTATTTTGAATAAACTGCATTAATGAATTCTCACTGGTCCAGCAAAGTGTTGAGTTGTTTGAGGCTTTGGTTTGGTTTATGTTCGATTTGTCCACTTAGCTAAAGCTACAGAGAAATACACACATGATTTTGGAGAACTCGTCTGTATGGCTACAACTACTACTACTGCTACTACTACTACTACTACTACTACTATTACTACTACTACTACTATTGCTACAATTAATGCTACTGCTTCTACTATACTACTATTACTGCTACTACTGCTACTATTAATATTACTACTATTACTACTGCTACAACTACTAATACTACTTCTATTACTCCTACTACTGCTACTACAACTACTACTGCACTCCCACAACAACTACTACTACTTTTATTACTACTACTACTATTACTATTACTACTACTATTACTACTACTGCAGCAATAGCAACTACTACTATTACTACTACTGCTACTACTACTTCTACTATTGCTACAACTAATACTACTGCTACTACTACTACTATTACTATTACTACTATTACTACTGCTACAACTACTACTACACTGCTACAACTACTAATACTACTTCTATTACTACTATTACTATTACTGCTACGACTACTGCTACTACTACTACTATTACTACTGCTACAACTACTACTACACTGCTACAACTACTAATACTACTTCTATTACTACTATTACTATTACTATTACTGCTACTATTACTACTACTATTACTACTATTACACTATCACTACTACTGCTACTACTACTACTACTATTACTACTATTACACTATCACTACTACTGCTACTACTACTACTATTACTACTGCTACAACTACTACTACTGCTACAACTACTACTACTACTACTTTTATTACTACTACTACTACTACTACTACTACTACTACACTATCACTACTACTGCTACTACTACTACTACTGCTACTACTATTACTATTACTACTATTACACTATCACTACTACTGCTAGTATTACTACTATTACTACTACTGCTACTGCTATTGTTACTATTACTACTACTACACCCGTCAGAGCCCAGCGGTTCCAGGTTAGACTCCCTGACCCCTGGGTCTTTCTGTGCTGAGTTTGCATGTTCTCTCTGTGTCTGAGAGGTTTCCTCCAGGCACTCTAATTAATGAATTCATTAATTAATCATTGCATTAAATTGTGTCCTTTAACGGGCCCAAAGCACTTTACAGAACATTATTCATTCACTCCTCCCTCGCTGGTGATAAGATACTCATGTAGCTACAACTGCCCTGGGACAGACTGACAGAGGCAAACACTCACATACACTCCACTTCTATTCTAGGCAATGTGGGTGAAGTGTCTTGCCTAAGGACACAACGCCATTTTTTGCCACTGCTGCTTCCTGACTGTGGCCCCTGATATTCCCAGCGGGCGATTCAATTCCATTTAATCACACATTTTTGTCCCTTGAATAATAATTTTAATACTCTTATCAACATAGAAAGGTGGATAGGCTTTATGCAAGTTTTTTTTTAGTTTTTTTTTTTAGTGTAACTGTTTGTGATCCTGTTTGTCTGCCTCATCTGCCCTATACAGTCCCTGACAAAAGTCTTGTCGCTTATCCATTTTGTAGAAACAAAAGCTTATAATCTGACTTTAAATTAATCGATTGGTTTTAGAAATGTCTCATATGAAAGCTAAAACCCTCCCAAATTATGCTCAATATACTAAAATAAAGTTGCTTCACTGAAGAAAGATTGATCATTTAATGAACACAGAAAGGTCAGATTTTGGCAAGACAAAAGTTTTGTCGCCTACAGAAAATTGAACAAATAATTTACTTCAAATACAAAAATATGTTGCATAACGTCAGTGAATTAAGTAGTGGTGCTGTGAGATCCATATTTAATATCTTGTATGACTTCCATGAGCTTGAAGGACTGCATCCATGCGGTTCGACAATGATTCATACAATTTGTTGATGAAGTCATCAGGAATAGCAAAGAAAGCGTCTTACATGCCTCCAGAGTTCATCAAGATTCTTTGGTTTTGCCTTCCATGCTTCCTCTTTCATTCTACCCCAGACATGCTCAATGATGTTCATGTCTGGTGACTGGGCTGGCCAGTCCTGGAGCACCTTGATCTTCTTCGCCTTGAGGAACTTTGATGTAGAGATCGATTTATGTGATGGAGCACCATCCTGCTGCAAAATTTGACCCCTTTTATGGTTGGGAATGTAAGAGGTGCTAATACTTCTTGATATTTTAGGCTATTGATATTGCCTTCCACCCTGCAAATGTCTCGCACACCCCCATACTGGATGTAACCCCAGACCATGATTTTTCCGCCACCAAACTTAACTGTTTTCTGGGTGAATCTTGGATCCATGCGGGCTCCAGTAGGTCTCCTGCAATATTTGCAGCAGCTGTGATGTAATTCAACCGAGGATTCATCTGAGAAATCCACCTTCTGCCACTTTTCCAGTGTCCATCCTTTTAGCAGGCTGTGGGCCTTGGCAAATGCCACACGGTTTTTTAATTGCCTTTTGTTTAGTGCTGGTTTCTGTGCACTGATTCGACCATGGAGGCCATTTCGAGACAGAATTCTACAAACTGTTCTGGTTGACACAGGGACTTGAGGTGACCAGGCCTGGTGGAGCTCTGCTGCAGTGGAAAAGGGGCCTTGGATTTTCGAATCAACAAACGGTCCTCCCGAGCAGATGTCTTGCGGGGTCTGCCGGACCTGCGCTTGTCAAAAACATCTCCAGTCTTTTCAGATCTTTTTCTTAATCTTTGTACTTGACACTGAGACACATTGAAGGTGTCAGCCACCTCAGCAGTGGATCTGGTCTTCAGCCTCTTGATAATTAACGCTTTGGTCTCAGGGTGGATCTTAGGCATGTTGTCAGAGGTCAAGTTGCAGTTGATGTGAAGGTCTGGTGTGCTGGGGTTCTTTTTATACACACCCACTAATTGATTGATCAGTAACTGATCACAGGTGAGGCTGTAATCTAGGACTGGGTGCATCATATGACAAGGCGACAAGACTTTTGTCTTGCCAAAATCTGACCTTTCTGTGTTCATTAAATGATCAATCTTTCTTCAGTGAAGCAAATTTATTTTAGTATACTGAGCATAATTTGGGAAAGTTTTAGCTTTCATATGAGACATTTCTAAAACCAATCGATTAATATAAAGTCAAGTTATAAGGTTTGTTTCTACAAAATGGATAAGCGACAAGACTTTTGTCAGGGACTGTACAACTATAATAAAATCTATTCAAATGTATGATAGATCCAGGGCCCCAACGCTGCTGTACTGAGGGTGCTGACGTCATCAGATGGCGCTGTTCATTTATGCAGCAGCACGTGGATTTATATGTATGGAGTGACATAGCTGTCAGAACTATTCATGTGCATAGGAATTAGATCCGTGCAGCCGTACGTAAACTGTGTTGTGTGTATTTTTTTTTCCATCAGAATACGAAATGGAAAGTTACAACATCAAGAATTACAATTACGAAATGCTTTCTTCAATACAAATACAAATTCACAGACATGACTTTACTGTCAAAAATACGTCATCATGTCACACAGCTATGAACAGTAGATGCCGCTTTCAGCCTCTTGGCGTTAATACCGCCGCCATCTTGGTACAGGCTTCCCTGGTCTAAGTGTCACTGACCGTCATTTGACCGAAGCTTTTTCACAGTATCAATGAGTAGAGATGCTGGACTTTTTCCCCGCACATACAAACTGCACCAGGACAGTACCAGGACTGAACCAGGACTAAATCAGGACTGAACCAGAACTGAACCAGGTCTAAACCAGGACTGAGTATCGGGACGGCATGGAGGTGCGCACACGTAGACTGTTGGTTGACCGCAGGCGAAAGGCCAGCACAGAGGTCCGCGGCAGCCCACGGGGAAGCAGCCGTCGCCCAATTGCGCTTCGCGCAGCTGGACCTGAGCCATCAACCCAAAACATGCTAACACCCCCATGAACTGAAGTCAAGGACCATGACGTCGCCTGGTGCCGGGGGTCAGTCCTAGAGGGCAATGTGAGTCCACCCTCCTGTGGGTTTGCTACCTGCAGAGGGGTTCATATGGGGGTCAGGTGCGCAGAGGACTGGGCGGCGAACTGCTGCCCCCACGAACCAGCCGTATAGAAGAAGAAGATGGATGATGGATAGCCCTGGTTTAGTCCCATGGATGTATAATAAGATAGATCAGTCCTGGTTTAGTCCTGGTTCAGTCCTGGTTTAGTCCTGGTTTAGTCCTTGTTCAGTCCTGGTTTAGTCCTGGTTCAGTCCTGGTTCAGTCCTGGTTCAGTCCTGGTTCAGTCTGTATGTGCGGGGCAATAGGCTGGCATCTCCACTCATTGATACTGTGAAAAAGCTTCGGTCAAATGACGGTCAGTGACACTTACGACCAAGGGAAACCCTGTACCAAGATGGCGGCGGTATTAACGCCAAGAGGCTGAAAGCGACATCTACTGTTCATAGCTTTGTGACGTGATGACGTATTTTTGACAGTAAAGTCACGTCTCTGAATTTGTATTCATATTGAAGAAAGCATAATTGTAACTTTTCACTTTGTAATTGTAATTTTTGATGTCGTAACTTTTCAATTCGTATTCTGATGGGAAAAAAATACACACAACACAGTTTATGTACGATTGGAATCATTCGAGAGTTTATTTTACGCTCAACTACAGCGAAATACGCATGGATTTCCCAAATACTCACGGATTTCATTCCTACGCATACGAATAGTTCTGACAGCTACTCGCTCCATATATACGCAGCAGCAGAGCGACACTTTAGCAGAGAAAATAAGTCCAGCGACAGAAGTATCTGTTAATGAGACAGATATGAGTCCTGCTGCGATGCACTCCTCAGAGAGTTTATGCATATAACAACAGCTCAGAGCAGTGAGAACAGCCAGAGGAGAGAGGACAGCTGGAGTAATGAGAACAGCCAGAGGAGAGAGGACAGCTGGAGTAATGAGAACAGCCAGAGGAGAGAGGACAGCTGGAGTAATGAGAACAGCCAGAGCAGTGACAACAGCTGGAAGAGAGAGGCTGCAAAACTTCTGTCTCCTTATGGAAGGGCAAAGATCGGAGGTAAGTGTGTATATGCCATATGTTTTGGAGCGGACTTTATTTCATGGTTTCCTCAAATGAATAACATCAGCGCACACACAGAGCTCTTCAGTTTCATATGTTACAGCCCCAGGCCTCCAGTTCTTTGATTTGTGTTGTGTGTATTTTAATTCCTTATTTTTGTTCCTTGGATTCCTGCTGTTTGAGCCCTGGTTCCTGATTGGTGGAGCACTTCAACACCCAACCACTCCCACCTCACCTCCAGCCTCCTCCTCCTGTTTAAGGAAATTCTCCACCCCATAAAAAAAGAACACAATTGAAATAGTTTTGCCTTAACATTAATAAGGCAATATTTATTAATACAATATTCATATACAATATACATACACAATATACAATATAATATAATATACAATATAATATACAATATTCATGTTAACATTCATATTAATAAAGGTAAGTGAAGAACGCAGAGAGCAAAAGGAGGGGGGTCACAGAGTGTCAAAAACTAAAGTGAAACTTCTAAAACATGGTGATACATTGTTTTAGGTGAACATTTTCCCATAGAAGTAAAATATCCATTTATAGAGTGGTTTTCATAAAAGAAATGCAACACAACGCATAAGTAAAATGTTGTCTATATTCTTCAGGTTGTGGTAGTGTGAGGAGTCTGAATGGGCGGGGCAGAGGGGACGGAGCTGGAAGAGTCTCTCCCTCTCGTCTTATTGGGCACCTGGTCCATAGTATGACGGCTCTGAGCGAAACTGCAAGACAAGATCATTTCAAGGTTAGAATAGCTGTTCAGATTTCACCATCGTCACACACTGACACTTTGAACAAAAGTAAAGGCCCTTCATGTCACAGCCTGAAATATGATCATAATCTGATGTGAGTAAACTGATTTCTTTCTGATGTTGTTATTGATTTGTCTGGAAAGTTCCACAGTACGGCATTAAACTTGCCTTAATGGAGCTGAAGAGTGACAAAATGATCCATTAATTTTTCTCATCGACATTACCAAAACATTTAGATTAAAATTTCGAAAGCTTGCTCAGGGATAATGACCTACGTGGTGACTAATGACCAGAAGACCTATAATTTTATTTAAAATCTTTTTTTTTTTTTAATCCTTATATCCATAGCACAACTGTGCAATGGATATTTGTTACAATATTTGAGGTCCATGGAAAAAATTATGGGAAATTGATTCTGGGAAGGAAACAAGTGGTCACTGTTGGGCTCCATTCAGTGACATACTTTAAATACAGGTTTGGTGCTTGTCTCTATGGAGACAAGATGTGTTTCATGCCATACTGAGAAACATTCCATTTAACTTGGACTTTGACATCAGAATGCCACTGTTACTCTAAAACTTCATTATTGAATGCAGTTGGAGTCTTGGTTGGTCACGGACATAATACTCCCTCTAATAATCTAATTTAATGTTGGGTTATCAGATTACTGCAGTTGTCTGATTTCTCTGACCATGTAGAGGCAGTGTGATGTACAGGTACACTGAGCGGTCCAGTAGCTGTGTGCAGTGAGGGGGTGGGGGTATACTCACTAGGCAGAGTCCCTGTTGGCCAGGTGGCTCATCTGGATGAAGGGGTGCTTGAGCACTCTTGCTGGGGTGTGCCTGGTCTTTGGGTCCATGTCCAGCATGGATGTGATCAGGTCCATGAAGAAGAAACGGTCATGGTCCTCTGTGGGGTCACCAGTGGACCCTCTCTGATAAACAGACAGGGGACAGTTATGAGTGACTGGAGGGTCAATATCAAATGATCAATTTGAAATAAATCATTAATAGGAAATACTAAACTGAAGATGGGTAAAGTGCCTTGCCCAGGGGCACAGCATTTTACACTACAGGGCTAGATTTGAACTGCAGTGTGCAATTATTGTGAGTTCTTATCCTATAAATTATGAAACTCTACCAGTATTTTTTGCAGTTGTCAGACTGCATGTCAAATACTGAAGTGCTCCTAAAGTGGTGATCAAACCACACGTCTCAACACATATTTCTGTCATAAGGAGGAACTGACTCATAAAACTGGATTACAAAGTACAGTTTAAGACAAAATCTGAGAAATGATTCAAAGTGGTATTTGCTCTCACCGTCTTAATGTCAGAGAGGTTTTTGATAATGCGCCGAGCAGGATCTAAAGAGCTCAGCTGAAAAAACAGACAGTGTCAGTCTCACAAGTCCATGACAGATGTGACTCTGAACATATGAATGTGTGTACGTACTTTGTATTGCCATTGGTGTGTGTGTGGGCAGCGCCGGTAGAAGCGGCATCTGTACAGACCCTGGTCCACACAGGTCTGAGGAGGATGCCCCACTGTCTCTACAATGTGCTTCATCTGTGGACACAAACAGGTGGTACATGTCAAGTTAGTTTATTCACAATTAAAAATACAGCTGTAGGCCAGCTGAGTGTGAGACTGGCTGGTTCAAGCGGGAATCAGTCCTCCAGCACTGTTCTAACCACTGAGCCACAGGCACAAAATGAAGGTACTGACCAGGTCCTCCTCGTCCTCCGCCCAAAACAGAATCGTTCCCAGGAACATCTCAGCCGCGATGCAGCCCACAGACCACATGTCTATGGCCTCATGGACCGGAGCGCCCAGCAGTACCTCTGGAGCTCTGTGCAGACAATTATGTTAGCATGCTAACAAGCTACCGAGTGTCACAAACTGTGACTGTAATGCTACACATTCATTTAGCCAAAACAATACTGTTTAGTTCGCACAGCAGGTCGGGCTGTGGCTTAAACTGAGTTCATACAGTAGTTTGTGCACTTTCCAGGTGTTTCTTTACCTGTAGTAGAGCGTCTGCCTCACCAGTCCCTGCCTGGCGCTTGTGGCTAAACAGCTGATGCCAAAATCAATTATTTTGATGCGCAGAGGCTGCTGGACATGCTGGACCATCATAATGTTTTCTGGCTTCAGGTCACAGTGCATGACGCCCACAAACTTGAGGAACAGCAGCGCCTGAGCCATCTGCAAACAGGACCAGACACTAGCAAGGCGAATAAAATAGAACCAATTTGAACTTTTATCTAAAGGTTTTAAAACGGTCTTGATCTTTATCAGAAGTACTTTAAGGAGAAATTGTTTTATTGGTGTGAAAAGTGCATTTGGATAAAATGGCAGTTTAAAGATTTTGAAAAAATGTTTTTTCATTGTAGAATTAAAAGCAATATTTTTTCACTACTGAAATGTCATATTTTTGTTCCCATGGTGATAGCAGTAATGTGACGTAAGTATTGGTACCTGAAAGATGATTGGCCGGATCTCCCTCAACGTTAGCCTCTCACTTGGACTGTTCTTCAGGAACTCCTTCAGGCTGATGTCCAGCTGCTCAAACTCGTGACAGAAGTGACCGCAGAATTCAAAGGAGCTGAACCAGCGCACGATGTGGTATTTGTGTGCTCCCTGCTCTGTCAGGGTGCGCAGCAGGCTCAGCTGTGGGCAGGAAAAACACTCTTTAAGGTAATGAGTTCTGTGTTCTTTTCAAACCGTAGAACATTGACTTTAATGAGCTTTTAATCGGGCTACAATGAGTTGAGTTATTGAGTTATTGGTGGGATTGTATCATGACATCTTCCGGGCCTTCACGAATACCCCTGTGAGAGCGTCACAGCTGCTCGTGTGTAATGACTGGAGTGGCCACTAGTTGGCGTCTCACTATTTTGCTTGTATTAAAAGTTTGACGGCGAGCTTGATCTTCACTTCACTTTTGGTGGAATTTAACAACAAGAAATAATGAGATAATTTGAGATAGTTTGGATAATGTTTGGATTTTTCATCTGGACTAATAGATTTATTTTTAAAGATGAGCAGTCTGTGCTTGTTATATAGTTGTCCTGAAACGTTCAGAAGAGCACCTAAAACCATGCTATTAACATAGGACTTACTGACAGGCACAAAATGAATGACCTGTTCCTCACAGGTGGCCTGACATGTTGAGTGCAGATTAAACGACTCATGTGAGACGACAGTAGCGGTGAGTGGGTAAATAAAATGTAACTGTGCGGTGGTGATGTAAAGCGATCTGTGCTCAGTCATTTATGATTGGAGCTAACAGGATATTAAACATGTTTAATATTTACAACATTACAGTTGTATTCAGAGAGCATGTGGCTGTAATCATTCTGAATCGGCGCTCTGTGGTTGTATCGCCCATCAGCTGATGGTTGTGATGATAAAGGATGTGGAGACTAGAGGTGCTTTTTTTTAGATTTGTCGACACAATGAGAAAACCACATTGTAATTCTATAATGTAATGATTAATACGAGTTGATCAGAATATGGCTGTTAGAACTGACCTTGTTATAGCCGGCCTGCTGGAGTTGGGGGCCTCTGAGTATCTTGAGCGCCACCATGTGGTTGGCGCTGAGATTTCGGCAGAGCACTACGTCTCCATGGACCCCTGAGCCCAGAAGGCTGCACACAGAGTACACAGAGGAGGAGGACCTGATCAGGGATCCAAGGCCCAGGACCAGAGGGTCTTCAGTCTGAGGAGCCATGTCTCCAAGGTTCTGATCCAGAGTGGACTCAGTGTTCTGATGAGGGACATGTTCTTCACAGCTAAGATCCATAGAGGAGTCCGTGGTATGAGAAACCAGGTCTCCAGGGTTCTGAGACGACTGCATGATCTGGGGAGAAGACAAGAGGTTAGGAGTTAAGTGGAGGCACTACAGGAAAAACTCCTTTTTCATTTCATGTTTTTGATAGTTTGTTCTCTTAACATAGAAGATCTAATGTGGATCAGCCCCTAAAGTAGCACCTACAGTACATACAAACTTTACTTTCTTGTACCTAACAAGACTTTGACAAAACATACAGAATACATCAAATATATAGAATAACAGACACTTGCACATATGCACTTGAAGTATCAGTGTTCTTTGTGATTGAGAATTTACTGAAGTCAATATAAGAATCATCCTGACTTTATGCTGAAAATATTACTTGACTTAATTTGTTTTGTTTTTTCAATAAAATCTTCTTTTCACATTTTGTACAACACTTGAACCTGAACTCTACTGAGATTTGTCTTTCACAAGGAAAACTTTGCAAAAAACTCATCCCAAAAAAGTATGGATGTAGAGAAGGTTTCAATTTCACCATCTCAATCCCAACAAGAGCTCCGCCAGCGGGGCAAAATACGCCCGTACTTTGAATTATTGTATATAGAATTAAGTTAGAATTTGTCAAACCTAGTTAAAGATTAATTGTTGGTGCAGTGTGGAAGTTTGACATTCCTAGGTGAGACGGTTGTCGAGCTAGAGCGCGGACAAGGTAATGTGTAGTTGTCTTGTATTCTCTCTCTCCCGTTGCCTAGCAACCGCTGCAGCTGGAACTGTGTGTCACCTTTGAACTTTAAACTTCAAAGCTTTGAAGTGTCCACGGACGGACGGACAGACGGACGGACAGCGCCATACCATAATACGTCCCGTTTTATCACGGGCGTATAAAAAGTGCGTACTATTTGAGTTAGTTATGGATCCACAAACATGTCCCTAAAAACGGAGTTACAGCGCCCTCACCAGATCAAAACAGTCGAGTAGAAGGCCACAGGAGGCTTCACAAGTACAGGTACAGGTACGGGTACAGGTACGGGTACAAGTACTGCTGCAGGTCGTATAACGGTCAGGAGCTGTGAAAATGCGTGTGCACTGCAGAGGTGAGCTGAGTGAAATGACAAACTTTGGAACTGTGCTCGGCCTTATAAATTCCATAAGTACCGGCGCCTAGGCAACTGCGCTCTGATTGGCTGCTGAGATTTGTTATGGTTACGGAATGTGATGTCACCGTTATCAATTCAAAATAACTTTATCAATCCAAATGCTTTGCAGGGGAATATGTAATTCTCTTTCTATATAATGTTTATTGAAATATGTGTCACTTGTGAAAAGGTGTTGGTTTTTTTTTTTTACTTTTTTAGTTTTCTGATTCTCTTTAAAACATTCTACTCTGTAATGACATCAAATATGTGCTTTTATGTTTCATTAGGGACAATTAAATAGATGTTCCCAGTGTCAGTGCTGAAATCCAGTTGGTTTTAATCTAGAACGCGTACTACTACTACTACTGGTCACTATTTAAACTCCATGAAACAGTGCTAGTGCAGCCTGTTATTTAAAGCGAACTGTACGGTGGTCAGACCATCTTCAAGCCGATCTCACCTGGGCTCTTTAGCTGAGCAGGTCTGGCCTGGTTAGTACTTGGGAGACCCCAGGGAATACCAGGTGCCATTGTGGGGCAGCAGTGGCTCCATTATAAACTGTTGTGTCCCTCAGCAAGACACTTCGCCGGTTGTTTTTACATGCTCATTCAAAATCAGATTTTCGGATCAGAAAATTAAAATATTAACATCAAAATCATTTTTTACATAACATTTTGTGGTTTGCATGTCATAGAAGTAATGGTCCAGAGAGTGTGTGTGTGTGTGTGTCTGTGTGTGTATGTGTGTGTCTGTGTGTGTGTGTCTGTCTGGGTGTGTGTGTGTCTGTGTGTGAGTGTGTGTCTGTGTGTGTGTGTCTGTGTGTGTGTGTCTGTGTGTGTGTCTGTGTGTGTGTTTGTCTGTGTGTGTGTTTGTCTGTGTGTGTGTGTGTGTGTCTGCAGCCTGTATGTGTGTGCGACAGCTCTCATTCAATCCCTGCACATCGACCACTGTTCGAGCCTCTGTCCACACTTCGATTGCTCCCTCTTTTTGCTCTCTGTCTCTCTCTGTACCTACTTAATCTCTCTCTCCTCTTTCTCCTATCTTTCTATTTTCTCCCACTCCCACTTTTTTTGTCTATCGCATCTTCTGTCTCTGATTTCTCTTTCTTCCCGTCCGTCCCACTCCACACCCCCTCCTCTCTCTCTCTCCCTCCTCTATTTACCACCTTACGTTCTCTTTTCTTCCTCCTTACTTAGTCCATCTCTCTATCCTTTCTTTATTTCTCTCTCTCTCTGCCTCTGCCTCCTCTACTTTCCCTGTCTTGTCCCTTCTTTGATTTGTCCCTCCTTACTCTATCCCTGCCCCCCTCTGTCTCTCTCACTCTCATCTCTCCTCCCCTCTCCATTCCTCCCTCCCTCTTACTCTCTCTTCCTCCCCCCTCTTTCTCTAATGTTTTTCCCTCCCTCTCTCCTCTCCTCCGTTCTTCTCACACTTGTCCCAGTGGCTTTAGTTGATTCTCTCCTGGTGGAATCAGTGTTAGAAGAGAAGCTCTTCTGAAGTTTGACCTTAAACAACCTGAGAAGGAAACAACACAAAACACCACACAAACACACAACACAAAGAAACACAAAAACACACAACACAAACACACAACACAAAGAAACACAAAAACACACAACACAAACACACAACACAAAGAAACACAAAAACACACAACACAAACACACAACACAAAGAAACACAAAAACACACAACACAAACACACAACACAAAGAAACACACAACACAAACACAACACAAAGAAACACAAAAACACACAACACAAAGAAACACAAAAACACACCACACAAACACACAACACAAAGAAACACACAACACAAACACACAACACAAAGAAACACAAAAACACACAACACAAACACACAACACAAAGAAACACACAACACAAACACACAACACAAAGAAACACAAAACACACAACACAAAGAAACACAAAAACACACCACACAAACACACAACACAAAGAAACACACAACACAAACACACAACACAAAGAAACACAAAAACACACAACACAAACACACAACACAAAAAAACACACAACACAAACACACAACACAAAGAAACACAAAAACACACAACCCAAACACACAACACAAAGAAACACAAAAACACACAACACAAACACACAACACAAAGCCCCTGAGACACACACTGTCAATCATCATGTATATATATTTGTATAATATACAAATCACTCATCTTGGATATTTAGAACGCACAACTACTAATACTATACTATACTGCTAATAGTACTAATACTATTACTGCTACTACTGCAACTACTACTCTGCTGTTATTGCTACTACTAGACTACTATTACTACTACTGCTGTGTTAACTACTACTACTACTACTTCAACTTCTACTGATAGTACCACTACTACTACAGTTAGTAATACCACTACTACTACTACTATGTTACTGCTACTATTAGCCTATTATTACTACTACTATTACTACTGCTGCTAATACTACTACTACTACTATGATACTGCTGCTACTACTACTACTACTACTACTACTACTACTGCTACTACTTTTGCTACTACTACGACAACTACTGCAGTTACTACTACTACTATTACTTTACATTTGGTACTATTACTGCTACTACTACTATGACTACTACAACCACTACTAGTTTTGCTACTGCTATTACTATATTACTACTACTACGACTACAACTTCTATTACTACTACATTTGCTACTACTATTAGGCCTACTACTACTACTGCCAGTATTACTACAACCACTACTATTTTTGCTACTACTATTACAATATTACTACTACTACGACTACAACTTCTATTACTACTACATTTGCTACTACTATTAGGCCTACTACTACTACTGCCAGTATTACTACAACCACTACTATTTTTGCTACTACTATTACAATATTACTACTACTACTATTACTACTACTAACAGTAATTGAAGCAGGCACCAGTGTGAGCAAGATTTGTTTATTTTCATCACTGAATTAAAAAATAAAATGAAAAGTAAAAAATACACCATTTTACACTCATTTGCTGAAAAGAAACAATGCCTAAAATCATACAAAATAAAACATTAGAAATTTATCAAAACATTCCAGTTGTAAACATAGGTTTTGTCAACATGAAACTAGAGCCGGACTCAACACTGTGCAGGAGGAACCGCGTCTACGGGTTTGGATGGCGTTATTTTTGGTGATCCTAATAGAAAGAGGAATGCAAAGTCCACATTCACGTCCAGTCCAACAAAACCTCAAAGGCAGTTCAGGATCAGTATCTACAAAATCTGCATTTGAACAACCTATAGTTTATTTACACTGTACACGCTCGAAGCAAACGCACAACTTTACACGCAGTGGAGAAGAGAGCCCACACATGTGCTGTTTGAACCTGGCCACATCCACACCGGTATACGATTTCAACTAAAATGTACGCGTCTGTGAGTTCCACCAACGTTTTCAGGACTTTTCCCCCGTTCAAACAATGTAATGTTGGGTTTTAAGTTGTTAATTGCTATGGAAACAGTTCTGTATTCACATCGTTCTGGTTTTCGTCTGTAGCGAATGGAAAAAACTGTGAATTTGGACGAAATTCAAAGCAGTTCTAAAATTGTCAAGGAGTTTCCCGACGGGTTTTTGCGTTCAATTGTTTTGCAGTTGATGTCACAATTTAGTTTACAAGAGCAGATTTAGGGTAATACTAAAAAGGTAGAAGGTCCGCCACTTGCCTGGAATGTTTCACAGTAGGGCATTAAACATATCTTTATTGCATTTGTTCATTTACAAGCGTTTTATAGCTCAAAAATACCTTAAAAACACATGAATTCTCAGCATGTGTCAAATTTACATCCATACTGTAGAATAAGGAAAGCAAACCAGTAGAAGTGTAACGATATCCAAGTCTCACGATACGATATCGTCACGGTACAATATTTATTGTGATATCGTAGGAAAGCTCACAGTATGGTGGGAAAGATTCTACAGAATAACATAAGACTGACATTCTAAAATGCTTTGACCAGTCATTTGGTACATTTATTGTCATTAGGGATGAAACAATATCCAAATCTCTCTGTACCATATTTTCACCATATACATCACACCGCACTATATTTATTGCAATATTTTGTGGTGAATCTGCTCCTTTTTCCTTTAAAAATGCCTTCATAAGACTTAATCCAAAGAATGAAGATTTCAAAGTGCTTAGAACAGTTATTTCTTCATGTCGACTTGCGATTCGATATATTGTGATGGTCCACGATGTGATTGTGAGACCTTTGACGATACGATACCACCATATTTACATTATGGTTACATCCTTACAAACCAGTAATGTCACCATGGAGACAAGAAGGCGACGGACTTTCCACCAGATGAACAGAATAGCAAAATAAACTAAAACTGACCAGAGCTTTTGTTTTCGAAGATTCTTCACTCATCCAGTAGTAAACACAGCCCCACCTGGAACGACTGAGGAATTACAGATAAGGAAATGGTTTAGGAAGTTGGAATTTCTCAAGTTTTTAGTGTAGGTTGGGTCTTCTATTTCATTAACCAGTTTACTAGGACGTCCATGGGTGTTACTGTGATATCATTATTATTTCCATTAGTTTTAAGTTTTATGACGTACAACCAATACTTGGTTAGTACCATTTGTAGAAATATGAGAAATCAGAAACCAAGAAACTTTGAATTTCTAGTTAAGACTGATGACGACAGTTTCAAGCAGTTTCATATTCAACATTTTAATTGAAACTTTGTCAGTGTGGATGTGGCCATAGATTTGTTTGGATCTCAGACAAAAAGAAACGAAAAACGCATCGAAACAAAATTGAATGTTATTCTTATTTGCTCTATATAATCAGGACTCTCAGAAATGTGTTTATGGACCATAAAATGTTCAAAAACTGTCTCAAAACGCTCACACCTTATTGCAATTTCGATAACTTCGCTACAGTCCGTAAGAACGTTTTATTTGCTTGGAAAACGATGTGAAACGTTAAATCCGCGGCCTGTAACTTTTCTGCTGGAAGGTTTGTCGCCAGCTTCTCTCCATTTAGATGTTGGAATATTCCGCAGTATGGCATTAAGCTTATTTATCTCTATGGCGACAAGTTAAATTATAGATCTGCGTCGAAGAACAACGCAAGTTTTTAAGTCAATAAAAACCCACGTTACTGAGTAAATGAGATGCGATACGTTTAATGCCATACCGGGATATTCAGGACAAAGCAACAGCATCTCCATGGAGACGAGCGAACGACGGGCGCTCCGCCAGAAAAGAAAAGTTACGCATCGCAGCTTTAAGATAACAACACAATGCAATTTTGAGGAATCGATTCCACTGAAACATGGGCTCACACTTCATGGCTTGACATTTGGCCTGATAATGTGTTTTTTTTTTTCTTCATTATTTTTGGCAAGCACATTCCACATAGAAAATAAAACAAAAAAGAGATGCCATAGCTTGAGCTGTTCTCGACAATAACTATTTTACATTCTGTACAAGCTCTGAGTGCTATAAAGTGTACAAATCCAGGGGAAAAGGGAGGTGGGCTTGTGTCTTTTGAAACGCGACCGGATTCGCAGAAGGAGCTACCGGGGAACTTTCTGGAACGTAAAAGTGCATATGACAGGTTGGAATACTCATTTCATTCATAGTCAACATAATTATATTTTAAATGTTTTTTCTACTTTTTATTAAGGAAGGTGAGTTTAAAATATGACTTCCTGGTTGGTTGTAACGGCTACCTAGCAACCGTTGACGTTAAAAAGACCCAAAACGCGTCTAAATCACACAATAGTTATGATTAGGCAAACAGAAATAAATGACAACACCTTTTTTTCCCCTACAACTTTTTGTCTTCATGGAGATGTTATTGCTTTGCTTGGAATGTTCCATGGTATAACTTTAAGGTCATTACAGGTGTTTCTATTGCTCAAAAATACAATAATTCCTTCTGTGAATTATTCTGGAACGTTCTAGACCAAGTAATAACATTTCCATGGAGGCAAGCAGGTAGCGGCCCCTATATTAGAAATGTTACACAGTGCATCTTTACATTTTGCTGAGTTTGACGATTAGAAATAAATTTATTTGGTAAAATTATGATTAAAATTTTTACTTGTGCGTAAATATTCCCTGCATTTAGGATGGGATTTTATGGGTTGATGAAGGCAGTAGGTAAAGAATTTATGAATTTATATTAAAAGGGGGCCCATGTGAGGCTTCTTGCCCCGGGCCCTAAAATTTCTGTCGACGCCCCTGTAAATTTCCGATATTTTTGTATTTTTCTCCTCAACATGGCAACGTAGAGTTAAATTTGTCAAGTGGACCAAAGTTTTGATAGAAGACATTTCGCCGCTCATCCGAGCTGCTTCTACAGTTCTGGTCAGAATGCTGGAGGACACTGCCTTATATCTGCCTGCAAGTCCTCCAGCATTCTGACCAGAACTGAAGAAGCAGCTCAGATGAGCGGCGAAACGTCTTCTATCAGAACTTTGGTCCAGTTGACAAATTTAACTCTAAGTTGCCATGGATGCTACCTGGACGAATGAGGGTTTCTACACACACCTTTCTCCTCAACAGTTTCCACAAATTGTCACTTAACTGATGTAAAATTATGATAAATATTTAACACAGGTATAATCCCTCCAAACCAAGTCAAAATTAGAAAAAACCTGTCATATGCACTTTCGTCTGATTGTCCTTCACTCAAAATTCCTCATTTTTATCTGAATTTATCTTTCTGAAACACATTCGCAATACCTTCTCCATGACCTTACAATTACTATAACAAATACACATTGAAATAGGCTTTAACAAAATTTTCTGAATGATCTTTTTGCAACATTCAAATCCAGTTGGAGTTAAAAACAGTTAAAAACCCAGCCACGTTCAAACTTTCCAAATTTCACAATCCTTCTCGTTGGTTACATCATCTGTGTCCATCTTCTGAGTAAGTCTTCCAATCAAATTCAGAAATCCAGACTCCATTATTCAATTATGCCCTACTCATTACTCATACATCATAAGACATTTGCCCACTTTGTTTTGGACGTCAGGCTTTACTCACGTTTTGTTTTTCAATGAGATCCAGAGCACATCGGTCAGGCATAACAATGAGATCACCGACATTCAACCTCCAAAAGAACTTCACTTTGAAGGCTTAAAGAGGAACCGTGGAACTTTTCTGATCGAGGTTCTGCCACCTGATAGTAGGGATGCACCGATCTAATACTGGTATCGAATATCAGTCTCCAAATATCGGTTCAGACAATATCCTGGTTGGACATCTGATGTAATAAGACTATTTAGTGCTTATAGCTGGTTCATATACACAGGCAAAAAGTGGAGAGTGGAGTTAAAATTGACTCTCACAGAATCAATTTGAACATTTTCTTAGGATTTATATGAGTCCAATCTGTTCTAGAGTTAATTTATTTCATTTTTGGAAATGTTAATGAAGTAACACTGGACCAAAGTTCCTGTTTAACCCCAAAATCAAGAGTTCAATTAATGTTTTAAGAGTAAACAGATAACACTTTGTAGGGTTATCCTGATTTAGCTAAACAACATATGGAAGTGTTTTATTTCTACACTTTTAGGAAGTAGTAATGTACACTGTAATGTGTAAATTAAGGTACATTGTAAAAAACACATTCAGTGCATGTAAAGCCTTTATTTTCTTTAAAACGTTGTAAAAGATGAAATTCTGTACAAATCTTGTTTAAGGAGGAGACAAATTAACACTAGGGGAAGTTGAATTAACACTAGAGGAAGTTGAATTAACACTAGGGGAAATTGAATTGACTTCAACCATATCACCTCTGGCAAATAACCCCAACTCGAACCCCCTTTCACTTTCAAACAGTTAAAATAACACTTATTATGTTAAAAATAACTCTGAAATATTTTACCCTGAAATTTGAACCCACCAGTTTGAAATTCCATTTTTACAAAGTTGTTCTGGGGTTACTTGGGAGATAAATAACAGCTACACCCCTTATTTAGATCAGTTATAGTTTCGGAATTAGTATCGGAAACCAAAAAAATTAGATCAGTGCATCGTTACCTCTACATAGAGATGTGTCTGGAATGTTCCACAGAATGGCATTACATTGTTTAACCAGCTCACGGTAAGAATTCCGATTTTTCAAGGTGCTTTTGGCAATAAATACACCTGCAATTTTGAAAACTCAATATATTTTTTAAAGTGAAGGCCATTCCAGTCATCTCCATGGAGACCAGCAGAAACGTTACATCCTGAACCTTTACTTTATGGTTATTTTTAAAGCTAGAGATGGTGTTTGACTATGAAATATATGCCCTTTGTGGTCATAAAGTTTTGCCTGAATCGTGTACTAACGTTTTACAATCCCATAACATTTTTTAGTGCTTTTTCTAATTTTTCCCCATGCCAGCTCCTTCTATCCATGTCGACTTGGGTCCCGTATCTTCTCACCACCAAACTATTCGCTATAGTCTTTTCTCTCACACTTCTGTTTGTTGTTGCGATTCGGTTGTTATGGTAACGCCTCGCCTCAGCTCCTCCATACTGTCCCTCTCCGAGTTTGTCTCCGAGTCCACGGCGCACGGGTTGGAGACGTCGGAAGTTGAAGAAGCTCCGATGGAAAGTTCCTCGTTTTGGCTCGGCGTCCCGTCCCCGAGCGGTAACTGGTGAGGGGGCAGGTACTGGCTGGGGTGAAAGCCTAACGTGTTCTCTTTCGCCCCCTCCTGTTGGCTGTTGGAAATGTGCGTGTAGCCGTCGGCGTAGTCCTCCGCCACCTGGTTGGGCAGCGGAACGGGAAGCTGGTCCCCGCTAAACAAGTCCTCGTCTTGCGGAGGCGGGTAGTCACTGTCTATGTCGTACCCGCCCAGGTAGTAGTCCGACTCCAGCTCGCGCGCACTTCCTGTCAGCTGGGAGGAGGAGGAGTTTGTGAGGCCGGGGGCGGGGCTCGGGTTTCCGCGGGAGGAGTTGGACGCGTCGTTGGTCGGGACGGCTTCGTACCCGGGGGCCTCTTCGATGTCGGAAAGGCGAGTGTTCGGCATCCAGTCTGAAGTGTCCCAATGGTAGGCTGCACGAGAGAGCAGAATTAGTTTGGAGATATTGTTTTTTTGTTTTTTGAGGAATTTTTTTTTTGGTTTAAAGATCCTATATTACACAAATTTGACTCTTGTGAGCTTTTAGTCATGTAATAATGTTACTTCCTCAAAAACACACCAAGATCTGTCTTTTGTTTCATTCACACATGTTTGAGAAATCCTTTATTATTAGTCTGTCTTATGGGTGTAACGATATCCAAGTCTCACGGTACAATATTTATTGCGATATCGTGGGAAAGCTCATGATATGGTGGGGAGGCTCAAAATATTACGATATTCTACATAATAACAAGACTGACATTCTAAAATGCTTTGACCAGTCATTTGGTACAACATTTATTGTCATTAGGGATGGAACGATATTTATATCTCTTTGTACAATATTTTCACCATATACATCTCACCGTACCAGATTTATTGCAATATTTTGCAAGATTTTAAGTGGTAGGTTTTTAGCTATTTCAGAACTCTTCATTTAAGCAAATAAACTTGGGATTCAATATATTGTGATGGTACGATATTATTGGGAGACCTTTGACGATACCATATCACCATATTCTGGTTATTGTTACACCTCTAGTATGTCTACCAAAGCTCAAAATGCTCAGTTCCACCTCGTGATGTCATGAAGCAGTAGTTTTTCAGAAGTTTTTCAGTTTTATTTACATTTACTGGCTGGCTCAGTTACCTTTTACCTTCAGTCCCATCCAGGTTAGTAATACCTGGGCTGAAATCGAATTATTCTACATAGATAGATACTTTATTGAAATTCAAATGTAAAATTGAAAACCTAGTGAATGCGTATGAAGTTTAAAACACAGTGACATCATAAGGTGGAACAGAGTGTTTTTTTCAGTCTAAATATGCAGGGTTTTGTGTTAAACGTGTGAATGAAACAAAACACAACTCTGAACATGTTTGTGATGAAGAAACGACATTAGAACATCAGAAAATCAGAAAGTAGTGTATTATAGGCTCTTTAAGGTAACTGGGGATACAACATCAGCTCAGCGTGTTTGGGTCGGGCATGCACTTGACAATATTAGACATTCAAACGGGTTAAAATACAAACAAATCAACAGCGATTTTCAAGCCGGGTTTCGCATTTGCAGCTGATCACAAGAGCACAACCTGTGGTGAGAGGGTTAGAGTGGACACATGCAGCAGGAGCCTGTGGAGGAGGGAGCATGCTCACATTTTCACATCAAGTTTAGTATCAGTACACAATATTTAACTGTTGTACAAAGTCATTCATTATAGAACACAATACACAAGATATTTTTACATTTAAGCCAGAACATGACAGTCCTTCATGTGGCGCGAGATGGTTTTCCCAAAGACACTCACTGCAGGTTCTGGGTGAGTGGGAGGAATACCGCTGACCTTTAAAGTATATAGCTTTTTTTATTTGTAACATTTTCGAGAGCTTTTTGGGCAGCCAGCTTCTTCTAAGTGGAGTCCCCGTTATTCTAATTTCATCTGTGTTATGAGTTCGGCACCTGTTCTGATCAGTTTATGCAAAATATTCTAGAAATGTTTTTGGGTTCATCTTTATACCATGAGGGTTTCTGATAAAAGGTTAATGTATTGAGCTTAAGATCCACTGTGTAACTTTCCTGGTGCTCATCTGTCTCTATGGCGATATTACAGCTTTGGCCTAGTTTTGCGAGGTACAGATCTGAAGAGTAAAAAGTAAGAATGCATTTCTAGATATTTTTGGGCAATAAATTCAGTTTTTTAACAATTGAGATCATAAAAAATGTCAGAATCATGAAATTTGAAGATTTTTATGAAACAAGTTTACTCCTGACTTACTCGCAAAGCAGGTTATTGTGCAATTACAATTAGACATCTACTCAAATGTAACTTGAAAGTAGTTTACAGTTTCTTAAATAATAGTATTTGGGAATGAAATCTAGGGATGTCCCGATCCGATATTCAGTATTGGTATCGGCTCCTGATCCGGGTCATTTATGAGTATCGGACAGTATCGGATTCAGTCACGTGACTGGACCGATCCAGTTACACAAGTTTTTGCGGCATCGATGTGCTTTACGGCAGCCGTAAATCAAAACTGTTATGAGCATTTTGAGCTGTACGAGCGCGAGGCGGCAAAACCACAGCAGCAAACACTGGAGGAGGTGTTTCAAAGAAGAGAAAAGCCTCGAAATGGCGACAAGTCCAAGAAAATAACATAGAGGATTGTCAAATTAATTGGTTTAGATGATCAGCTGCTGTCTGTCGTAGAAAACGTAGGCTTTTGTCGACTAATGGACTTTTTGGAGCCAAGGTACGAACTTCCTTCACGACACTACACAAAAAGGTATTGAATTGGTATTGGATCGGTATTGGAAAGATCACTCCTTAAAAAAATCAGATTGGAAGTTAAAAAATCTTGATCGGGACATCTCTAATGAAAACATAAAGAGCTTCCTCTGTTCAAAACACTAGCTGCTCTGACTTTAATTCAAATTGATTCAAGTCGTTTTCGTCCAGGGTGTGCACAAAAATTGACGTTTTATTTTTTGGCCATATGTTCAAGCCCTAGGCAAAAACAATAACATCTCCCTGAAAACAAGAACCTGAACCCTCCACCTGAAAGTTACACAGTGGACCTCTAATTTCATAAGGCAAACCGACAGTATTGTGCAAAAGTTTTAGGCAGGTGTGAAAAAATGCTGTAAACTAGGAAGGCTTCAAAAATGGAAGTGTTCAGCATTTATTTTCATCAATCAACAAAATGCAGTGAATGAACAAAAGAGAAATGTAAATCAGATCAATATTTGGTGTGAGCTTTGCCTTCAGAAGAGCCTCAGTTCTTCTAGGTTTTACTTGCAGACAGTTTGTGAAGGAACTGGGCTGGTCGCTGTTCCAAACATGTTGAAGAACTAAGCTCAGATCTTGTGTGGATGGAGCTTCCTCACATCCTTCTGTCTCTTCATGGAATCAGACACACTCCATGATGTTGAGGTCAGGGCTCTGTGGGGCCAGACCATCACCAACACAACTTCTTCATTACGCTGAAGAGAGTTCTTAAGGACTTTTTCTTTTGTTCACTCACTTTACATTTTGTAAACTGATAAAAACAAACAACACCTGCCTAAAACTTTTGCCCAGTACTGTATATATCACTATTGATCAGAAATAATGATCGTATGACATGTTAAATCATTGAGAGGGCTCCGGGTAGCGTCACGTCCATTGATTAAGTTCACTGAATCAGATTATTTTAATCACAGGTTGGATGAATGCAGCGCACATGAAGGACTGTCCGCTTCACTGGACTTGAAAAACTCAGCAGTGTTTCCCGTAGATTCTGGGAAGACGATGTAACAATCATTTCATCTCATTTCACTTCATTTTATCTATAATTTGAGGAGTATAAATGACGTTTGTTTCCTATATGTAATCTTAAGCAGTCATTTTAGACCAGTATATCTATTTTTAATGATTTTATGATAAGAAAGTGTGATTTTGTGAAGCCAGTGTTTTAGTCCAGATTGTTTTTAGATCATGGGGGCTATGATAGTCTCCTGTATCCATGGGAAACACCGCTCAGACCTTTACACATCACTTTAAAGTCACAAAAAGAAGCAACATGTGAGCAAAATAAAGGAAAAAACAAGCAAAACAAGCCAAACTCAAAAATGTCCATGCACTGAAGCAAAATGGGGCCATCCAGAATGCAGAGGGACGTGGGGCCGGATGTGGGGCAGGACACGGGGCAGGACATAGGGCAGGACACAGGGCAGGACATGGGGCAGGACATGGGGCAGGACTTGGGGCAGGACATGGGGCAGGACACGGGGCAGGACACGGTGCAGGACATTGGGCGGGACGTGGGGCAGGTAGGACGGGTTGTGGGGCTGTGGGACGTTTCTAGACACACAAAGAGAAAAGAGGGGAAAGAGATGGGGGACAGAGAGAGACAGATAAGGAGAAAAGAGAAAGAAAGAGAAGAGGGTGGACAAACGTGAAGTGTCCAGGCAAGCTGAGAATCAGACCTGGGAGAGGTGGGGTCTGGGCTGTGGAGGGTTTTGATTTTTGTGTCATTTTTTGTTCTTGTTTTGTATAATGTAGAAATCAATAATTGAAGTACTACTACTAATGCTGCTGCTGCTACTGCTACGATTACTGATATTACTGCTGCTAATTTTGATACCAATTCTGCTACTACTACTATTACTAGTGCTGCTGCCACTACTACTACTACTACTACTACTACTACTACTACTGCTATTACTAGTGCTGCTGCTGCTACTACTACTACTACTATTACTATTACTAGTGCTGCTGCCACTACTACTAATACTACTACTACTACTGCTATTACTAGTGCTGCTGCTGCTACTACTACTACTACTACTACTGTTGCTACTGTTACTACTACCACTGCTGCTACTGTTACTACTACTACTACTACTACTACTACTACTACTACTACTACTAGTGCTGCTGCTGCTACTACTACTACTACTACTATTACTATTACTAGTGCTGCTGCCACTACTACTACTACTACTATTACTAGTGCTGCTGCCACTACTACTACTACTACTACTGCTACTACTACTGTTGCTACTGTTACTACTACTACTGCTGCTACTGTTATCACTACTACTACTACTACTAGTACTACTACTACTACTACTACTATTACTAGTGCTGTTGCTACTACTACTACTACTACTATTGCTACTGTTAGTACTACTACTGCTACTGTTATCACAACTACTACTACAATTACTTCACTGATGCAAATTTGATAATTTTCTTTTTGTAGTATTTCTTCATTATTTTTTGATGTTATTATGTTCTATCGTTATAGTAACAGAAAAGCCTAAAATAAATATGATTCTAAATGTGTTTAATATCCTGACGTAAAAAGGCACAAATGGACATCGGACAAAATGTAAGAATCCTCACTGACATATGTAATCTATGTAGAGTTGAGAAGTATTTTTTTGTATTGTATTGTAATAATGTAATAAAGAACAATTTGATCATATGTATTTGAATAATATTTCCATTTATGACCTGATACATCATTAAAATTCAAAAATACATCACCAGATATTTATACAAAACAATACAATAATAATGATGTTGTATTTGACTGTCTTTGCATGTGTGCCAGGCCTAAACCGTGGCCCCTGGGGTTTTAATATGGATGGTGATTTGTGAACGTGCTGAAGGCAGGTCTCCTCTGTGTTTCTAATGAAAACATTTATCACGGCACGAGCCTTAATATTAGTGTCGAGACGTGGAAATCATCACCCTGAGCCATGTCCCCTCTAATGACTCAACCAAATGAATTCGACACACTCACTACTGGATTGCACTGCCGCGATAAATCAGCTCAAAGTGAACAAGACGCATTAGACGATAAAAGCGGCACAGGCCTTTGTAAAACGAGGAATTCAGGTTTAATGGGAATAATTCGTCTGTATCTACATCAGGAGGAATGAGGATCTAAGCAGGACCGAACCAGGAATCTAGTGTTCTATTATTGAAAATGTGTGAAAAGTTTGGAAACTATCTCATTCAGTGTTTTTCTACTTATTTTGACTACTACTACTACTACTACTACTACTGCTACTGCTACTACTACTACTACTACTACTACTACTACTACTACTTACTATCATTATTATACTATTACTACTGCTACTGTACTACTACTACTACTATACTATTATATATTATTACTGCTACTGCTATCAGTTACTACTATATATTATATACTGCCACTGCCATTACTACTACTACTTATATTACACTGTACCGTTGCTGCTGCATTACTGCCATATACTACTATACTATTATTGCTATTACTGTTATTAGTTATTGCTATTGCTATTATTATTACTATTACTATTATTATTACTACTATTATTATTACATTATTATATTATTGTTATCATTATTATTATTGTTATTATTACTTGTTACTACTACTATTATTGTTATCATATTATTGTTATTACTGTTATTACCATTATTGTTATTGTTATTATGTTACTACTACATATATTGTTATTGTTATTGTTATTATATTATACTACTACATATATTATCATTATTGCTACTATTATTATTACATTACTATTATTGTTATATTATTATTGCATTATACATATATTATTATATTACATTGTTATATTACATATTATTATTATATATATATATACATATATATTGTTATATATATTATATATTATTATATTGTTACTGTTAATATTACTATATATTATATATATTACTATATATATATATATATATATTATTATTATTATTATTATTACAGTATATTATATTGTTATATTATTATTATTATTATTGTTATTGTTGTTATTATTATTATTATTATTATTATTATTATTATTATTACATTATTATTATTATTATTATTATTATTACTAATATTATTATTATTATTACATATTGTTATTATTGATATTATTACTGTTGTTATATATTATTGTTATTAATATTATATATTGCTACTATTACTGCTATTACTATTACAACTATTACTATTATTACTACTACTATTATTACTATTATGATACTACTACTACTACAACTTCTATTTCTACTATTACTACTATTACTACTACTACATTACTACTACAACTGTTACTACTACTACTACTTCTGCTATTACTGTATGTGAATAAAGTAAATAAAGAAAAAAACACTGAATGAGTGGGTGTGTCCAAACTTGTGTGTACTTGTGTGTAATGTACTTCACATTTACATCCAGTTTAATCAGTTTTGTCAAAGAAAATACTTTTGATATGTGTATATTAAGGCGGTCCGTGAAAGCACGTTAAAAATAAAGTTTCAGATCACATCGATAAGAGCCCTGCATTAGGTTTTTTAGCTTTCCAAAAAGATGATTTAGGAGGACATTTGGAAGAAAAAGGAGATGTTTTAGAGCTTATGAATACAATACTGAATTTAAGTAATTTTGAGATTCACTGCGGTCCTACAAAAACCCGTATTTTCATATTTTCGGTCATATTGTGGATGCAAAACAAAACTCGAACTATGAAAATCTGTAATTATTTTCAGAGAACAGAACACTCCGTTTCCACGTGTTTGTCCAATTTAGACGTTTCTATTTTATCTTACAGTACGTCTTCACTCAAATATTAACGGATCTGTTTAAAATACCAAAAGAAAACCATGATTTTAAAAGTGCATTGTGCGACTTTTCTGGTGGAGGGTCCGTCTTGTCCGTCTGCTTGACTCCATGGACAAATTCTTGGTTTGTCTAGAACATTCCACAAAAGTCAGATCTGTGCGAGAATGTTTGTATTTTTGAGCGATAAAAACACTGGTAATGAACAAATGCTATGGTAGAGAGCGATAACATCTCCATTTGTTTTGATTCAAACAAGGAACCCAGGTCTGATCAGAGACTTTGACCGAGTCCATTTCGTTATCACCAGAAAGACGGACGGAGATAGAAACAGGGATGGACAGAGGAGAAACAGAGGAGAGACAGAGTGAATGAAGCTGGTTGTGGATGATTGGGGGTTGGCTGGAGGTTGGTTGGGGGTTGGTTGGGGTTGGTTGGGGTTGTTGCAGTCACCTCTGTTGTAGGTTTGACCCTGATCCATGACGGACACTGCTCGGATGAAGAAACAACACAAAAACATGTTACTAACGGCCTAAGAGCACCTACAGCTAAAGTATCTGCTATCTTCAGGCGAAAGAAAGTCAACAGAAAGAAAAGGCTGAAAAGAAAAATGTACCGTGAAAGGTAAAGATAAGGAAGAAACAGATGTAAACGTGGATTTGGGAAGAAGAAGGTGAAGGTTCATGCTGAAGGCTGCTTCCTACTGGGCCCATGTAGAAGAACTTGGTCAAATGAACAGACCCTAACCCTGTCATGGACTTTTTAACTGACATTTAACATTTTTACACTATTCTTCTACTATATCAGACTAAAATTGGGTATAACCATAAACTAGTATCAAGGAAATGTTTTAGAATAAAGTTTTAGGATTGTCTTGACCAGAGAGTAACATTAAAGGTCCTGTATTACACCAAATTGACTCCTGTGAGCTTTTAGTCATGTTCTAATGCTGTTACCTCCTCAAAAACAGACCTGGAGTTGGGTTTTGGTTCATTCACATGTTTAAGTAACTTTTTATGATTAATCTGTCTACATTTCCAGAACTCAAAGCGCTCTGTTCCATCTTGTGATGTCACGTAGTCGTAGTATTCAAGTTAGCGTCTACCTTTTAGCCTCTTGAGACCCTGTGGCCCCACACGAGGACATTACATTTTTGCCTCTTAGCACCATGATTTTCAATTTTTTTAAACTTTCACCTGGAATCAACTAAAAACCTCTACAGCAGCTCCCGAAAGTAAAAAAAAAACTGCATGGTAAAGTTTAGATGCAAAATTTATGAATAAAACCAATGTATTTATGTACAATAATGTCTCTTCATGTATCTTAATGTATCTTCATTTGGCATTAAAATTTGACCCATTTTATTGACCACAGCAGACGAGAGCATCAGTAAATGTCATGTCCTCGTTTGAAGACATTGGGACTATGTTATATTATTGATTGTACATGTTGTTAGGTAAACTTGGGAATATTTAGATGAGTTTACAGTTATAAATTGCTGGACGTTTCTGCTGCTATAGGGAAACTGCTGCCTGTCTCCACTTTTTGCAACGACTGAAAACCAGAAAAAATTAAAACTGTGGACCACATTTTCAGGCCTTTTTGTGTGTTTTTAACCTCACTCACTGAACCCCAACCCGCTCACGGTCGACCTACGTCACATTTGGCAGGTTTAGGGCTTGAAATAAACAGCTAATTGCTGTTTGTTTGTTTTTTGTAATTTATTTATACATTTTAATGTTTTTACATTTTTTAACCAATGGTGTCATACAGAAGACTTACTTAGTAGGTCCTACTTATCCCAAATAGCAAGAAGAAATGAAAAATGCACACCAGACAAAAGCTCGGGTCTCAGGAGGTTAAGTCCATGTACCATTCGTTCTTTTGAATTTCAATCATAAATAAAAAAACAATAAAATGGGAAAACATTTCATGTTTCCGTTTCAGTGTCAAACAAAAAAACAAATAACATTTCAAATAACACCAATCGAAAAAGAATCTTGGTGTCTGTGAATTCAGCGTCAACTGAGAAGTTCAACAATGCCTTTCTAAGACGTGAAAGTAAACGCGTCGCTATAAAAGAAAACAACACGTTTGTCCACAAAACTGCAACGGTTTTTCAGATAAGTTCTTCAAGCAGCAGAACTTCCAGAGAGAATAACATATCCAAATTAAAACAGGCACCAAGACTGTTTTTGATTGGTGTTATTTGAAATGAATTTTAAATTAAATATTGGAAATAGTGGTCGAAATCTGTTTTTTGTTTGACATTAAAACAAAATAATAAAACAAACCTGTTTTCCTATTTTACTGTTTTTTTGTTCTTAACTGAAATTCAAAAGAACAAATGGTACACAGACCCTTTTACCTTTTATTTTATCCAAATGATCCAAATGATTTTAGTGAAGACGCATTGTGTTCAAAAACACTGTGGAGCACTTCCTGTAACACCATTTAACATCACAAAGTGGAACAGGGTCTTTTCAGTTTGAGAAGAAGTCAGAACTCAGCCTAAATCTGCAGGTTTGTGTGTTGAACAAGTGTGAATGAAACAAAACACAACTCCAGGTCTGTTTATGATGAGGAAACATTATAACATAGATCAGAAAATAGTGTAATATGGACCCTTTAAAGAAAAACTACTCATATTTTGCACTGAAACTCACAAATAAACATCTGAAATAAGTCCTAAAATGGGGGTAGTCATATGCTTAGTGCCAAGTCTTCCAAGAAAACTCCAGTATTTCCCTCAGCCTGAGAGGGTTTTTTCTTTTTTCATTTTCTTTTTTTTTTAATGGGAGTCTTTTACTGCAGCGGGGCCTGGCTTCCTGTCCATCTGAGGCTCGCTGCACGTGCCACAGGAGCATGACTGGGTAAAAATAGCTCAGGGGAGTCTATTTTTAGCCCGAGCGATAGAGAAAGAGAGAGACTGCCGCAGAATAACAAGCTTTGTCTGAACTCCAAATGTGACAGACGAAATTTTCGGACAAGTCTGAAGTCATCTGAGGATCAGTGAAACGAAGAGAGATGGAGAAGGTGCAGCAGGGTTCCCACAGTCTCAGTGACAGGAGAATGACTTTTACATCAGATTAATTTAAGACTTGGGCGAAATGAGAAACTGTAATGAACTTTTGGGACAGGGCAGAGCGCAATTTATACTTTAAAGGGCCCATATTACACTGTTCTAATGTTTCCTCATCACAAACAGACCTGGAGTTGTGTTTTGTTTCATTTCCACATGTTTAACATACAAATCCTGTATATTTAGTGCTGAAAATACTCTATTCCACCTTGTGATGTCACGTGGTAATCCATAAAGTAACTCCATTCACCTTCTCGATTGAATCATTTTGATCATTTCAGAAATGGAGCTGACCCTCTCTGTTGAACAAAAGGTTAAAAGGCAGATGTTGAGTTGAAAAGTACCGCTTCATGACATCACAAGGTGGAACAGGGCGTTTTGAGCTTTGGAGATGTAGGCAGACTCATAATAAAAGGTTACTTAAACATGTGTGAATGAAACAAAACACAACTCCAGGTCTGTTTTTGAGGAGGTAACAACATTATAACATGACTTAAAGCTCACAAGAGTCAATTTTGTGTAATAGGACCTTTAAAGATGCACTGTGTAACATTTTTAGTGGAGCGTCCCTCACCTGCTTGTCACCATGGACATGTTATGGCTTTGTCTAGAATGTTCCACAGCATAAATTAAAGCTATCTCTCATTTCAGATCTGTTCAGAGAAGGAATTATTGTATTTTTGAGCAACAGAAACATAGAGAAAAAATCCTGCACAGTCTGACTTGCAAAATGTGAGCTTTATTAGGACCTGAAACGTTTCGGCACTAGGCTTTCACCAGACAAATAACCTGATGTTTTTGGCTGTCCTAAAAGAGATGTCCCCATCAAGATTTTTTGGCTTCTGATCCAATTATTTAAGGAATGGTCTTTCCAATCCCATATATATATTTTTTTATAGCTCTGGTAGCGCCGTCTCTGTAATGTAGTGTCGGGAAGGAAGTTCGTACCTTGGCTCAAAAAACTTCCTTAGACGACGAAAGCCTTACCTACTTTACCTCAAACTCGTCTGGATGATTCTTTTGTAAGTGATGAATCAAACTGGGAGTGTTAAAGAGGCTCTGCTGGTTCCTCCAGGAGAAACTGTTTGTTGTTTGCAGCGAGTGCGTTGCTGTTTGAGTCTCTTTTGGTTGTAGTGAAAAGTCCCACACAGGGACATGGCGGCTTTTTGATTTACAGCTGCCGTAAAGCGCGTCGATGCCACAAAAACATGTGAAACTGGATCGGTCCAATCACGTGACTGAATCCAATACTGTCTGATACTCATAAAAGAGGATCGGGAAATCTCTACTAATAAATCTCACATTTTGCTAGTAAGACGATGTGCGGGATTTTTTCTCTGGGTTCTTGTGCTGCTCCTTTTCCTCAGCGCACCCATTTCAAGGAACTGATGTGCAAAGTTCTTATTCTTTTTGGAGCAATAGAAACACCTGTAATGAATAAATACTAGATGGATATGTTTAAAGTCATACCATGGAACATTCCAAGGAAGGCCATAACATCTCCATGAGACAAGCAGGTAGAAGACCCTCCACGATAATTATAACTGAACCACAGGCACTAAACTTGGGTCTGAACTAAGTTTTATTAAAATGTGACCAAAAATTACCAAAATCTGGAAAATGAAATCAAACCAAACCAAAAGCTGGTAATGTATGAGAATGTACAGAAAACGTGAAACGGTATGAGATGTGTCTTTAAAATGGGGTGATATTGGAAACATTTCAGCATCAAGTATCCTGCGCATTCCAAATTCTACCAAACCAATACAATTCTGAGTTCCAATTTCTAAATTTTCTCCTTCAGACCTCATAACTTTAAGCTATTTTAAAACATTGCAAATTTAGCTTCTACATTGTCCTCTATCCTCTACAACTTCTACATCATCCTCTACAGCTTCTATGTTGTCCTCTAGAACTTCTGCGTTGTTCTCTATCCCCTACAGCTTCTACGTTGTCCTCTACAGCTTCTACGTTGTCCTCTACAGCTTCTACGTCGTCCTCTACAGCTTCTACGTCGTCCTCTACAGCTTCTACATTGTCCCTACAGCTTCTACGCTGTCCCCTACAGCTTCTACGTTGTCCTCTACAGCTTCTACATTGTCCCTACAGCTTCTACTTCATCCCCTACAGCTTCTACATCATCCTCTACAGCTTCTATGTTGTCCTCTAGAACTTCTGCGTTGTCCTCTATCCCCTACAGCTTCTACGTCGTCCCCTACAGCTTCTATGTCGTCCTCTACAGCTTCTACGTTGTCCTCTACAGCTTCTACGTCATCCTCTACAGCTTCTACGTCGTCCTCTACAGCTTCTACGTTGTCCTCTACAGCTTCTACATTGTCCCTACAGCTTCTACGCTGTCCCCTACAGCTTCTACGTTGTCCCCTACAGCTTCTACATTGTCCCTACAGCTTCTACGTTGTCCTCTACAGCTTCTACGTTGTCCCCTACAG
Source organism: Odontamblyopus rebecca (assembly GCA_030686955.1). NCBI lineage: Eukaryota > Metazoa > Chordata > Actinopteri > Gobiiformes > Gobiidae > Odontamblyopus > Odontamblyopus rebecca. Next base: position 33,118,977 of record CM060668.1, read on the forward strand.
CTTCTACGTTGTCCTCTACAGCTTCTATGCTGTCCCCTACAGCTTCTACGTTGTCCCCTACAGCTTCTACATTGTCCCTACAGCTTCTACGCTGTCCCCTACAGCTTCTACGTTGTCCCCTACAGCTTCTACATTGTCCCTACAGCTTCTACGTTGTCCCCTACAGCTTCTACGCTGTCCCCTACAGCTTCTACGCTGTCCCCTACAGCTTCTACGCTGTCCCCTACAGCTTCTACGCTGTCCTCTACAGCTTCTACGCTGTCCTCTACAGCTTCTACATTGTCCCTACAGCTTCTACGTTGTCCCCTACAGCTTCTACATTGTCCCTACAGCTTCTACGTTGTCCCCTACAGCTTCTACGTCGTCCTCTACGGCTTCTACGTTGTCCTCTACAGCTTCTACATTGTCCTCTACAGCTTCTACGTCGTCCTCCTCTGCTTCTACATTGTCCCTACAGCTTCTACGTCGTCCTCTAGGTCTAGGCAGTTTCTTTTTGTATTTTTCTGCCTAACCTGAAAAATGACTCAAACAGTTACGCAAAAAACACATTATTAAAGGGCCCATATGACACTATTTTCTGATCTATGTTCTAATGTTGTTTCCTCATCACAAACACACCTGGAGTTGTTTTGTTTCATTCACACACATTTAATGCACAAATCCTGCATATTTAGACTCTTCTCTCAAACAAAAACACTGTTCCACCTTGTGATGTCACGTGGTAATACAGGAAGTGCTCCAGTTTGTTTTGAAATTCCATACACCTTCACTAGATCCACCATTTGGATTATTTCAGCTCTGGAATTGCCCATCTCTACTGAACAAAAGTTAAAATATAGCTGTTAACTTGAAATCTACCACTTCATGACATCACAAGGTGGAACAGAGCATTTTGAAGTTTGGAGATGTGGATCGAACATGCGTGAACGAAACAAAACACAACTTGAGGTGTGTTTTTGAGGAGGTAACGGCATTCTAGCATGGCTTAAATAAAAAAAAATTGTAATATAGGACCTTTAAATGACCTGTGATAAATAAAAAGTACAAAAAACTACACTTTCAAATCGTAAATCCATTAAAAAAAAATCCACTTTCTAAACTTTGCACTTCAAACTTTCCTTTCTTTTATCTATTATCTATTTCAAATCACATCGCGTTATCTCCCGTGTCTGAACTGCACTACTCTGCGTTTCCTGTTTTTTCCGGTTGCCATGCCGACCTGGTGGGAACCCTGTGCAGCGCTGGAGGAGGGAGGAGCAGGAGAGATGGGAGCAGGACACAGACATGGTACCTTCGCTCTCGATTGAGTCCACCGCGTCATTGACCAATCGAATGACGGTCACTATGGAGGCTTGTGGGGGAGAGATACAGCAGCGTCAGAGAATCACAAACCAAAAAAAAAATTGAAATAGAGAAAGAAAAATACAGAAAGGGACCCGGCTTCTCAATCCTGCGTGGTGCGAGGGTGCGGTTGGAGTAAAAAAAAATTATAAAACAAGTTTGGCAAATGATAAAAACGACAAGCAAAATGGCGGATTCAAGGCTGTAGGCGTTAGACACTCTCACAGTAGTACCGGTAGTTACGTTTTTGTCTTAATTTCTTATCTATTTTTAAGATTTTTCCAATTCAAGATAACAATTTGATGAATCTTTTTTTATTTTTTGCTTATTCTTTACTGTTTTTTTTTACCAAATATAACTAAGATTTCCATTATTTTTGAAGTTTTTGTCATATTAAATGTGAACTATGTAACTTTTGCCACATCTCAGGCCTCATTGTTCCCACACTCCTTCACGCACTATAAGTTCTGAGGGCCCCTGAGGTGACCCTGGGGTGACGGGACCTGTTTTAGAGTTGGCCCCAAACTCTGGAACGCTCTCCCCCCTCACATTAAGACGCCACTTCAGTCGATTCTTTTTAAATCTTGTTTAAAATCACACTTTTATCACCAGTTTAACGCGGCTTGAGAATTGTGTGCTCCTCTGACTGTCTTTTATTGATTTTATTTGTTATTTCTCTATTTGCTAAGTTTAAAATTTTTTGTTTTGTTTTTTATTGACTTATATTATTATTATTATTATTATTATTATTATTATTATTATTATTATTATTATTATTATTATTATGCTTTAATTTACAGTGAGACCCAAATTATTATGCAAGTCAGTTTTCTAATTGCTTTGCAGAAACTATTTGGGTTAGCCCACCCTTTCTTTTAGTATACATTGCTATACTGGTTCTACATGTTAATCCATAAAAAAATTGATGCTGAAAAGATGCTTGCACTGGAACTCAAAGGTTGTTTGACCATTTCTCTCTTTAAGGCTGACAAATCTCGAGCTGTTAGCTTCCTCCTTGGAGCCTCTTCACGTTTTTTTCTTGTTTTGTCAGCATTGGAAACAAAGGCCTTGATTGTCCTATGGTCACGGTCCAATATTCTTGCTATTTCAATCGTTGGCCGCCTCTGTCCCAACAATTTCACGATAGAAGCCTTCTCCTTACTACTGAGGTCTTTCTTCTTTCCCATCTTTAGTGCTTATGGTCTCAGAGCACAAAATTCTCACCTTTATATAGGCCTGCATAATAATTTGGTTCACAGCATACTACATTTTTAACTAATTATTACTCAAAATTTAAATGCTTCAGATATTTTATGCTTTTGGATAATCAACTGCCCTATAAGGCTTGCATTAATACCACTTGTTCATCAGTAAAACATATTTGAATCAATATATTATTTTAAAAAGTGACCTGCATAATAATTTGGGTCGCAGTGTAATTAATGTGTTAATTTATATTGTGCAGCACTTTGGAGACGTGTCGGTAAAATGTGCTGTACAAATAAAGTTTCTGTTGTTCCTGCTTGTCTCGATGTTACACAATGTGGCATTAATGTTCCATCTTTGAAACTAATGACGGTTCCTCGTGACAAACACACCCAGAGTGTTTAGCGCACAAACCTGTTCCACCTTGTGATGTCATGCAGAGGTGTTCTACTGTGTTTTTAAACTCCACACACCTTCACTAGAATCATTGGGATGATTTCAGATCTGGAATTGCCGATCTCTACTGAACTGAAGGTAAAAAAGTAGCTGTTGATTTGCAAACTACCACTTCATGACAAAGGTGAAATCCAATTCACCAACTGGACAAACGTTTATTTAGGTCAAAAACGTTTTGAAGAACTGAAGAAGCACCTTGGATGTGCTACGAAATGTTTTCGACCTAAATAAACCTTTAACCTTTGTCCAGTTGATGAATTGAATTTCTCCTTTTCCATGGATTCTACCTGGATGACTGAGGGATTCTACATACAGTTGCATGACATCACAAGGGGGAACAGAGCATTTTGAGCTTTAGAGATGAAGACAGACTAATAACAGTTGCTCAAACATGTGCAAATGAGACAAAAAAAACCTCTCCAAGTATGTTTTTGAGGAAGTAACAACATTCTAACATGGCCTAAACCTCACCAGAGTCAACTGTGTAATACAAAACCTTTAATATTTGGTGTCATTTTTGTAATCTTCTAGTTACATGCAGGATTAGTTCAGCTTTACCTGCATCTTAACTTATAACAAGGTGTTTTTGTGTGCTTTTTGTCTCAGTCAGTCTCCTCAGTCTCAGTCTAGACACGCAGTCACAACGTGCTGAGCCGTGAGCCGCTTTCAGGTCTGGATAATCATTATAATTTAACAAATTCGGTGTGGAAATTTATGCCAGATCAAATTGCAAATTGGCAGCTTGCTCAGAGATAAATGATTTGATTCCTGACTCCTGATGGGAAGCACGAAAAGATTTAATTGGTTTTGTTTTTTTTAATTTGTGCATGTGTTTTTGATTTGCTAAAATGGATAAGACTTGATAAGCCAGACCTAGAATCATTTGTAAATGTTTATTAGCCATTAACTCATCATGTACTAAACTTTCCAAGTATGGCACGAGTACATGAGCAGGTAAAGATGCATTGTGGAACTTTTTGGTAACTTGGAGGGTCCGTCAAATGCTTTTCTCTATGGAGATGTTATTGCTTTGTCTGGAATGTTTCACAGTATGGCATTAAACCTTTCTATCTTCATGAAGTTACAGGTCAGATCTGTGGAGAAGCGAGGAGCGCCGCTCACGGTCAGAATGACTTTTCTAGGTATTTTGAGCTATAATAAACAATTATAAAGGTAGAGATGTTTAATGTCATATTGTGAAACATTTAAAGCATCTCCACAGAAACAGCCCTCCACCAGAAAAGTTACACAATGCACCTTAAAATAAATAAAATAAATAAAAATTAAATGTTTACAGATGTTTTATAAATTAGTAATGACACTTTTTATCCATTTGTAAATTATTATCAAACACTTATTAATGAGTAAGTTATTTTTAGTAAGTGTTTTGTAGGTATGTCTTAGGGTGACCAGATGTCCTGAAAATTTTTGGGACAGTCCTGAAATCTAAACTGTTGTCCTGAGTCCCAAATCCAGACCTAAAGGTCCTGAAAATGACACTCAAACAGAACACTGAGTACTACACTTTTTTCAGGGCTTGGGTGCGACTTATACTCAGGTGCGACTTATATATTAAATTTTTCACACTGTCAGCCCATAGACCATATATATGAATCGTATATATGAATCCAAAATGAAAAAACAAATCGTTATCCATTTTTTCATTTTGGTTTTAGAGACAAATAATAAAGAAAAGAGTTGTTTTTTCGTTTTCTTATTTTTGATTCTATATTGAAAAATGATACACAGATTCCTCTCTGTTCAGTTGTTTTTATTACTATAACTTCTATAACTTTCCTTTCAAGATGAAATGTCGGTTCTTCGTCTCTGATTTTATAAAATAAATTTCCCCCAAAAGGTGCGACTTAAACATGTTTTTTTCTTCTTCATTGTGCATTTTTGGGCTGATGCGACTTATAGTCCGGAGCAACTCATAGTCCGAAAAATACAATAGTTATTTTCTGTTAAACATTGAAAGCTGTTTGTAGAGAGGTTAAGTTGACTGCACACAGCCCCTGACGGCTTCTAAGTGTCTGTGTGCACCCCCGGCTATAATCTATCTATTTTTTTTTTTAGTTCTACAATTAGGCGCAGAACGGATCTTTTCAGGTGCCTGGACCAATGTGAGAAACAGATGCTCATTTAAACAGGTCAAAATCAAAGTTAAAATGAATTTGGCAATGACATGTGCAAAGTTCCATAAATACATCCAGGAAAAGAAGGGAGTGTATTATGAAATGTGGTGACATGCCACCTAAGTAGGCTATAGTATTAACTGAACTGAAAGTTATTTCTTTTAATTTATCTAATATATGCACAACTACAATAAAACTTTTTGTTCCCTTCCTGTTTTATAGAGTAAGCGAAGTAGCGCAAGTTGCCGAGGCCCCGAATGTGCAGCGCTGCAACCAGAAGTGCAGTGATTAATTGGTCGGGCCGGTATATGTGCATTGTTATTTTTCCACAATGACATTTTGAGTTCATGATTTTTATGTTGTTTTCTTGCTGCAGAAATATTAATGAAAAACTTGATCTTTGAATAAAAATAGGGAGGACTCCCTTGAAAAAGAGATTAGTAATCTCAATGGGACTTTCCTGGGTAAATAAAGGTAAAAAAATAAAAAATGTTTGTGACAAGTTTGAAAATTCATCTTTTAAGTCCCAAATTTCAGTCTCATCTGGTCACCCTAGAACAGGGGTGTCAAACTCATTTTGGTCCGGGGGCCGTATGCAGCCTACTTTGATCCCAAAAGGGCCGGATCAGAAAACTCAGTTCTCTCTTCAAGTTATTGTATTTTTCTCCGTGTCTCGTAGTGGTGTTTAAGATTATATTCCTCGAGCAACGCCACTTGTTCCAAACACACTGAGCACAGATTTCCCATTCACCTCTGTCAACAAATAAGAATTAGACTATTTTTCTTGGGAAATCCTGAACTCAGCATCTGCTTTTCTCATTTTTTGACATTTTGCTGATGAGGGTCACGGTCGACAGTCAAAACGATCGTCCTTTAAGAGCGTTTGGAAAGAGGAAAGTCTTCATTTGTGCTGCTCTGGTGGGAGTCGCAACGTACAGAAACCCCGGAGACGCTGCTATGCTAAACAGTGCAGAAAATTAACAGAAAAATCAGAAAATTTTAAGTATTTTAATAGAAAAATCAGCCGAGGCCAGATTAAAGGTCTTGGAGGGCCGGATCTGGCCCCCGGGCCGCATGTTTGACACATGTGCCCTAGAATGTCTTATAATAAAGTGTTACCCTAAAATTTATTTCTTGTATTGAAACTGGTCTCCTACCTCTTATGTTTCTTACACAGTTGTATCCGTTTTAGTTTTTGCCTGTTTTGGGGTCGGCTAAAACATATTTCTTATAATAAAACAGATCTTATACCTCTTATGTTTCATACGTAGTCATATCTGATTTCGTTTTTGGGTGTTTTTTGATTATCTAAAACATATTTCTTATAATAAAACAGATCTTATACCTCTTATATTTCTTATGCTGTTATATCTCATTGCGTTTTTGGGTGTTTTTCGGTTAACTCAAATATATTTCCTATATAAAAAAGATCTTCTACCTCTTATGTTCCTTATGCAGGTGAATCTGATTTCATTTTTGGATGTTTTTGGTTATCTCAAACATATTTCTTATGATAAAACAGATCCTCTACCTCTTATGTTATGGTGTCTTGTGCGTACAGCCTTGTCACATTGAAAACAACAGCCATTCATAAAACACAGCTGAACTTAAACATGACCAGGACAATCGCCAAAGCAGTGGATGGGAACACAGCGTCTTTTGTTTTGTCTCGTCACTGTTTCGTAACTTTCTCGTCCGTTGATAAACTGGACACAGTACAGTTACAATGAGTCTGCAGAGGCAAAGGGATGAGTCAGCAAATCAAATCGATACGAGACGATGGCACAAACGGAGAAAACACGAACCCACCACGGCAAAAACAGTCTCCTCACACACAGAAGACAAGACCAGGGCTGAATGGACCGGGGGAGGTTGGTGAAGGTTAAAAATTGTAATAAAATTCATGTGGAAAATTTTGGACAGGCCCGTCGACAGAAATTTGAGGGGCCCAGGGAAAGGAGCCTCTAATATAAATGAACAGGATGTTATATAGGTTTTCTTGTTGTCATGTTGGTTTTTCATTTAGTTTTAGTATTTTTTTTTAGATATGAAGAGTTCAATAGCAAAAGCAGATATCTATTTTTTATTTTTTATATATATATTTTATATATATATATATATATATTTTGATACCCCTATGAACTAACATCAAGGACCATGTTGTCCACCCTCCTGTGGGCTCACCACCTGCAGAGGGGTTCATAGGGGGGGTCAGGTGCTATGAGTATTGGGCAGCAAGCTGCCCCCGCGACCCAGCCGGATTAAGCGGGAGAAGATGGATGGATGGATGGATGGATTTTGATAGCAGTAAAATTGATTTTGCTTTTGAAAATATTCCTATGCTAAGAGTAAACATATCTTTTTTGCAGCTGAACTCCTCATACTGTATGCAGAATGTGACCGTCACTTGCGTAATGTCTATAATAAAAAAGAGCAGATTGGACTTGCCGTGTAATCTTTAGAAAGACGGCATAAAGTGAATCTTCTGCTCTTTTCATGGGAACTTTATGGTTCAGTCGTTTTATGCCAGACTTGAACCTGGACCAAGACATTTACAGATATATTTTTGATAAAATTTTGGATATTTTTGTTATTATATTAATCATATGAATTTCCTTTGGGATTAATAAAGTATCTATCTATCCATCCATCCATCCATCTGTCTATCTATCCATCTGTCTGTCTGTCTGTCTGTCTATCAATCTATCTATCTATCATCCATCCATCCGTCTGTCTATCTATCCGTCTGTCTGTCTGTCTGTCTATCATTCGTCCATCCGTCCGTCCGTCTATCTATCTATCTATCTATCTATCTATCTATCTATCATCCATCCATCCGTCTGTCTATCTATCCATCTATCTATCTATCTGTCTGTCTGTCTGTCTGTCTATCATCCATCCATCCATCCATCCATCTATCTATTTATCTATCTATCTCTTCATATATCTATCTATCTATCTTTTCATCTATCGATCTATCTATCTATCCGTCTATCTATCCATCTGTCTATATCTGTGTATCATCCATCTATCTATCTATCTATCTATCTATCTATCTATCATCCATCCGTCTGTCTATCTATCCATCTATCTATCTATCTGTCTGTCTGTCTGTCTGTCTGTCTATCATTCGTCCATCCGTCCGTCCGTCTATCTATCTATCATGCATCCATCCGTCTGTCTATCTATCCATCTATCTATCTATCTATCTATCTATCTGTCTGTCTGTCTGTCATCCATCCATCCATCCATCTATCTATCTATCTATCTATCTATCTATCTATCTTATCTAAGGCAATAATATTAATGATAAAACACATGTATGTTTGACTTGTCATTTTCTGTGCTTCTAATTAACCAACATTTTTGTCTTGGGCTCTGTCACTTTACACATCAGTCCAAACATGGAGTCTCCTGAACGGGCCTTTTGTTCCTGGGTCCAATTCACCAACCACTTGACACCAAAATACACCAAAAAGAAGCCACAGACTCATGACCAAGATGTGATGTGTCCAGCGATGATTGTCGAGAGCTCACATAAAAAAATTTATTCACGTGATTTTTTTTTATTTTAACTGTAACTGTGCCTTACCATTGTCATCACAGGAGTCGGACTGGAACGAGCTGAGCGACTGCACCTCGGAGTTACTGCCTTTGTTACTGCCCGAGAAACACGTGACCTCCTCTGCCAAGTCCACCATTTTGCCTGAAGGGGGCGGCAGAGAGAAAAATCAGGGATGCGGTCAAAAAAAATCAATCAAAAGCGGAAAAAAAAGAAGTGATAAGGTGGCATTAAGGAGGAAATCAGGTGTCATATTCCCAGATGAAGGAAAGAGACAGTTTTCCTTATCGATTATGTGGTATTGTCATAATTTAAGGTACAATAAAAAATGTTGGACGTGATCATTTTTATAAGTAATGAGACCTTTAAAGAACTCAAACAAAAAAGGGCCTTAAAAAGATTGATTTTAGCTACCTCCAATTAAAACCTAATCGGAAATTCATCATATCAGTCATACAAGCCCATTCATTTGTTGCTAACACAAACATAAGCGTGGTAGGGAAAGTGTTTTGCCCAAAGACAACGGCAGAATGCAAAGTAACAGAGTTGAACCACCACCTTTACTGGTAGTGAACTCACAACTCAACTTGCCTACTTCCATTTAATATAAAACAGAACTATGGAATCAATGTTGAGTCAAATAGTTCAAAGAAACTAGCAAAAAAATATAAATCAAAATACAGAATTTAAAAAAATCTAACAAAAATAACTAAATAAATAAAATATATAAGATTGCTATCAAATTGTTTGTGTGATCGTGTAAAATATCCATCTTTGCTTCTTTGCTTTTTGTTCCACATCGTTCTCAGTTTTGTTTGATGCTGTTTTTGTTTTTTTTTGGATCTGATTCCAGCTCTCTTGTTTACACTCCCGGACTTTTCGGTTGCAGTTTAGACACAAACGTGACGTGGGTGGGATTTTCATGGGTTCATTCCACAGAACTATAATAAAATCTGGAAGATGAATCCAAGATGGCGGCGTATTGATTTCAGTGATCTGTGCTTAATGGTGCATGACCCCCAAAAAGTTTACTTCTGCAGCCCAACGTGTGACGTCGCAGTTCTGACCAATCAGAGCGCGAGCTGCTGTTAGGCTAACTCTTACAAAGCTGATTTTTAGGTGCTTTGACGATGTAAAAAAAATGTTTCAGTTCATATTGAAAAAATACAGAAAAATCCTGACCAAAATCCGACAAAATGCACTGTGCTTCTATGGGAGATTGGAGATGAGAGACCGGTCACTGATAGAGGCGGCATGTCTTATCCAGCTCTTATTATACCTCCATGGTTCATTCCAATTAGGTATTTTCAGTTTGACAGACAGCTAAGCTTGGAGCCTGCGACAATGCAAACGCACCCATGCCACATTTGTGCCAAAACTGCAAGCAAAAAGTCAGGGAGTGCAAACAAGAAGGCTGGAACCAAAAAAAATGGCATCAAATAAAACTGAGAAAGATATGGAACAAAAAGAAAATGATTCCAAAGAGGCAAAGACAGATATTTGACATGATTACACCAATAATTTGATTGCAAATGAATTTATTTTATTTGCTATTTTGATTTATACTTTTTTTGTTGATGTTTTAAAAGCGTTCTTTGAGCTTTTTGACTCAAAATTGATTCCATACAGAACTGGCCTGGAATTTGACCATTTTAAAGGGCCCATATTACACTATTTTCTGACCTGTTCTAATGTTGTTTCCTCATCACAAACAGACCTGGAGTTGTGTTTTGTTGCATTCACATGTTTAAAACATAAACCCTGCAGATTTACAAGTTCTTCTCTCAAAATGGTAATACAGGAAGTGCTCCACTGTGTTTTTAACTCCAGACACCTTCACGAGAATCATTTGGATCATTTCAGCCTTGGAATTGCCGATCTCTACTGAAGTAAAAGTAGAAGTGAGCTGTTAACTTGAAAACTACCACTACTGTTCATGACACCACAAGGTGAAACAGAGCATTTTCAGCTTTGGAGATGTACACAGACTCATAATAAAGAGTTACCAAACATGTGTGAATGAAACAAAACACAAGAACAGTGTTATATCATGGTGCAAAGCTCACAAGAAACATTTTTATGTAATCTAGGACCTTTAAACCTTACCTTCGTCACTGTCCCAGGGGCTCTTGCGCAGGGAGTCACAGTCGGAGCGGCAGGGGGACACGGGGGGCAGGTTTGGGGCCACGCTGCAGACCACCACGCCTCTCCTGGTGGTCCCCGTGAGGAAGCGTGGGGACTCAGGGTGAAACGTGCTCATCTCCGTCTGCTCCACCGTCCGACCATCCACCATCTTCTCCAGAGTCGAGCGAGGGTCGTCTGAAGAACAACATCTGGGTTAGGACTGAGTGTTACGCTTTAACGCTCCGATATTACGCGAAGTAGTAGTAGTAGTAGTTTTTAAGTTAACATACCTGGAGTTTTAAGTTAACTCCAGGTATGTGTTTTTGACACATACCTGGAGTTGTATGTTTTTGATGAAGAAACACGATTAGGACATCGATCAGAAAGCAGTGTTTATTGGAGATATTTTAGGACTTTAGACTGTGATGCGATGCACTGGGACACTTCATCCAAAACAAGACTCCAGAATGAATTTGAGGAGCTTTAAAGGGGAACTCGGGCACGTTTGAAGCTAAAGTCTGTTGCTAGAGGTGGTCGAATACTGTCAGAAGCCAAAAAACGGCACAGATTTCGCTGTGGCAGTGAGTCTGTCAAGGCAACAAACTAGTGTAGTGATGGGGGCAAGTTCTTAACTTCCATGTAAAACGCCAATTTGCACAGTATGTTGAATGTCATACTGTGGAACATTCCGGGCCGAGCAGTGACATATCCATAGAAACAAGCAGGTGACGGACCCCCAACCCAAAAGTTACACCTTTAATCTGATTATATTTAACTTGAAAACTATGACAGGTTCCAAAGAGTGCTGTCAGCCGAACCCACCTTGTACTTTGAACCTGGAGCAGGGTGTGTAGGCCATGGGGCGCACTGGGACTTGAGGGGGTCCAATCAGGCCCCCGACCCCGACCATAGTGGGCTCAGCGTACAGGTTCAATGGGTCTCCCACGCCACAGTGCAGGGTCTTAAACTGGACACCATTAGCTGAAGATAAAAAGGGAAAGAAAGGGAGAAAGTTAGTTTAGTATAAGAAACCAGTTGTGTTTATTTGACGTCCTACATGATGCAAAATTGACTCTTGTGAGCTTTAAGCCATGTTAGAATATTGTGTCATCTTCAAAAACAGACCCGGAGTTATGTTTAGTTTCATTCAGACATGCCTAAGTAATCATTTAGTATCTTTCTGGTTAAATCTCCAATGCTGAAAATGCATGTTCCACCTAGTGATGTTCAAGGTACAGCTCCTTTTGTTCAGTTAAGCTCGTCAATTCCAGGGCTAAAATCATCCAAATGATTCTAGTGAAGGTGTGTGGAGTTTAAAAACACAGTGGGGCACTTCCTGTATTACCACATGACATCACAAGGTGGAACAGAGAAGAACAGCCTATACAGCGCTACACCACCACCCAGTATAAGGTGTTTGCTGCCGCCATACGTAATTTAACAGCATAATAGTTAATCTGCCAGTATGTGTAAGATCTTTTTATCAAAACATCATCTTTAAAGCTAAAATAGAAATATTTGTAACTCAATAACAAAAGAGCCTTTACCAAACTCCATAAAAACAAAGCAGCAAGAATACACTGTTATCTGTGCCAAAGGTGCCCACACTAAATATTCACATTTTTCGTTAGGACTATTTTGTTATTCCAATTGGTCATTTTCTTAATGAATAACAATTAAACTGTTAATTTGAAGCAAGTTTTGGATAAACTATGACGTTATTTATGTTTTCTCCAGGTGTGTTTGTGATGAGGAAACAACATTATAACACAGAACAGAAAATAGCGTCATATGGGCCCTTTAAGTGTACTGTTACTGTTTCCTATTGAAATGTTTTCTTGCCAAACACAAGAACAACTAAGTGGCTGCAATGATATTTCTTTATTGATTTCTTGATTTATTACCAGGTACTGTGATACATTATAGTGTCAGTGAACAAGAAGCATCTGTACTAGCAACAGTTTTCAGTCTGTTTTAAATGTGAAACGTTGCCTTATATGTTGTGATCTCTTTTCTCTGGCTGTAGATGTAAAGAAGGGTCAGGAAATCAGCAGGAGTAATGGATCAGATATTTATAGCTCTGTGAAATGAGCCAAAATCAAAATTGCACTTTGATTTTGGCATAATTTAACGAAAGATTCTCATCTCCAAGAAAAATGAACACTTAGAAAACTGCAGTTTAAATGTCTCGCTCTGAAATACATGACGCAACTTCTCCTGAAGGGTCCGTCAAATGCTTTTCTCCATGGAGATGTTATCACTTTGTCTGGAATCTTCCACATTATGGCATTAAACCTTTCTATCTTCATGGAGACCAAACCAGACCAAGTCACATGCCAGATCTGTGGAGAGGCGACCACGGTCACAGTGAGAATGTCTGTTTTTCTAGATATTTTTGAGCTATAAAACCACTTGTAATTGAAAAAGTCATACTGTGGAACATTCCAGGCAGACCAGTGACATATCCATAAAGACAAGCAGGTGAGGGACCCTCCATCAGAAAAGTTACGCAATGCACCTTTAAAAATCTCGAGCATGTTTAAAAAGTCGTGATTTGTTTTTAGATATTTTAGATCATTTTCCCAAACTTGGAGGGTCTCCATGGAGATGTTATTGCTTAGTCAAGAATGTTCCATGGTATGGCATTAAACATATCCATCTCGCATTTGTTCATTATGGGTGTTTCTATTGCTCAAAAATGCAATCATTCCTTCTGTGAATAGAGCGACTCCACAGATCTGACCTGTAATGTAGCGTAGTGCTGTCTCCCTCGTGATAGGTGGGTTTAATCTGTACTGTGGAACATTCAAAGCAATAACATTTCCATGGAGACAAGCAGGAGTTGGACTAGAACTGTTACGCACATTTAATATACAACTACAAATATTACGACAGCTAATACTCAAGTTACTGTTTATACCACTACTTCTAGTGTTACTACTATTACTACTACTACTACTACTGCCACTACTACTACTACTACTACTACCACTACTACTACTACTACGACTTCAGTTACTACTACGACTGTTACTCTTATTATTTCTACTAAGCCCCTGCTACTGCCGCTGCTGATACGATGACTACTACTACTACTACTGTTACGCTTATTGATGCTACTAAGCCACTGCTACTGCTACTGCTACTGCTGCTACTGCTACTATTACTACTACTGCTGCTACTGCTACTACTACTACTACTACTACTGCTGCTACTACTACTACTACTACTACTACTACTACTACTACTACTACTACTACTACTGCTACTACTACTACTACTACTGCTACTGCTACTACTACTACTACTACTACTGCTGCTGCTACTACTACTACTACTACTACTACTACTACTACTACTACTACTTCAGTTACTACTACTACTGTTACTCTTATTGTTGCTACTAAGCTCCTGCATACTACCACTACTACTACTACTACCACACTACTACTACTACCACTACTACTACTACTACTACTACTACCACTACTACTACCACTACTACTACTACTACTACTACCACTACTACTACTACTACTACCACTGCTACTACTACTACTACTGCTGCTACTACTACTACTACTACTACTACCACTACTACTTAAAACTTCTACTATTATATTACAGCAGTTACTACTACTATTGTACCTCTTATTGTTACTCTGATGCCACTGCATACTACTACTACTACTACTACTATTACTACTACTACTACTTTGACTACTATATTCCAACAGTTACTTCTACTGTTACTCTTATTGTTGCTCCTAAGCCACAACATAATACTGCGACTTCTACTTCAGATACATCTATGACTGAGTAGTAATTAGTACACTGTGCCACCTCTTCCTCATCCACTAAAGCATTTCAGACAAAGCAATAACATTTCCATGGAGACGAACAGTCAACAGATGCTCCACTGGAAATGTTACGCAATGCAGCTTTAAAACGTCCCGCCCGCACTCACCTTTATTAAGCAGGGCGGCCGTGGCGGGATCCTGCACCAGCGACAAATTATTCCTGGAGTAATTCTTCTGGAAAACCTTTTTACGGAACGCGATGAAGAGGATGATGAGGGTGACGATGACGAAGAGCACCACCGCGATGCCGATCAGCTCCTCCTTCCCCACCATGGCGTGCCCGGCCTGCATGTCCGGCACCACCACGGGCCGGTGGGAGCACCTCTGGCCCACGAACCCGGCCGTGCAGTTGCAGTAGAAGGAGCCGTGGGTGTTGACGCAGATGCCCCCGTTCTCGCACTCGCCCTCCGGGTTACTGCGGTCGCACTCGTTCACGTCCTCCTGACACCTACGGAAACAGAGGAGGGTCAAAATATTCACGACTGTGATTCTAGTTTTGAATTTGATGTTATATGGTAATACAGGAAGTGCTCCACTGTGTTTTTAAACTCTGTACACCTTCACTTGAATCATTTGGATCATTTCATCTTTGGAATTGCCAAACTCTACCAAACTTCCGGCGTCATGACATCACAAGGTGGAACAGAGCATTTTAAGCTTTGGAGATGTAGACAGACTAATAATACGTCTTCACCACCTGCTTGTCTCCATGGAAAAGTTATTGCTTTGCCTGGAATGTTCCACAGTATGACATTAAACTCATCTATCTCACATGTATTCAAGTGTATTTATTGTGGACTCAACTCTCCACAGATCTGAACTATAACCTGATGGCATCACCTGGTTGTTTGCAACAGACAGATTACAGATCAATACCTTACTGTGGAACATCACAGGCAACGCTAAGTCACCATGGACACAAGCAGGTAAAGGGCCTTCCAGAAAAGTTACATAATGTGTCTTTAGAATTTAGAATCTTTTAGAATTGTAGAGCTTCCTCCACCAGTAACTCTATTAATAATAATGCATCAGTTTTATACAGCGCTTTTCTGGACACTCAAAGACACTTTGACAAAGCATTCTTCATTCACTCCAGACCCGGTGGTGGTGCTACTACACTCCACTTTCATACTAGGCAATGTATGCAACACAACAAGTGTTTTTGTGACTGGCGCCCCCCTGTGGCACCTGGAATTCCCAGTGTCTCCCATCCAAGTGCTGACCAGGCCCTGCTGAGCTTCTGAGATCTGACGGGATCAGGCTTTGACAAGGAGGTCTGGCCACAACTCTCCACTGGATCGAAAACCACGGGCTGTTTAAAGAAGTGAACTATGGGAATGTAACATCACCCATTGCAACGGGTAGAGTTCAATTTGTCAACTGGACAAAAGTTTTGATAGAAGACGTTTCGCCACTCATCCAAGCTGCTTCTTCAGTTTGTCATGCCGGCTTGTCAAAGCCTGATCCCGTCAGACCACTGGGAATTCCAGGTGCCACAGGGGGGCGCTAGTCACAAAAAAAAAACTGTCGTAGTGTCCTTAGGCAAGACACTTCACCCTAGTATGAAAGTGGTGTGTGTGTGAGTGTTGGTGGTGGTCAGAGGGGCCAATGGTGCAGATTGGAGCCTCACTTCTGTCAGTCTGCCCCAGGGCAGCTGTGGCTACAATAGTAGTTTACCACCACCGGGTCTGGAGTGAATGAATAATGCTCTGTAAAGCGTCTCTGAGTGTCCAGAAAAGCGCTATATAAAACTGATGCATTATTATTTATTATTATTATTATTATTATTATTACCCGTTGCCATGGATTCTACCTGAATGAATGAGGGATTCTACACATCACCCATAGCGTTTGGCTCCGGTCAAATAAAGCTCACTGAGGATAGCAGTTATAACATTTGAAATCAGTTCCATATAAGGAATATGAATTTATTTACAAAATAGTGAAATAAAACCACCAGAATCATGCAGAGCCGAGTAATAAGAACATTTTAAGACCAAAATGACGAGGCTCACAGCAGCAGTTACAGAGAGAGGGCGACAGTTTTTCAACGTAAAGTCAATTGAAGTCAGAATCAATGGAGCCAGAAGTGCCCCGGTGCTCACTTCCTATTTGGAACGTAAATTTCGGTATATGTCTAAAACAAGATTATAACAATTTCTAAACAGACTAAAAGCTAGAAGACTCCAGTTCCAGTTCCAGCTCAGCTTCTCTGACGTGTGTCGAGTCAAAGAGAAGCACACAGTACGTCCCGCTCAGAGCAGACAGGTCGTTCTTTGTAGAGGATGTCAATATTCAGCTCGTGTACTGAGAGTCTGCTGCTGTTGCCGTGTCAGACTTCAGTGCATCAGAGGCAGCAGTCTTTTCTTTAGTGAAGCATTACGAGGCCGTGATAAGAGATCGCTTCGATAAATCCAGAGCGCATTCAGCATCAGGCCTGGACCGGCGCCACCAAGACTTTAGACTTTATTTATTTATATTGGCCCGCATATAGGAGAACTGAGCCGGAATACTGATGAGGAGAGAAGGAGAAGAGGGAGACGGAGGCTGAGAAGTGGCGAAGTGAAGCTCAATACTGCCCCTGAGTGGCCACAGGCTAGAACTGCAGGTGAGTAAGTCAGTAAGTAAGTAAGGCGTTATTTATACAGCACTTTTCACAGATATAAAAATGTAAAAGTGCTTTACAGTACTGCGCCGTTATGTACCTGGGAAACATGGCAGATAACGAGCAAATAGAAGATGTTTAACTGACAAAGATTCTGCTGACTGTGGCTACAAAGGCAATTACAAAACTTTGGCTGAACCCGGTTGCTCCAAATCAACGGAAATGGATAAACATTATACAGAATATTTACCTCATGGAAAAGTGAACATATTATATTAGATTGAAGGTCTCAAAATGTATGAAGCTCATTTAGGAGTAAAAGAGATTGATCTTATACATAATACGAGTGGTCGTGGATATTTTTCTGTCCTTTTAAAGCAGTGTTCTTTAGCAAATCTCTAAAATTACCAATATAAAACTGGACCAATCTGATCGAAAACTACAAAACTACAGTCACATTCCATGGTGAAAATGAACATTTCTTTTTGGGCAACTAATGGGAGTCTGTCTCGCAATCTGTCAAAGCACACTGACGTTAAAATGATAATTGCTGGTCACCATATACCTTTGTTGGCATTGGTGATACTCCTCCTCCCAATACCTCAAGTTTTCTATTGTTTTCTATTGTTTTTTCTCTGTTAATAAGCAAATAAAAATAAAGTTGCGATGGACAGCATGCACACAACAGAGGAAATGCACAACTAAAAGCAGGTCTAAAAAGCAGTGTCAAGATCAATACTGATCTTAACAGGAAGCCAGTGCCGTGAAGATAAAACTGGTGTGACGTGAGCTCGCCTGTTTGCCCCTTTAAAAAACTTTCAGTGTCATTTTGTAAAACCCGCAGCTGCTTAAGTGTGGATGCATTAAAACAAGTAAAAAGAGAATTACAAAACACTAAACGAGATGAAATAAAAGCGTGAACGATCATCTCAAGGTGCAAAAAGTCATTCTTGAAACTACCCGCACTACTGCTTGACTTACAGAGGACGAAAATCACAAACACATACATCGACAGGCGATTTATACTTAAAGCAACACCATGGAACTTTCTGGATGCGGCACATTACCTGCGTTATTCCAAGCATGAAATGGAAAATCAAAACTATACTTCGGAACGTTCACCACGGAGAGTTTCATGCTGTACTGCGGAATATTACTGTACAGCCAAAGGGAGACAAGAGGGAGTACGAGTCAGGTTTGTGGAGAGGCAAGCCCGCTCACCATAAGGACACATGTTTTGCTATGTTTTCAGTGTGATAAAACAACACACACATGAAAACAGCCTTCTTTTGGCTAAAAAGTTACACGATGGGGCTTTAATTTCAAAAATCTTTAGAATTATTCCTTTTCAGAGGCTCTCTCTTGATTTACTGAAACTTAATCGAAGAAATTAAACCTACTATAAATTTCTAAATTCTTAATGTAGTATGCAGTTCACCAAAACTATCTTTAAAGCTTAATTGTGTAACTTTTCTGGTGGAGGGTCCATCAAATGCTTTTCTCCATGGAGTTGTTGTTATTGCTTTGTCTGGAATGTTTCCCAATAGGGCATTAAACCTTTCTATCTTCATGGAGACCAAACCAGACCAGGTTACAGGTCAGATCTGTGGAGAGGCGACCCCACTCACAGTCAGAATGTTATTTTTCTAGGTATTTTTGAGCAATAAAACCACCTGCAATTGAATAAATGTAAAGTAGAGATGTTTAAGGTCATACTGTGGAACATTCCAGGCAGAGCAATGACGTCTCCATAGAAACAAGAAGGTAACGGGCTTCTAACTAAAAAGTGCACTCTTAAAGTCACAGTTGTTTAAATGTTGTAGCTCAAACTCACGTGAGGCCCTTGAAGCCCCTCCGGCAGCTGCAGAGGAAGGCGCTGCCAATGGTTTTACACACTCCTCCGTTCTGACACGGGTTTGGCACACAGGCCGTGATCTCCAGCTCACAGCGCCCCCCGGTGTACTGAGGGCTGCAGGTGCACGAGAAACCTGGAAGAAAAAAAGTCACAAAACTTACAGGAATGAAGTCAAAATGACACGTTGTGGTCTAAATGTGTGACAAAATCCACAGACAATAAACCATCAAACACTGCTGAAGATGATTTTGAACATTTCTAATACATTTTAAGGGATATTTTTTACCTATTATAAGATTAATGGCTGGGTAAATGCTACAGGTACAACTACTGTAACTGCAAACAGACTGTAAAAAGTGGTAGGGCAGTATTCACTTTAACATAGAAAGTCTTGTCTTTAGTTTAGTTTAGTTTATTATTTATTTGTCAGGGACCATGTACAAACACATTCATCTTAGAAAAGAGGAGATGTTTTGCACCAGATTTAGCAAAAAAGCTATTTTCCATCCGCAGTCCCTGGGCAGGTGCGCACTAAAAGTAACATGCTACAAATAGTACAACATTCTATAAAACAATGTAAAATCCTACAAACATATTATTAAAAAAAACAAAAGAAAACAAAAACAAAATATTAAAATATTTACAAACGCACTAACAGTAACACTGTAAACCACAGAATAAGAAAGTTACTGATTTAACAGGACTGATGCTGACACAGTTGCTTCTCAAGAATAAATTGTTTTAAATTTCGAGAGAAACTGTGCAGATCTACAGACAGCTTCAGACTGGCAGGGAGCTGGTTCCATTGTTTGATAGTTTTGTAGGAAAATGCAGCTTGTGAGAAGGCAGAACTTCTTTTGGGAACGACACAGTTGTTTTGGGCTGTGGATCTAGAAGAGCGGCTCATCTGCTCTGAGCACAGCTGAACAAATGTACTCAGTGAAGGCGGCGCAGTCTTGTTAACTATTTTAAACACAGTACGTAGATTGGAATATAGAATTTGATTGTCAAAGCTCAGCATTTTGTATTGGCTGAGAATATTACAATGATGGTAATGAAGTGTTTTTTTGTCTAAAACCTTTAAGGCCTGGTTATAGACAGATCGCAGAGGCTTAAGGCTGCTCTCATTGGCTTGAGACCAGCAGGAGACACTGTAGGTGATGTGAGGAAGTATCATTGCATTAAAATACATCATTGATGCTTCTTATTGTTTTATGTAAAAGCTTTTATAATTAAATTTACTCTACTAATTAGTTTGACACCTTACAAACATACTTATTGTAAATGTAAGTAGTAGAATTCAGGTAAACCCATTTCAAAATCAAAATGTTTCATTAAAGGGGAACTCCAGCACGTTTGAAGCTAAAGTCCGTTGCTAGAAGTGATTGAATTCTGTCAAAGCCAAAAACGGCACAGATCAGTGTTTCCTTGGTGGAGATCTCACTGTGGCAGTGAGTCTGTCAAGGCAACAAACTAGTGTAGTGATGGGGGCAAGTTCTTAACTTCCACATCAAACACCAATTTGCTTCCCACGGAAGAAGCTTAACACCACTTTAACCCATCTTACAACAGCCACGAGTCTAACAAACAAAACTCTCTGCCTGGTTCACTCATGAGTGTCTGGAAACGTTAGAAAACAACTTTATAAGCAGCCTTACACTTCCCTCTGTTGATTTCCCACTGCACATGCGAAAGCCCAAAAGACTCGATTGCCAATGTCGTTTCTAATCCTATTTATTTATGAGGGAATTATATTTTTTCCTCACTTGTTGCTTCTGGGGGCTCGAGCCTCTCGCCTCCGCTGGAGTCGACAATTGAGTCTTTTGGGCTTTCACATGTGGAGTGGGAAATCAACAGAGGTAAGCGTAAAGCTGCTTATAAAGTTGTTTTCTAATGTTTCCAGACACTAATGAGTGAACCAGTCAGAGCGTTTTGTTTGTTAGACTCATGGCTGTTGTAAGATAAGTTAAAGTGGTGCTAAGCCTCTTCTGTGCAAATTTACATGGAAGTTAAGAACTTGCCCCCATCACTACACTAGTTTGTTGCCTTGACAGACTCACTGCCACAGTGAGATCTCCACTGAGGAAACACTGATCTGTGCCGTTTTTTTGGCTTCTGACAGAATTCCACCACCTCTAGCAGCAGACTTTAGCTTCAAACGTGCCGGAGTTTCCCTTTAAGAAGAGATGTCATAACAGTGCAGTTGTGCGTCTCACCTCCGGAGGGCAGTGTGGTGCAGCTGCCCCCGTTGCGGCAGGGCTGGCTCCCGCAGGGGTCGGGGTACAGGATGCAGCCGAGCTTGAGTTCGGTCAGACCCACTACCTCAGCGTATCGGGAGCGCTTGTTCTGCAGAGGAAGCTCATTATTGTTGAGCATCACTGAGTCCAGGCAGCCCTGAAAGCCCTCCAGCACCCGAGGGTCCTTCTGGGACACCACCAGGCCGCGGGACGACGGGTGCTGCACCTGTGGGTCAGAGGCTGAGGTTAGATCTTGTTCATTTCCTGGTACTATTGCTTCTTCTGCACTTATTATTACTTTGATACTGCATACACCACAAACACATATACAGTACTACTCCTTAATACACAACTACTACTACAATTAATCAACTACTACTTAAACTACTACTACTTCTACAACCACAGTTAATACTACTACTAGTAATATTTCTACAACTACTACTATGACAACTACTACTTCTATTGTTACTATGACAACTACTACTACTTCTACTACTACTACTAATACTTCTATTGTTCATATGGCAACTACTACTTCTAGTGTTGCTATGACAACTACTACTTCTAGTGTTACTACAACAACTACTACTTCTAGTGTTACTACAACAACTACTACTTTTATTGTTAGTACGACAACTACTACTTCTATTGCTACTATGGCAACTACTTCTTCTGTTGTTACTACGACAACTACTACTTCTATTGTTACTATTACGTCTACTACTATTACTTCTATTGTAATTACTACTACTACTTATTGTCGCTACTATGCCACAAAATAATACTATTACTAATACTACTTTAAATACTAAAATATGAAAATTGAGTAGAAATGAGTACATTATGCTATCTTTTCCACTACAATGACTAAATTCTACAACATAAAGGAAAAAAGGAAGTCTCACTCAATAATTCTTTCAGTTCTTTTTAAAAATTTCCACACATATCCCTTTATTCTTCCTTTCTGTTGGAGTACTTACTCATACACACACACACACATACGTACACACACATAAGAACAAAAGCCATTCTTGTCGTCTTGCCTCCCCTTTCAAACCTTGATTGACACTCACCACGCGTCAAGTCAAAATGTCTAACGTCTTTTACAGTTTGTATTGTCTCTAATGTCACACAAAAAACAACATAAAACTGGAGCGTAAACAACCAAAGAACTGAAAACACAGCATCATTTCTCTAAAACTCGTCTAAACCGGGATGAACAGATCAGTTTTTACCAGCGCTCCAAAGTAGATGGTCTTGTCGGGTCCCAGGGGGGCGTAGAGGGGCCCGCGGCGCTGCTCCACGTAACTGTCGTCTATGGACAGGCTGCTGACGTTTCGGCTCAGCTCTAGCGCCACCGTGTGCCAGCTGCCGTCGTTAATGGGACGCCCCGAGATGCCCAGCAGGTCCGGAGTGTCCCCTGAGCCGGACGAGCAGGCCAACTGGAACCACAGCTTTCCCTCCTCCAGCTACGCAAACGCAAACGCACAGTCAGTGATGCAGCGGTTACCATGGTGACACAATGCATACATTGGTAAATACAGACAAAAATATTTCAAAGGTGCATTATGTAACTTTTGGTTGGGGTCCGTCACCTGCTTGTTTCTATATGTCATATGTCATTATTCTGCCTGGAATGTTCCACAGTATGACTTTAAAACGCTCTATACTTTGCATTTATTCAGTTATAGGTAAACTAAATTGTACTTAAAATCATGGTAAATTTATATATGAGTATTTATATAAGAGTTGTAGAAATGCTCATTTTTCCTTTTCAAATGTCTGGTCAAGATCATAGTGTAAATCATTACGGTCAGAATAGAAAGAATTCAGATTTAAAAGTGCTAAAACACTTATTTTGTCATGAAGGATCCTGAAGGATCCTGTTCTCTGTAGTTCCCTCCGTTTTACTGTACTGTACTATATATTACTGCATTGTACTGTATATAAGTAATTTCTAAAAACATTTTCTTAGGAGAAGTATCAAGTCTTCTCAAGTCAGATGCCTAAAGTCCAAGTTAAGTCACTGACCTTCAAGCTGAGTCTGAAGTCCATTTCATCAAGTCTCAAGTCCTAAAAATAGTGACTCAAATCTGAATCACGACTCTCCAGTCCCCCTGTGTAGTAATAGTAGAAGTACCTTGAGCACGGTGCAGGGCTCGGTGTGAGTGTACATGATGATCCCTTTGTTCTGCAGAGTCCTGATCCTCAGACTCAGCTTCAGCTCCGTCTGCATCCGATCGGTCACTTTGTATTTAATGTAACTGTTCCCAGAGAAGCTCAAAGAGGACTGGCCTGTTGAATAAAACATTACAGAAATAAATACATACACAAACACAACTTTGCAATTCTGGTTTTCTACTTTGCACATTCAAAGCTGTTTCTTGCTGCGCACCTGAACACTCTCCCAGTTTCCCCGGTGGACACTGACAGGCGTAGCGCCCTCTGGTGGCCTCTATGGAGATGCACTGCATGTCGGCGGGGCAGTTCTGCTCCTCACACTGTTCTGACAGAACAGCACAGCTGGAGTCTGAAACCACAGGGACACAGAGTTAGACATTTACACAAAAAATACTCTTTCTAGGCTGTGTTTTCCTTCCATCTCGTGTGGAAGAGAAATACACAACAATATAAAACATGTCCTCCAGTACCTCACATTACTATGTTGGAGTTTCTAGTTTTTAAAGTAGGTTAACTATTAGAGCAGTGGATCTTAACCTTGTTGGAGATACTGAACCTCACTAGTTTCATCTCCACATTCACCGAACCCTTCTTAATTAGAAAAATAAAATGTTTTCTTTTTCAAATTCAAAACATAGGTATATATATTTTATTGCTGCACAAAATGATCCCTGCAAAAACATCACAGTGTTCAAAGAACAAAACCATCAAAACATGGTTTTCACACAAAAACAAGAATATAATAATGAATTATTTACTGAAAATCAGTGCTTCTGCTGTTGCCTTTTAGAGACCAGTTCAGAAATGTTCGGCTTCACCTTGGCAAGTGCCACTCTCATTTTCACAACAAAGTCTGTTCCTTTGCTTTGTTTTTATGTCCAGCATCCTAGAAAAGGAACTGCTCACAAAGATATGGTGTAACACATGGTATGAAAATCTCCAGAGCTTTCTTAGCAATAACAGGGTATGTTACCATTTTTTCTTTGCTCGACATGGTATGAAGGGAAAATATTAAGAGAGAAATTACACGACACCATCATGACAGTCACAAGACTATTGCAAGCACAAAATTTCCTGCAGCCAATAATGGCCGAACGGGGCGTGTCATCATGAATCATATGAGTTGGATGTGAGTCTGACGCCTGAACCCCTGAGACTGACTCACTGAACCCCTGGGGTTCCATCGAACCCAGGTTAAGAACTACTGTATTAGAGAGTAAAAAGTAAATGATTAAGTGAAGTATAAGAGAGCACATTTACATGAATTAGGATGTGGTAAGACACTGTGGGACATAACAGCGAACAGGACGATTCTGTTGTAGTTGTGTAAATGAATATGCATTACAGAGCAGGTTGCCAATACGATTTGCCAGCGGGGTCAAAGGTTCATTTGTGCATTCAATTTGAGGACCTTGTTAATGAACTGAACGTGAACATTTGGGACCCTGGGGGGACTGAGTCTTTGCCATTGCCGCTCCCGCCCTTTGGAACTCTCTCCCCCTTCGCAACAGAAACTCAGACTCAATAAACATCTTGAAAAAAATACTCAAAACTCACCTTTTCCTCACAGTCTACAGCCCCCACACATGCTCCACATGACTGTTTAGTCTGTCCTGTCCTTGTTTAGTGTTACTTTACTTTACCAAATGGTTGATTCTTACCGGTGCATGTACAGCGGGAGGTGCGGTGAAACCTGGGCGACACGAAGCTGACCCGCGGGGTGCTGTAGGTTGCCAGGTTGTGGGAGTCCAGGGTGATACTCTGCTCGCACTGTGCCCCTCGACAGTCCAGGCCCGAGCAGTTCTTATCCAGGATGGCCGACACCCGGAGCACCTCCTCCAGCCTCCTCCGGGACGCGCTCAGCTTCTGGGTGAGGAAGGCGGCCTTGTAGAAGCCCCCCGCCCCGGTCTCCACAGCCAGCAACATGTCCAGCTGAGAGGTGCCCCCCACAGGCTGCAGACTGAGCACGTGCACGATGTCGCGAGGCTGAGAGGCAGCTGCTTTCTGCAAAACCTGGAACATAAAGGAGAGGTTAGAGAATAACATAATGTTTTTCATAGAGAATTTAAGGCTGATTTTCTATTTTGATTGAGAATTTAGATGATGTAAATTATGTTCTTGTGAGTTACAGCATAAACATTACACTTCTGTTAAAATTATACAGATACATGACAGACTTTGCATTATATAACTAAAAACTATTTTACGTAAGTATTTCTTGAAGGAAGTTATTGAAAACATCTAATTTTAAATCAACATCTTATAGTTACTGGTAGGAATGTAGCAATAACCGAAATATTGTGGTATCGTATGGCCAAAGGTCTCGCAATAATATCATGGACCATCACAATATATCGAATCCCAAGTCTCTTTGCTTAAATGAACAGTTCTGATGCAGAAATAGCTAAAAAACAGAGAGAACTACATAGACCATGATCCTTTGCTCCTTTTCAGTGCAGACGACATGAAGAAATAACTGTTCTAAGCACTTTTACATCTTCATTCTTTGTCTTGTGAAGGCAGTTTTAGAGGAAAAAGGAGCAGATTCACAGTTTTGTTTTTGCCTCCACAAAATATCGTAGTAAATCTGGTGAGATGTTTATGGTGAAAATCTGGTACGGAGAGATTTGGATATCGTTCCATCCCTAATGACAATAAATGTTGTACCAAATGACTGGTCAAAGCATTTTAGAGTCAGTCTTGTTATTATGTAGAATATCGTAATATCGTGAGACTCCCACGATATCGCAATAAATATTGTACTGTGAGGTTCAGACCGTGACAATATTGTATTGTGAGACTTGGATATTGTTATGGCCCTAGTTACTCTAGTTCAGTGGTTCTGAACCTTGTTGGACGTTCTTTCATATGCGGATTCACTGAACCCTTCTTAATTGGAAAAATAAAATATGTTTTTTTCAAATTCAAACATAGGTATATATATATTTAATTGGTGCACACATGTGAATCCATATTGCACATATTCGTCTGACCACTTTTTTTTTTTGCTCGACATAGTTGGTATGAAGGGAAAATATTAAGAAAGAAATTACACGAATCATATGAGTTGGATGTGTGTCCTGACCCCTGCCAAACCCCCGAGATGGACTCACTGAACCATCGAACCCAGATTAAGAACCACTGGTCTAGTTACTGGTCCTGTTTTTTACATCGTGCATATTATAATCAGGTTTTGGTTCATCATATTGCTTACATAGAAGAACAGGGATGGATTTACAAAATCAGGACCCTGCTGGAGTAGATTAGGTTAGACTGAGATGTTTGTAATGTTCTCTGGGGTTAATGGTGCTCTGGGTAGATATCAACATTTACTAATATGTTTAACCTTTGTTTGACTCCTCACCTTTAAGACACTCTTGAGATACGATGCCACAAACTCTCTGGGCTGCACGCTCTCAAACCTCACGGTGACGGCCTCTCGCAGCATGTCGGGGGTGGCCTGCTCCACGTGCACGCTCACGGCCACGGGCACGGCAAAGCGCCCGTCGCTGACGCTGGCGTTGAGCGCGTAGCGGCCGGCGTCCAGCCCTCCCAGAGCGATGATCTTCCCGTCCCTGGGGCTGATCTTGAACAGGCTGCGCTGGGCTGGGGGGGCGTGGCCGAAAGTCAGAGCGTCGTACGGGTCGGCGTCGGTGGCGTGCAGCTGACCTATGACCCCTCCTGGAAACTCGTCCTCCATGGTGATGATGTGCACCTCCAGAGGCAGAGCTACAGGGCGGTGGAGGCTCTCCTCGATCACCCGCACCGTGAGGGGGGAGGTGGAGGAGAGGCGGGGCTTCCCTGAGTCACACACCTGAAGGAAAAGTGAAGAAAACAAAACACTTATTTCGAACTAACCTGACCATTAACAGAAAACTGTTGGACTGTTGGACTGAACATGAGCTCAAAAGTGGTTATTTTGTATAGATCAAAACCACACAGAGGTTTTTATTCATACCAGAATCTATAAATACAGATCTCTATGAGCCTAATAATGAGTTATTTGTAACAATACAAAGGATATGAGGACGTATAATAGCTACTGGGCGGTGTAAAAGGTTTATTTCACAGGCAACAGTGTCTCTTTCTGTTTACCTTGATTTGCAGCACGTACTCGGTGGCCAGGTCTCTCCTGAACACCTGATTGGCTGTGAGGGTCCCGTCTCTCTCCAGCACGAACTCGCCACCCTCGTTCCCCGACAGGATGTGGAAGTCAAAGGGAGGTCCATTGTGGGAGGAGTCCAGGTCCACCACAGACAGCTGAATGATGCTGGTGCCGATGGGCTTGTTCTCCTGACAAACACAGGCCATGAGAGTGAGAACAGAGGGGTTTCAGTCAGCGAGGGAGAAGGGCTGATGTCTTTAGCAAGTACTGCAATGTTTAATTAAACATTTAGTTGTAAAACACTCAAGAGTATTCGTAATGTATGAACAACAGATTTACACAGTACTGAGTACATTAGACACGCTTATTTCTCTACAGAGAACATTTCATCACTGAAATAATTGGATCCTTTGTGATTTATATATATTTTTTTTTCAATGTAATTTAGCTGTGCAAGAGGGAAATGCTATAATAATGTGAAATGCTATCATAGATTTAATATAGCGAAAAACAAAATCAGTGTTTTAGTTTCATAAAGGAAGCTCCCGTATGTTCGGATGTGCTGTCCTTGGTGCTGGTACCTGGATGACCGCAGTGACATTGGCCGGAGAGAAGGCCGGGGCGTTGTCGTTGATGTCTGAGATGTCGATGGTTACTGTTACCGTGGACGACAGGGGCGGGGCTCCACTGTCCAGAGCACGCACGGCCAGAGTGTAACTGGGCACCTGAGGAGGACCACAGAAACATGTGCTCCTGTTCATTATGCTTTATGTTACACAAGTACAAATGAGCGTCCAGCAGAGGGCAGTAAAGGTCTGCTCATAGCACATCTACAGTCTGCAGCCTGTACAAATATAATTACAAAAGAAATTAACATTGATAAAACACTACTTTATAAAATCCTCATTTTAAACAGGCAGATTGTGATAAATACTTGAAATAGCTGCATTGTTAATGTCTGCATTTCCATTTAAGAACTACTCTTGAATCTTAAGATGCAGAAGAAGCACAACATTTAAATGTGTGTAGGATCCTTGCATTTTAATGGAGATGTTTACAGCTTTCACCAGCACTAGCCTCTTGAATTCCTTATTAACCAACTTCTTCTTCCCCGTATTTATTCTTTATTAGCGATTTTACTGCTGTTTTCCTCTGCACTGCTACTGTTTTACCTTGGAATTTCGAAGTACTGTCCTATTTCTTGTTTCCAGCAGACAGTTCAACTACTGATCTATGTTTTTATGTGGTTTCCTCATCATAAACATACCCAGGGTTGTGTTTTGTTTCATTCACACAAGTTTAAGACACAAATCCTGCATATTTAGACAGTTCTTCTGATAAACACTGGTCCCCCACTGTGACACCTGATTTTCCCAGCGGTCTCCCATCCAAGTACTAACAAATCTACAACTACATTCTACACGGGCTCTACTGATGCAACAAACACTCATTTAACATCGTATACTGCTGGATCTACCTCTTTTCCACGTCATATTATGATGTTAGGACTATAAGTACCTCACAATAGTGCAATATGTTTATGCACTATTGAGAGCTGGATGAGTATTTACTACTTTTTATAAACTGCAATAATACTGTAGCTATGCTTATTGTAAATGTAATTCTTTTGTTATTTGTGGCAATAATATTAAATCCTTAAATTTATAAAGCCGTTTTCAAGCCTCATAAAAGTAAAAGGTGCAGTTTGTAGGTACATAAACATTTTAAACATATTTTTTTATACATTTACACATATCAAAATACTTGATAATATGGGTAAAGTATATCTCAAAGGTGCATTGTGTAACCTTTCTGTTATAATATATTATTTCTTTGTCTGGAATGTTTCGCAGTATGGTATTAAACCTTTCTATTTTCAGGGAGACCAAACCAGACCAGGTTACAGGTCAGATCTGTGGAGAGGCGAGCTTACTCAGAGTCAGAATGTGTGTTTTTCTAGGTATTTCTGAGCTATAAAACCAGCTGTAAGTGAATAAATGTAAAGTAGAGCTGTTTAATGTCAAACTGTGGAACATTCCAGGCAGAGCAGTGACATCTCCATATAAGCAAGAAGGTGATGGACTCTCAACCAAAAAGTTACATCGCACAGGTAAAAGAGACTCAAATGGAACACAAGAAACACAGTCAAACCTCTTAGTACAGTTCAGCAGAAAGTGTCCTTTAACAGGTAATGCTTAAGGATGGTAAACAGCAACACAATATCCTCTAAAACTGGGAAATTTTCTAATTAGAAAACGGGCTGGGACTCAATTCAAAAACAGGTTCTGCAAAGTTACACAAATTGCAAATACCAGATTTCAGACTCAGGCCTTGTCCACACGTATTCGGGTATCTGATAAACCGAAGATGTTTTGCTGCGTTTTGACCCGTCATCCACACGAACACACATCAAAAACGAGTATTCAGGGAAAACTCCGGCCAAAGTGAAGATTTTTGAAAACTCCGTTTATGCCTGTTTGTGTGGACAGAGATAACTGGGGTTTTGCGTTTTAAAACGTCACTGTCTGCGCCAAAAAATATGAATCTGCCCTGACGTCAAACGTGCGACATTTGTTTAGGCGACTGCAAAAGCCAAAGCCAAAGCCAAAGCCAAAGCCAAAGCCAAAGCCAAAGCCAAAGCAGACTATGGACCGGAGTCGTTTCTTGAGAGCTGTGTGTGTGTTGAGAGCAGCAGCAATTCTGACTCCGAGTCTGTCCAGACAAAGGAGCTCGGCGCCATGTTTTCTGTTGTTTAAGTTTAGGCGGAAGTGACGGTGAAGTGAGGGCTCAATGGAAATAACGCCATCTACAGGTTTGGAATGTGTATGAATGTGGTTGAAAACGCAGATGTTCGGTTATGTGTGGAAGGTATTTTTTTCGAAGACGAGGTGGTGTGGATAAAACTATTTTTATAAACGGATGGGGGGAAATGTTCGGTTCTAAAAATACCCGGTTACGTGTGTACACGGCCTCAGAGTTTCAGTATCTCTCTTGACTGGTCAACGATCAAGCAAAGACTGAATGAACAGAGGGAGTAGTATAGTTTAGTTTAGTTAGTTTAGTTTATTAGTTAGTTTTTAGCTTTTTTATTTATTTCTCAGGGACAATGTACAAAAACATGAATCTCACAAAGAGAAGAGATGCTTTGGACCAGGTTTAGATAAAGTTACTTTCCATCTGCAGTCCCCGTGTGCATAACGCGAAAACTACAACAAATTACCATTAGCTCATTTATAAAGATACTCACTTCTGTTCCTATTTCATATAAAAATACATTTACTAAAAGGGTTACTGTACCTAAATTGATCAATATTTAGAATACTCAGTACAAAGACACAGCGAGAAATACACAATAAAAGTAAACACAGCATTAGAGCACAGCTGATTATTGAGAATATGTTTTTTTATGTCTCGAGAAAAAGTTTGCAAATCTACAGACAATTTCAGCCTGTCAGGGAGCTGGTTCCACTGTTTAATGGTTCTGAATGAAAAGGCTGATTGTGCCGAAGACTTTTCGGGACGATGCAAAGTGGACCTAGATGTTGAATTAGGTTATCAAAACTTAACGTATTGTATTTGCTAAGAATATTGCAACGATGATAATGAAATGTTATATGGACGTCCCCGGGATGATTCAGGAAATAGTGGGAGGATGGAGCAAAAGATGGACTGGATCAGGCTGGGAAATGGAGCTGGACCGGCGATAAACATGTAAACAACAGGCGAAACTGTGACAATTTGAGTGTTTCTGTAGTTGTCTGATGAAACAAATGGAATGCCTATTTAAGCAGAAGTACTAAAACAATCACAGTGCAGGTCAATAGGAGTCAGAGGTCAAATTTAGTGGTGAAAAGTGAAAATCATTTGCTAAATCATCTAAATCTAATATTAGTTGGACAATTGGAATCAACAAGGAATCAAAAACAATAGTATAGAGAGTAAATAGAAATTAGACCCCCTCACGCACCCTCCGCTCTGCAGGAACACTCCCCAGACCCCCTCACGCACCCTCCGCTCTGCATGAACACTCCCCAGACCCCCTCACGCACCCTCCACTCTGCACCAACACTCCCCAGACCCGTCACGCACCCTCCGCTCTGCACCAACACTCCCCAGACCCCCTCACGCACCCTCCGCTCTGCAGGAACACTCCCCAGACCCCCTCACGCACCCTCCGCTCTGCATGAACACTCCCCAGACCTCCTCACGCACCCTCCGCTCTGCACCAACACTCCCCAGACCCCCTCACGCACCCTCCACTCTGCACCAACACTCCCCAGACCCGTCACGCACCCTCCGCTCTGCATGAACACTCCCCAGACCCCCTCACGCACCCTCCGCTCTGCATGAACACTCCCCAGACCCCCTCACGCACCCTCCGCTCTGCATGAACACTCCCCAGACCCCCTCACGCACCCTCCGCTCTGCATGAACACTCCCCAGACCCCCTCACGCACCCTCCGCTCTGCATGAACACTCCCCAGACCCCCTCACGCACCCTCCACTCTGCATGAACACTCCCCAGACCCCCTCACGCACCCTCCGCTCTGCACCAACACTCCCCAGACCCCCTCACGCACCCTCCGCTCTGCATGAACACTCCCCAGACCCCCTCACGCACCCTCCGCTCTGCATGAACACTCCCCAGACCCCCTCACGCACCCTCCGCTCTGCATGAACACTCCCCAGACCCCCTCACGCACCCTCCACTCTGCACCAACACTCCCCAGACCCCCTCACGCACCCTCCGCTCTGCATGAACACTCCCCAGACCCCCTCACGCACCCTCCACTCTGCATGAACACTCCCCAGACCCCCTCACGCACCCTCCGCTCTGCACCAACAAACCCCAGACCCCTCACGCACCCTCCACACTGCATGAACACTCCCCAGACCCCTCACACACCCTCCACTCTGCACCAACACTCCCCAGACCCCCTCACGCACCCTCCGCTCTGCATGAACACTCCCCAGACCCCCTCACGCACCCTCCACTCTGCACCAACACTCCCCAGACCCCCTCACGCACCCTCCACTCTGCAGGAACACTCCCCAGACCCCCTCACGCACCCTCCGCTCTGCATGAACACTCCCCAGACCCCCTCACGCACCCTCCGCTCTGCATGAACACTCCCCAGACCCCCTCACGCACCCTCTGCTCTGCTTCCACAAACACTCTCCAACCCTCCAGAACCAAACTCAGCACCATGGCTGATCGGGCCTTCTCTGCTGCAGCTCCAAGGCTCCTGAGTGCACTCCCCGACCACCTGACAGCCCCGCAGTCTGTTTAGTCTGC
Source organism: Odontamblyopus rebecca (assembly GCA_030686955.1). Taxonomy (NCBI): domain Eukaryota; kingdom Metazoa; phylum Chordata; class Actinopteri; order Gobiiformes; family Gobiidae; genus Odontamblyopus; species Odontamblyopus rebecca. The sequence continues at coordinate 33,151,943 of CM060668.1, forward strand.
GTTTAAATGGAATCTTAAAACATCTTTTTACCTTTTATTATTAACTGTAGGCACTGCTCTGTCTGACTTTAATCTGAGCTTTGTTTTAATATAGAAAGAACTCATTTGTGCTGTCAAACCAGTCCCTTTCATAGAAAATTACAAACACAAACCAACAGTTTTTCAGTCACTCTCAACTTTTCACTGAAAAGGAAACATCAAACAGGACCAATCACGGGCTTCTGAAAATGTGTTTTTAAATCTACTGGACGACTTTAACACTAATGCAAACACGTTTTGCTTTCTTATTTATTGACATTTCAATCCAATATAAATGTTTTTCAAGAAAACTCCGGCACACCATCTCACTCCTGGTTTTTCTTTTATTAATACGTCTCGGTTCCTTAAGGAGGATGTTTTCTTGTGGACTGTATTGCCTGATGGGCTATTTTCTTCTCCATAGTACTTGAATATCTTTTGTAATGATTAATTTTGTCCTGACGTTATTTTACATGACTTTTGTGGCTGTGTGGGAAAAGCTCCATGTTTCTTAAAGATGATTCTATTCACAAAGTATATTTATTCAGATGGAACTACTGACCCTTTAAAAGTTTGAGAACAAAATCACCCCTTAGGGACCGAAACATCGTATTAATAAAAGAAAAACCAGGAGTGAGACAGTGTGCAGGGGTTTTCTTGAAAAACAGCTAAGTGCCTCTCCTCCAACGCACCTGTCAGCCAGTCAGGAGAGCAAAGTCTTCACAGAAATGAATCCAATATAAATCAAAACACTGGAAACCATATCATCTATTAACCTCTTAATGCAGGGAACGTCTGTCTGTGTGTCCGTTTGTTTGTTTGTTTGTTTGTCTGTTCCACACGTACAACTGGTCTCAAATTTGGAGTGTGTCATCCTCATGGTACGGGTGTGCGCTGTGCCACGTTTCATGTTGTTAGGCCAAAAAATGCCATGAGTCGGGCAGGCACATTTAACGACCTCAATCATGATTGGCTCTTGTGGTTGCTATGATACTCACGGTGGGATTTCCAAATATGGAGGCACACTCACTCAGTCCACTCATATATAAGCTCTACAGTATGGCTGTGCCTGTGTCTGAAGCGACTGTGGTGGATCTCTGGCCTGACGCAGGGTCGTAGCTCCGTCAACATTTGCTGTGTCTCCCCTGTCATTCAGCCTGAAGCCAAAATTCCGTTGCTACTTTTTAATACCTCGGGATACCGTATTACCGCCCCACCCTACTGCATTGTGTCGCCCTGGTAACCATATACATACATACACACATACATATAGAAGCCCCTGAGTGTGATGCGCCGCAAATCTTGTTTGGTGTATCTCAATCTCTGTGCCTTACTATGCTAATACATACAATACTGCACTCAATTACCATATAATAACACAGCAAAGCACATTATAATCGCTCTGACTATAGATAGATCCTTTCCCCTCTTTTATGGATTTATGTATTCCCAGGTCAGCCTTGTTTACAGTGAGGTATATCTCATCTCCCCCACACTCCACACTCCCCTGTTTTATTTTGTGGTCGTGTTTTTTCCCAGCGAGCTTCATTAACTCTCCGTTTCATAAAGCAATAAGCTCAGACTCAAAATATCCCGGAGCGAACGGCGTGCACAAGCAAGGGGAGCGCACGTGCATCCGTAGAGTGCACGTATATGTGAGAAGAGTGCACGTGGGTGTGAACTAAAACATGGCGTCGGTGTGAGCGTGAGTGGGTTTCTTAAGCCTGGAGACGCGAGGATCATTATTTATTAGCTGTATATTGGAGATATGAGGCGGCTTATGGTAAAGGCGGCGTTGGCTCATTTACCGATGCTGATCTGCTGCCAGAATGTGTCAATCACCATAAATGCACTTTGAATAAGGTTTCCACTGTATTTTTAATTCAAGCTACAGTATCTAACTCAAGACAATGTAACTGTAACTTGCAGATGCTAGAAGTGGTATTTAGGTGTTGGAGCTCCCTCTGCTGTCAGCAATGGGAATGAACAGGAAAGTAAGGACATGAAGTCTATCCACTTTTGTGTCTAAATGCTCCTAAACGCTCCTTTTTGTGGTGGTACATCCGGTTAAACATGTCAATGGAGACGCCAAAAATATTCATTTTGTCTTCTTAATTCATTAACTTCTTAGGTTCCTTTCTAAGACAATGTAGCCAAGTGTATTTCAAGTCAAGCCAAGTGTATCGGGTCATTGGATCGGAGAACAACAAGTTCAAACGCTGGATCAGGGAGGCCATTGAGATCAGGAAACGAGGCACTGACAGCATCAACCGTGACGACGGCGCGTTCCTCCTTTCACACACCTGGGACACCCTCCTCCAGAGACCATCGGGCGACAGGAGGCGTGGTCAGTCTGGGCGACCTGCAGGTCCCATCAGGCTGACCACGCCTACAGGAAGTAACAACAGCTGATATATGACACGTCACCACCAATACCGGTGACAGTTCTGAAGATGGCTCACAGCAGCAGCCGAAACATGTCAACAAGGTACAAATACACTTGGCTACATTGTCTTAGAAAGGAACCTAAGAAGTTCATGTCAATGGAGAATTTGGGAAACGTTTTGCATCTTAAATATGACATAAAGTGCGTTCATTTGTGTAAAATGTTCGGTGTTCATGTGCACCGACAAGGCACACAGTGGATGATCAAACATCTAGTCCAGTCATTGGTTCTTTTCTCAGATGGATTATGCGTCAGTCGTTTGGTCAAACACATGTGAGGGAAACTTGTGCAGGTTACAAGTCGCTCAGAATAAAGCAGCCCGGACTGTTTTGAGTTGCCCATTCAGGACCAATATAATTTCTCTGCACTATGAGTTGGCCTGATGGACTCAAATATCATTTATTAACATTTATTAGAGATATAATTTTAACCAAAATCCCAGAAATAATTGATAACAAATTCACTTTTTTCAGACACCCACAAATATGAAACCCGTCAAAGCCAAAATATAAGTGTTGAACTTCGTATGTGCAGAACTAATCAAACACAGCGTACTGTAGGTTATCGAGCCGCGGTTGCATGGAACGTATTACCTGTATTTTTGTTGTTTGAAAATAACAAAAAGTTTGTTTCAAAAAAATTGAAAACTGTTCCTTTTCACACAATGATTAGTTACGGTTTATGTAGGTATTATTGTTACTGATATAATGTGTTTTAATTGATTGATTGATTTATTTTGGTTACTACTTATTTATTACACATTGAGCTTTCATGTCTTGTGCTTGTGTGTGTGTGTGTGTGTGTGTGTGTGTGTGTGTGTGTGTGTGTGTGTGTGTGTGTGGTTTATGTATTATACAAAAATGTATGTAATGAATTTGAGGAGACCCCAGAAAGAACACCTATTGATATTTCAGTAGCTAATGGGGATCTTAATAAACTAAACTAAACTAAACTAAACTAAACACTGCACCGATTCTTTAAAACTTTAAAGCTTTAAAACAGCTTAATTATCCTTATTGAACTTATTTGCTTTCAAGATCGGCCACATATAAAATAATACAACCCAAATGATGGTGGCAGCGCCCATGGCAACTTCCAGAATAAGGCGGATAGGAAACGTGAATGGTAAACTAATAGATCCGTGTGTTTGTTGTGAACATACTTTACCACAGGTGATGGTTTATAGCGCGGGGGAAACAGGGATCACACTTTATACTCAACAACTGTATTCTGCTATTAACAACAGTTGTATTCTGCTATTAAATAGGGTTCTGACTAAAGGAAGCACATATTAACAGGCCAATTTAACAATCGAATAATGCTCCCACTGTAAAAACACCATTATTCACTCATTTATATCAATATATGAAGAGGTAGCTCATTCCGACGGGCCTGTATCTTCTATCAAATAAGGCTCCCTCTGTATAAGAGAAAGAAATGACTGGAAACACTGAAATCTTTATATGAATTTAATATTTAACGCTAATATCATAGGCTACAGTGTGAATTTCCTATTATAATACAGTGATATTTGATTTATACAGCGCCTTTCTAAAGAAATTTACGTTTTCGACACATGGAAACAAAATGAAATAAGATGTAATGAGAATCAAATATTAAATCCAAACTATTCAATCATCTAATCAATCAACCATCTATTCTGCCGCAAGCCTAACCTGCACAAGTCGTTGTTACAGGTTTAACTGGTCAAAAGGTACAATAAAACCTTTTAAAATGTTACTTGTTCCTCCACTTCTGCTTTGGGGAAATCAAATCATCGCCATTTAAACTGTAGCAGCACTTGGGGGTCATGCACATGCGCAGTAGCACTAGGGAGCTCAAATTGAGGGGTAGCTCAAATCGACAGGACACCGGGCCAAAATGCTTAACTCAATTCTGCATCATATTAATGGTATTTCTTTATAAAAAGCAGTAAATATCATTGTTTTGACGCGCTGGTCAGACTGGTAAGAGTTCATGTTATGACTAAGCAATGAAAAAGTGTGGCTGTCTTACAAAAAATGTCATTAAAAAATAAAACAAAATAAAAAAAAAGTAATGCAGCTTTAGTCCATGCATGAGGCAAAATGATAAAATATGTTTTGTATATTTTGTAATTCCAAATGAGGCCTTGTCCACACGTATCCGGGTATCTGATAAACCGAAGATGTTTTGCTGCGTTTTGACCTGTCATCCACACGAACACGCATCAAAAACGAGTATTCAGGGAAAACTCCGGCCAAAGTGAAGATTTTTGAAAACTCTGTTTATGCCTGTTTGTGTGGACAGAGATAACTGAGGTTTTGCGTTTTAAAACGTCACTGTCTGCGCCAAAAAATATGAATCTGCCCTGACGTCAAACGTGCGACATTTGTTTAGGCGACTGCAAAAGCCAAAGCCAAAGCCAAAGCCAAAGCCAGAGCCAAAGCAGACTATGGACCGGAGTCGTTCCTTGAGAGCTGTGTGTGTGTTGAGAGCAGAATTGCTCCTAAACTGTGTTTAGGAGCAATTCTGACTCCGAGTCTGTCCAGACAAAGGAGCTCGGCGCCATGTTTTCTGTTGTTTAAGTTTAGGCGGAAGTGACGGTGAAGTGATGGAAATAACGCCATCTACAGGTTTGGAATGTGTATGAATGTGGTTGAAAACGCAGATGTTCGGTTATGTGTGGAAGGTATTTTTTTCGAAGACGAGGTGGTGTGGATAAAACTATTTTTATAAACGGAGGGGGGGAAATGTTCGGTTCTAAAAATACCTGGCTACGTGTGGACATGGCCTGAGTTTCACCAGGCCGATCAGAGCCGACCAAAGTGCCGTATGTGGCCCGGGAACTGTAAAATGCCCATGTCTGTTTTAAAGGCTCATAGACTGGAGAGGAGTCCCGAGTTTGATCTGAAGAGGACGGACGTGCCTGGACTGTAACACAATGCATTTAATTTTATGCATCTATAACTCCAGCATTATAAAAGCAGATTCTGACGTTTGATATATTGCCACAGAGAACTACTGTAGTAAACGATGATAATGAAACCACTTTATGCCACTGACAATAACAATAAAGCGAGATAATTCCAGCATAACGTTATTTAAATAGACATTATCACTAAAAGACCTGAGCTGCAACAAATAAATAACAGAACGAACCAATAATTGGCCACATAAGTTAGTTTTTCAACCCTCTTCAACAACAAAAATGACAAAAATCTCAACAGTAATGCAAAGAAACTGTGCAAACGATGAATATTAAGCTCCAAAATACTCGTATAATGCTCCGCCTACAGTATGTACAGGTACAGCTCTAAAAATTCAATCGTTTTTGTCACTGATTTCAGAAAGTCAGCTCCATTTATTATATACGAGTAGACTCCCGAGACAAAGAGCGCTTCTAATTTTCGAGAGCTGTACCTGTACTGAATGATTAAAGTGAGTAATGATGTATTATCGTGACATTTCCACTGTAGAGCACATTAAAAGCTGTTGTGGGTAAGTGAAGGAGCAGGATTTACCCCACACCGCCGCTCCTCGCTCAGACTTTGATCCCCGCTCTCTCTCATGAATACTTTATCGAACCTTTCTGAAGATATGAGGCCCGGCTGAACTGAGAGATGAAGGCGCTCCCGGTCTCGCTTCATGTGTGCACTGGAGCTAATACAGGCTCTCTATACTGTGTTTAGGAAGCCAGCGCTACACTGAAAACTTCAATATTTAGATGGGCCATTTAGCAGAGCAGGAGTTTAATCGGCGTTCGCTATAAACACAAGGCTCCAGACTTGCTGCTGTTCTTTGAAAATGTATGAAACAAATTGGGAGAGAGTCAGAGCGCAGGACTTCAAAAAGAATGGGGTATTGCAGAAAGTGGAGCGTTCAAAAATAGAACATGACTGAACATACTGTATTATATTGATTCATCTCGTGCCGCGAAATATTACTACGTACTATATACAGAGTTACTTCAAAGAGGTTCATTTCAGTTCTCCCGCATAAAGATTCTTTTCAACACACTAGTTTAAATTTCAGTCATTTTTTTTCACTCTACTAAAAATGAACCAACTAAAATGGGGAACTTCTCATTCAGCTCAAATGGATATATCTAGTTTTGTTGCTAGTTTTAGTATTAAGTATCAAGTTGATAACCTTAGTTTCTATATAGGAATTTAAGCCAATAACTACAATAGCCAAATTTCTACTGACTAGGCCTGTAACGATAACACATTTTACTGGACTATTAACTGACCAAGAAATTATTGAGATAAGATAATATTGACATTTTGAGACCATTTTAAACTAACATAAAGACAATGGAATAAAAGTGCAAATACATCATTTCAAAGACCATTAAACTTTACTTTCTAAAGAACATTTAACACAGGAGCTGCAAGACAACCAAACACTATAGGCCTAAAATAGACTTGTTAATGTAAGAATAGCCCAATGTAGTCTGGATTACAGCAAGGAACTAAAGAAAAATGCACTTGAATAAACCTTGTTGAACCAAACACAAACAAGACAATAAGTAAAACTGATTAAATCTGGAGCCTGGCTCCAGATTCACTCCTGTAACCATGAGCATCGTGAGCTGAACGCTGTGAGTGACTTCACACTCAATTAGTCCTCTTTTTTATACAGGGATTGTTGGACAGCGTCACTTCACACTCTGCTGTGCAGGTCTCCTGTGGAGTCTTGTGGGATTTCAGAGGATTTCAGGTTCTCTCGGGGTTAGTTGCATCGATCGGTGGGTGTGTGGGCCATGGAGACGTATCCCACTCACTAGTGTTGATTTGGCATTGTGACTTGTTTTGTCACATAGTGATGAACTGTTGGTGCTCTGATGGCAGCACATTGTGGCTTCATGTTCACTGCACAGACAGTGGCACTTTTTGCATTCACGCGCACATTCACTGTGCTGATAAACATCATCAATGGATCTATACTAAAGCTGTCAACATTAACGCGTTAACACATGTGATTAATCACCAAAAAATATCGCACTATTGTTTTTTTTAAAGCAATTAATTACACAGTTTATGTTGAACTCTCCTCTATGGAAAGTGTGGATGGACCTGAACGGCGGCGCAGGTTATTAGGTCAGTGATCAGGTCTGTCCATACTGAAGACGACAGATGAGACTGTGACTGGTGCTCAGCAGCAAATTTCTGTTAAAAAAACTGCCCGACGGGACTTTAGATCAAACTAAGGTAGTTTGCAGATATTGCAGTGATGAACTCTCTCTCCACAGAAGCAGCGGCAGCAACGACGCTACTTGTACCAACAACAAGCCGAGCACGATGTTGGTGGAGTTCAGCCGCGGCAATGTTGTCAACAAAACTACCAGCGTCAGAAAAATGTCAATAATATATTTTTTTGATAATAAATTGCATTTTTGTCAAAATAATTTGCCCTGTTTTTGAAGAATAATTCACTGTGATTAATCAAAATTCTAAAGTGTGATTAAAATTGATAATTTAAAAAATTATCGTTTAACAGCACTAATCTATAGAGTCTATGCTGACATGTTCGTTCAAGCATCATTACTCTAAAGGAACAAGAGGAGAGAGCGATAGAAGCCTTTTGACATTCAGTCTCTTTGGTAGAGAGAGAGCGAGAGACAAGGAAAACAAAGAAGCAGCAAATAGAAATGATCGCAGGCAGAAAAGTTATCAAGCTCATTAAAAGTTATCATATTATTAATTGATTGATCGGTCAATTCCAAATAAGGCCACAGGGCGGTGTCTATTCCAATCACATACGCAGTGTTAACAATAGAAAATGCCAAAAAGACAGTAACAATACAAGCAATCACAGCTACTTTTCTATTGTATTGATTCAAAACTGAAACTACACAAAACCATCAGTATGTAGAATCGACCTAAAGTGCACCATTTGTTTTACACATGAACCCTGCAATTTTAAATGCCTGGAATGTTCCACAGTGTGACATTAAACAGCTCTACCTTACATTTATTTAATTACAGGTGGTTTTAGAGCTCAAAAACACCAAGAAAAAGATCTGATTTGATTTCCATGAAGACAGAAAAGTCTAACGCCACACTGTGACATTCCAGACAAAGCAACAACATCTCCCTGAAGAAAAGCATTCGACCCTCCAACCAGAAGTAATCCACCATGCACCTAAATACTCCACAAATAACACAATTAGGATGAGTGTGCCTGGGTTTTCCACTGTAAAACGCATCTCCATTTTGTCTGATGCACTTCCAAAGCGCCGCTCGCCTCCTCTGCGTCTGAAATGTAAATGTACACAGAGCCTCCAGGTGAAGCCGGATGATTCACGCCAGGTCACAGCCGAGTCTTCGCCAAACGACAAATGTGGCTGCAGATTATAGCAGCTGACGCTAATTAGCATTAGCGCTAAGGGAAGTGTGTCCAAAGGCGAGACGGGGCTTGGCTGCAGAAAACGAACGGGCCTCGTGTAGAAAAACGACCTTAAAAAAACTCTATCTCTTCGGCACTAATGAGTCCTAAATTCGCCTTTAGCCAATCAAATTAAGTGACCTGAAAACAAGCAGAAATGTGTAATCACCATCTGAGAAACGACATGCAGACTGCGCTTTCTAATTGTTGTCTTAAAGTATTATTAGTTTAGCCGCGCACTTAGGCTTATCAAGATGTATGGGGTAAGCGGCCACATTTAGCAGCGCGGAGAGGAAAACTTTTTAATTGAATTTCTTTGTAGCCGAAGGAAAACAACAATCGGACACTGGTAACGGACTGAATTTACCCAGTGACTAATCTCTCGATCTGTGGGTTTCAGGATGATGAAAGTAAATACTGTATTATATCTTTTGAGTCAGAAAAGGTGCTCAAATTGCAGCATGGAGAGCGCAACTTTTTAACTGAATTTCTCTGTACCAGAAGGAAAACAACAATCAGACACCAGTAACTTAGTGAAATCACTCAAAATGATTATGTTACAAGCTCTAATCTCTATCTGTTGGTAGAGAGAGAAGTAAACACTGTATTAGATCTTTGAATGGAAAAAAAAACATCAAATTGCGGCATCGAAAGCACAACTTTTTAAGTGAATTTCTTTGTAACAGAAGGAAAACTACATTGGGCACTGGTAAATTCGTGAAATTACCCAAAATGATCGTGTTAATCTCTATCTGTGGGTTTCAGAATGATGAGAAATAAGGACTGTTGCCATAGCGATTGACAATTTAAAAGTAAATACTGTATTTTTTGAATGAGCAAAAAGTCCTCTAACTGCAGCATCGAAAGCCCAACTTTTTAATTGAATTTCTTTGTAGCCGAAGGAAAACAACATTGGACACTGGTAACGGACTGAAATGACCCAGTGACTAATCTCTCAGAATGATGAGAAATAAGGACTGTTGCCATAGCGATTGACAATTTAAAAGTAAATATTGTATCTTTTGAATGGGAAAAACCCTCAAATTGCAGCATCGAAAGCACAACTTCTCAATAGAATTTCTTTGTAGCAAAGAAAAATGACATTGGACACTGGTAAATTAGTCAAATTACCTAAAATAATAATGGTACAGCATCTAATCTATGTATCTGTGGGTTTCAAAATGATGAGAAATAAGGACTGTTGCCATAGCGATTGACACTTTAAAAGTAAATACTGTATTATATCTTTGAATGGGAAAAGACATCAAATTGCGACATCGAAATCACAACTTTTGAATTGAATTTCTTTGTAGTAAAAGGAAAAGAACATCGGACACTGGTAACTTAGTGGAATTTCCTAAAATGATCATGATACAACGTTTAATCTCTCTATCTGTGAGTTTCAGAATGATGAATCAGAATTAAATTCTTCAAAAAATACTTTTAGCAAAAGCAAAACAATGGACATGTGTAACTTAGTGAAATGAAAAGTAAATACTGTAGCAAAAAGTCCTCAAACTGCAGCATCGAAAGCCTAACTTTTTAATTGAATTTCTTTGTAGCTGAAGGAAAACAACAATCGGACACTGGTAAATTACCCAGTGACTAATCTCTCTATCTGTGGGGTTCAAGATGATGAGAAATAAGGACTGTCGCCATAGCGATTGACAATTTAAAAGTAAATACAGCATCTTTTGAATGGGAAAAGGTGCTCAAATTGCAGCATCGAAAGCACAACTTTTCAATTGAATTTCTTTGTAAGAAAAGTAAAACAACACAGAACATTGGTAACTAAAATGATAATGATACAACGTCTGATCTTTCTGTCTGATGAGAACGATGAACTGATGAGATAGAAGAACTGCTGCCGTAGAGATTGACACTTTAAAAGTAAACAGTGTATGATATCTTTGAATGGAAAAAAAAAACAACAAAAAAACCCATCAAATTCCAGCATCGAAAGCATAACTTGTTCACCGAATTTCTTTGTAACAGAAGGAAAACTACATTGGACACTGGTAAATTTGTGAAATTACCCAAAATGATCATGTTACAACATCTAATCTCTATCTGTGGGGTTCAGAATGATGAGAAATAAGGAGTTGCCATAGTGATTATCAATTTTAAACTAAATATATATTCTGAATGAGAAAAAAAAAAAATCCTCAGAATGTAACAGTGAGCTGAGACTCAAGAATATATTTATTAATTATTATAAGCCACAGAAATTGTTTGTAATTTGTAATGTTTTGCCTTCAACTCACAATTCAAAAAGTGGGTACAACAAAATAATAGTAAGTAATAGAAGTAAATGTATTTATGTTTAAAATTTTGATGCTAACGAACACTTAATGAGTATCTTTTGACGTGGTAAATGGTATTTAAATGGGCTCTTGAGATGAGTTCACAACACAAAGACAACATCAAATTTGGGACTGATCTGCGACTAAATATGGAACTAAACCTGGCTCAGACCTGCACTAAACCAGGACTGGATCAGGGCCAAACCAGGTCCACATCTGGACTAAACTGGGCTCAAACCCGGACTTAGAAGTAACAGTGTGAAAAGTCAACGGCAAACTGACTAATCTGAATTCCCTCTTGATGCAGTATATATTTCATAATAAAAGAATACTCACGGTCTCTCTGTCCAGCTGCTTGTTCACTTTGATGACTCCACTGAGCAGATCGATGAAGAACTGGTTTTCCCTGTCCCCGCTCACGATGGAGTACAGCACTGCCCCGTTCATCTGACTGTCCACGTCCTCCGCCACCAGCTGCACACACACAACGTGCAACGTGCGCCTTTAATATCACTTCTATTCAAAAAAGAACCGAGTGAAACCAAAACCTCCAAGAACACCGAGCACCTGGGGCCTTAAGGAAATCACTTTATAGTCTGCACCATTGCTGACTTTGGCCTGCTCAAATCCAGGCTCAAAACATCACTTTGCACACTGTGTTTTTTTACTGTTTTGCATGTTTTTATGCTGTTGATTTGATTGGAAAAGCACTTTTAAATAAAGATTGATTGATAAAGATGGATTGGTCCCAGTTGTACAGAGACAGCAGGATGGCATGTTGATGGTGGTAAATAAGTATTTACCACCATCAACAAGTATTGGGTGATTAAGGAGATTAAGTAGATTAAGTTATGTTGTTAGTGCTGTTCGTAGTACTTGTAGTAGTAGTAGCAGAGGTAATAGTAGTAGTAGTTGTTGTTGTTAAACTATAGTCTAGTAGCTCTATTTGCAGCTCTATTTACAGTTATAGTAGCAGTACTACAATTTGTAATATTACAAGTATTTAATGCCCTATTAGATGAAGTTGTTGCAGGAGTAGTAGTTGTAGTAGTAAACACAATGCCTTATACTACAGGTAAGTCATATTTTTTGAAGTAGCAGTCAGAAGTTTATGTGGATAGTTGTATAAGTAGAGATAAAGCTATAATAGCATTTGTATATACTAATAGTAGCTCTCGCTTAGGAGTAGTAGCAGTACTACAAGTTGTATTAATGAGCTGTAGTCATAGTTGTAAGTACAACGCCTTATACTCCAGCTGGTGAGTAATATTATTTTGAAGTAACAGTTATTAGTCTCTTTTAGCAGTCCCCATTGATTGTATATAGTAGCTCTAGTTGTAATGTAGTATCATAGCAGTAGCAGTACTCCAAACTGCAATAATGGATGTCATGCATATGTTCTATTCAAATGAATGAGTCCCCTGTTTCTGGGTGGTTAAAACAGTAGAGCTAAAGGAATAAAAAATAGTATTGTTAGTATTGCAGTAGTAATAGCAGTACTAATAGTTGTTATAGTATAGTAGCTCTATTTGCAGCTATAGTGATGGCAGCATTTGTATAAGTTGCAATATTACAAGTATTTAATGCCCTATTAGATGAAGTTGCAGTAGTAGTAGTTGTAGTAGTAAACACAATGCCGTATAGTGCTGCTGGTAAGTCATATTATTTTGAAGTAGCAATGAGTACTCTCTTTTATGTGGGTATTTGTAGTTGTAGATAGTATACAATTACTCGCTGTAATATGTCAGTAGTAGTATCAGTACTATAAGCTCTATTAATGAGCTGGAGTCATAGTTGTAAGTACAATGCCTTATACTCCAACTGGTGAGTAATATTATTTTGAAGTAGCAGTGATTAGTCTCTTTTAGTAACCCCCACTGGCAGTCTCTAGTAGCTCTAGTTGTAATATAGTATCATAGCAGTATTTTTAGTATTAGTATTAGTAGTAGCAGTAGTAATAGTAGTTGCTGTAGTATAGTAGCTGTATTTGCAGCTGTAGTGGTATAGCAGCAGTACTGCAAGTTGTAATATTAAGTATTTAATGCCTTAGTAGATGAAGTTGTTGCAGTAGAAATTGTAGTAGTGAACACAATGCCTTATGCTGCTGCTAGTTTGAAGTAGCAGTGAGTACTCTCTTTTATGTGGGTAGTTGTATTAGAGATACGGCAATAAGAGCATTACAATTACTCGTTATACTATTTTATTAGTAGTAGCAGTACTACAAGCTGCATTAATGAGCTGTATGCGTAGTTGTACATCCAACACATTATACTCCAGTTGGTAAGTAGTAAGTATTTTGAAGTAGCAGTGATTAGTCTCTTTTAGCAGTCCCCTTTGATTGTATATAGTAGTATTATTATAGCAGTAGCAGTACTCCAAACTGCAATAATGGTTGTCACTGTAGTCATGAGTCCAAAGTCCTATACTCCAGCGAGCAAGCAGTATTATTCTGAAGTAGCAGTGATTAGTGGTAGCCCCATTAGTAGTATATAGTAGCTCTAGTTAGTAGTATAATAGTAGCAGGAGTACTACAAACTGCAGTAACGATGTAAGTCAGTCCAATGCCTTATACTGCAGCTGGTAAATTATGATTTTGAAGCAGCAGTGACTTAAATTGAGTTCAAATCTGGAGCGATTTTTCCACTTTTCAAAGAGGTGTTGTGTTTCCCATCGTCTCACATTGGCCAGTTCTGGTTTAAGCTCCTCCATCTCAGAAACACATTAAAAATCAGATTTTCCATTCCCCTCAGGCCCCTCTCTCCTGAACCCTAATACCACATCCACCTGCTCAAATGCTCCTCTTCTTTTGTTTCTTAATATGCTGTAAAAAAAGATCACGCTCTGTTCCAGCTCTGTCGCTGCCCACCTGTGTTTCCACGGTAACAGACACCTGGGCGTTTTACGAGTGAGACTTCGGCGCCAAGAGCAGAGATATTTTAGTCACATCCAAAGTTTAGTGACTGAGCTGAATTCTTACGAAAGCACTTGCCAGTTTGGTTTTGTTGCGTAGTGACAATGGCAGCGGCAACATGAACAGTCAGAATCGGATTATTCATGGTCCTAGATTACGCAAAAATAGACTCATGAGCTTTAAAATAGATTATAATGCTGCTTCCTCATCAAAGCATACCTGCACATGTTCGGGTCATCCTTTATTTTTAGTCGGTTAACAGCTCCAAAGCTCAAAATGCTCTGTTCCTTCTTGTGATGTGGGCGTTTTCAAGTTAACAGCTGCGTTTTACCTTTAGTTCAGTAGAAATGGACAATTCCAAGGTTGAAATTATCCGAATGATTCTAGTAAATGTGTATGGAGTTTAAAAACGCAGCACTTCCTGATTACCACATGGCATCACATGGTGGAACATAGTGTTTTCTGTTTGAGAAATGTACCTAAATATGCAAATTGAGAATAGTGTTTGTGTGTTAAACATGTGAATGAAGAAAACACAACTCCAGGTTTGTTTTTGATAAGGAAACAACATAGTAATGTAGATCAGTAAATGGCATAATATAGGCTCTTTAACAGATTTGTGGAGTTACAAGTTTCTTAGAACTAGATAAAACATGTAAATCAGGGGTCTCTAAACTTTTTCCTCCGGTGAGCTACTTTTACAAAATGGAAATGCCAGAGAGCTTCTAGTTTTAGCAGTCACAAGAAATTGAGTAAATATAAGAGCCACGGTGAGCCTTAGATAGACCCTACAAAAACCTACGAAAACGGATTTTCTAGCATAGTTAAACTGACTTGAATTAAGCAGATTCATCTTAAAAGAACAAATTTAATTTCATTTTTTTTACTTAATAAAATGAGATTTTTTTTACTTGTTTCAAGATATTCCGTCCTAATTTATCTTATCCTGATATTACAACTTATTCTAAGCACTTTTTATATTAAATGAAGCCAGGTTAAGCCTCTTTAACTTCCTTCTCAAACCAATAAGGTGAAAAATCTTGCCATAAATATTTGAAACTAGTGTTTTCTGCTTAGAACAAGATTCATATTTCGTCTTGTTTTAAGAAAACTTGGTAAGTGAAAATTTCTTACAGCACTGGCAGATAATTTCACTTAAAATAAGGCATTTTCACCTCAAAATTGGTATTTTTCTCTTATTTTTTGACAGGCCTTTTTTGCAGTGCAGCTAGATGTCTATAAAACATAAACCATTATCCATTTATTAGTGTACTAAGTTAGGCATCAAGATTATACCCTTACACTATAAAAGGCATTTAATCAATCAAATTTGATTTATTCAGTACAATATGTATAATTCCGAAATCCTTTGGTGCTACTTGGAAGAAGAGGGTAGAGAGTATCAGCAGCTCCAGAGCTACAGGCTGGAGACCCCCTGATGGGAATCATCAAAACACAGAGGAAGAGAGGGCTTCAGGGCATCTCAGTGGAAGTCCACACGTGGTGCTCCTCAAGGATGAGGCTCAAAAGCTAAGATATAGTGAAGATGAACAAGCTTGTGATGTAAAAACTGGCACTGTGTTGAAATGAGAATAAAAGTCCTTTACCAACTGTGATTACATGGTTACATAGTGACAGAATGAACTGAGTGATGACTTTTGATAAGGATGATGATTTTAAGGTGCTGAGAGAACTGGGTGTAAATGAGGATTCAGAAGTGTTATGATGTTCTGGTCATTATGAAGACATTCTTTTGGCATGTTTGATTTTATGAACTAAAACATCAACCTGCCCGGGGACGACAGGTGGAAATTAGCACTGGTGCTACAACCTGGTACATGCATCTCTCCTGCTAAGGTTAATGTAGATTGTGCACTGTCCCTGTCTAATTAAATAAATAAAATAAAATAAACATGGGACAAACCATTAAAGGACTTTGATTCTAATTCCAACAGTGTTTTTTTTACACTAGAAGCTTGGTCATCTTCACTATCTGTAAAGCATCAATCCATCCATCCATCCAGATAATAATGACATTTTGGTGCACAAATGAACATAGTCAGATTCCAACACTGCACCTCTTCAACTGCCTGACAAAGTGAGCACCACCAGGTCTCCATGTGGGATCTCTATGGACAGACCCCAAAAGAGCTGCAGAACTCCTAAGACTAACGTAGAAGACGATGATGGAAGACGGCTCGGGTTGCAACAACAACAGATTCCCTGGGGAAGAACAGGGCAAGCCCAATGCAGAAGCCTTTATTGTTTTTTACAGTTAGAGTGGTACACAGGCGTCTGATATTCTAACATAGTATGACTTGAAGGCTTTAAGGTTGAGGTGTTAGGTGTTACGGGTGTGATCTGGCCCTCACCTGTACCACCGCCTCCCCGATGGCGGCGTCCTCGGACACCACGGCAGAGTACACGTCGCGGCTGAAGATGGGCGCGTTGTCGTTGACGTCGGTGAGGTTGATGTTCACCGTGGTGATGGCGCTCAGGGGCGGGGTTCCTCCGTCTCGCGCCTCCACCGTCAGGAAGTAGTCTCGGCACGTCTCGTAGTCCAGAGGCTGAGCTACGAGGATCGCACCTGAGGAGAGACGGGGGTACGAGGGGGAGAATTGTATACTTTTTTTATTAGGGTCCGTCACCTGTTTGTTTCTATGGATACGTCACTGCTCTGCTTTACATTTATTCAATTACAGGTGGTTTTAGAGCTCAAAAATACCTAGAAAAACAGACATTCTGACTGTGAGTGGGGATGCCTCTCCACAGATCTGACCTGTAACTTGACCTGACTTGATCTCCATACAATGCACCTTTAATATATACTTTTCATGCTCGTATAGTGCTTTTTTGTTATATTAGTCCTGTATTCTGTTTTTGGACGGTTTGTGCTGTGATTGTTTCCTAAATACATGCTTTAAAGGTGCACTGTGTAACTTTTCTGGTGGAGGGTCCATTACTTTCTTGTTTCTATGGATATGTCAGCGCTCTGTAATGTTCCACAGTGTGACATTAAACAGCTCTACCTTACATTTTTTCAATTACAGGTGGTTTTGCAGCTCAAAAATACTTAGAAAAACAGGCATTATGACTGTGAGCGGGGACACCTCTCCACAGGTCTGACCTGTAACTTGGTCCAGTTTGGTTTCCATTGAGATAGAAAGGTTTAATACCATACTGTGAAACATTCCGGCATTTGACAGACCCTAAACCAGAAAAGTTAGACAATGCAAAATGCAAAAAGCACCACGCCTGAGAGGAGAGAAGGGGTTTTTGTTTAGTTTCGTTGATTAGTTTATATGAACAGGAGCCACGTGCAAATACCTGAATCTCATAAAAGAAGAGACACTTTAAACCAGATTTAGCTTAATCTAGTTTCCATCTGCAGCTCCTGGGCAGCTTCACAAACAATTAAAATACATCCAAGTTTCTATCATTTACACTCAAACCACGCACTCGCCCACTGTTTCATCTAAAAACATCACTTTGCACAAGAATGGCAGAAGTTAGATAATTGTACACTTATTAATTTATACTTTTAATGCTTTTCAGAATCAGAATCTAAATGTATTTGTCATTTCAGTATAAAAATGGCAAAGAAAACACTAGTAGTAGCCAGATCTAAGTTAGAAGCATAAAAACAAAAAGTATAGTTGTTTTCATTAGGTTAGTTAGGGCCCTTTGTGCTTTCATTTATTCCTAAATACAGATACAAATACTTTTACATTAGAGCTGGTTGATATGGTAAAACAAAACAAATCACTTTTTTGCAATTTTTTTTAACACCGATATGACGAAAATCAACAAGACAAACTTTTAATCAGTGTCTTCGAGTGTCCAAAATGTGCTATATACGATTTAAGTATTATTAGTAGCAGAATGTAAACATTTAAACTAATATAATCAAAAGTACTAGCCTTATGAACTTTACGTTATTATCGCTTGAGCAAAAATATATTTAAAATTCATTAATTAGTCCCTGGTGGGTGGATAAAGCAGTAAAGATATACACAAAATAGTCTGTTTTCTTCTCCATTGTCTGAACTCTGCCCCAAACCAAAAAAAATGCTTTCACTGACTGGATGTAGGCTACTAAAAATGAAAAACAAGCTGGTGACTGACAATTAGACATGACTGAATCTGGATCTCGAATGAAATTCAATGGCCTATTCATATTCTTCTCTGATTTCACATTTTGGGAATTGCTAAAGGTCCATTTTTCTAGTAGAGGGTCCACCACTTCGACTCCATATTGGGTTTTTTTCTGAAATGATCTGAATTAAATTAAACTATCTCCATGGAGACAAGCAGGCGACATCACCAGGCCAAGTTACAGGTCAGATCTATGGAGAAGTGGACCTGCTCCCGATAATAATGTATGTCTTTGCGGTAGTTTTGAGACATAAAAACACCGGTAACTGAAAAAACACAAGATTTCATTCCAAGCAAAGCAGATGGCGGACCTTCCACGAGAAAAGTTACACACTGCACCTTTAAACTGACATTATTTTTGACTAAAGGCCGTCACGCACTACAGTAGAATTTGCCAGATTTTGGCTGTGATTTGCCTCTCCCTGAGTTCAGGAGGAGTGACCCAACTTTTTGTCTTTGCGTGAAATTTTGAAGCCGCAGCTCCTCATGTGTGGAGTCAGTGTTAGATCAGAACCACCAAACATCAACAACGCGACGGTAACAGCCGATAAAACAGAGCGTCAGGGACAGAGGAGCGACGGACACAGAGACGCAACATCAAAGCAAAACGAATTATTCCTCACCTCTCGTAAAGTTGTAAATATAAACTGCAGCGTCAAATCCACATTATCTATAGAAATTGTCCTCTGCAAATAATGACCCTCAGTCCACAAACCGCACTATTAATCCAGTTTGAGGCGTTCTTTGAAAGTAAAAAGGCAAGAGCAGTAGAGGATCAGGGTGAAGCTGCAAACTCGCAATCGTGACTCTACTTCCTGTGGACTTTATCACCTCTTTTATGCTTTAAATATTCTGTATCTGAAGTATTGCTCCACATTTCACAAATAATAATCACACAGTTTTGACTTGTGTCTAAACTGGAAGTGCAGAGCTCTGATCTTTGAACACTTCAGAGTCTCAGAGCGAGTGGTTTTACTGTAGACAGGAAACAGCTGACGCCATCGCGCTCACAGCTTTATATCCTGTGGTCCGCAGACAGATCCCACTATAGTGTTTTGCAATCTCGGATTTAACATCTCATACAATTCTCCTTGTGTCTGTGGCTTTTTGTTGCACGTTTAAAAATCGTTTAAGACCGAAAAATCCTGTAATGTGTAGCGGCCTTAACTTAACACATGAAGTAGATTTGATTTTCATGGTTTTGGGCTCTTCAAACTCACCTGTGAGCGGGTGGACGTGGAACTTTCCGTGCTCGTTGCCGGATCTGATGCTGTAGGTGATCTCCGCGTTGGTGCCGATGTCTTTACTGGCCGCGTAGACCCTCAGGACCTCCGTGCCCACGCCCACATCCTCCGGGACGGTGGCCAGCTGGTCCCTCCTCTCGAACACCGGGGGGTTGTCGTTGATGTCCAGCACGGTGATGGTGACGTTGACCAGAGAGGAGAGAGGCCGGGGCGCTCCCTGGTCCGAAGCCCGTACGGTGATCAGATACAAAGACTGCACCTCGCGATCCAGAACTCGCTCCAGAACGACGATGCCAGAAGACTTTTCGATGGAGAAGGAGCCGTCTGCGGAGTCGGCCAAAGAGTAGACCACAGTGCGGCCCGGACCAGCTGTGGGTGAGATAAAGACGGAGTTACGTCACTACTTTCTGTCCAGTTTTATCTCTATGAGGTTTTGTTGAGCTAAAATGAGAAAAATATTCAAAGATAAGGCAGTGAACAGGGAGCTGTGGGTGGATATCACTGACAACATGTTAAAAGTACTCAAATAAAATGTGTACTTCAGCGGAGGCAACTTTTGTATTTTGAAATAGATGTTTGGGTCTCACCACCACCATAGACTAGGGATGTAACAATAACCGAAATATTGTGGTATCGTATGGTCAAAGGTCTCACAATAACATTGTGGACCATCACAATATATCGAATCCCAAGTCTCTTTGCTTAAATGAATAGTTCTGATGCTGAAATAGCTAAAAAAAACCAGAGGGAACTACATAGACCATGATCCTTTGCTCCGTTTCAGTGCAGATGACATGAAGAAATAACTGTTCTAAGCACTTTGAAATCTTCATTCTTTGGATTAAGTCTTGTGAAGCATTTTTAGAGGAAAAAGGAGAAGATTCACACAAAATATTGCAATAAATCTGGTACAGTGAGATGTATATGGTGAAAATATGGTACAGAGAGATTTGGATATGGTTCCATCCCTAATGACAATAAATGTTGTACCAAATGACTGGACAAAGCATTTTAGAATGTCAGTCTTGTTATTATGTACAATATCGTAAAATCCTGAGCTTTCCCATGATATCACAACAAATATCGTACTGTGAGGTTCATACAGTGATGATATCGTATTGTGAGACTTGGATATCGTCACACACCCACTATAAATGGAAATTTTCTTCATATTAAAAATAGTAATTATTTTCATTCTTCTGAATTTTAATAGGTTATTCATTTACGATTTTAATAAAAGGTGCACATGTCACTTTTTCGGGTGCAGGGTGGGTCACCTGCTTTGCCTGGAATGTTCCACAGTTTGGTATTAACATCTATATTTCATATTCAATTACATGTTTTTATTGATTTATTGTTTGTAGAGTCACATTTTTTTTTCCCCATGGAGTTTGATATGTGATTTTTGTGGCGCATTCCAAGAGGTTATAGAGGATTTTAGACCCTCCACCTAAAAACGTATTAAAACTAAAAACTAAATGTATTTTTCAGGCTCTAGAATGTGATAGTGTCATACTTCCAGATGAGCCATTTTTTTCCTATTGATTACATTGTACTTTGCCATGAAATATTAGAAAGGTAAATTCTAAAATCTAAATATAAAACCTGATCATTTCAATTACTGACCCGACCCAAGACCGTCCTATATTCCAACAAAAATCTGCAGTTGAACAAAATTAATTTTAGCTTCCCCCCATCTTTAAACACTACTGGCCTGTGGGATATAGTGACGTCATTGGAAACCCAGAAATATAGTGCCCGTTTAATATAACCTCTAACAGTGTGTCGAGGATAATTTAGGAATTACTTAAACGTTTGATCTCATTTCACATCGTCATTCATTTCTATGGCTTGAAATTGCTCATCTATTTCCATTTGATACACACGTCTTAGTTGTAGTAGTATTAGTAGTAGTTTGTTTTGATCTATTCTTGGCATAGTTCAGGAATAAAAAGTTCAGACACACTTTGTTCCTCTTGTGCAGCTAAACTTCAGCATGTTTCTTTGACATGCACAGCGCTGCTACATTTGCATTTCACTAGATCAAAGTGCCCTGACACTGAGCGAGGCGATTATTAAAAGGTTAGACTATTTGAGGAGGTGCTTGTTGCCATGTGAACCACAGTTAACTTTTTGATTAGCGACAGGCTACTTTGACCTACAGTCATTTTCCTGATTATGCATATGTTCTCTGCATATGCCTATAATATTTGGTTTCATGGTTTGGGCTCGGTAAAAATGTGATCTGATCTGTGTTTTAATGTTGTTTCCTCATCACAAATAGACCCGGAGTTGTGTTTTTTTTTTCCATTCACACACGTTTAACACACAAACCCTGTATTAAGGCTGAGTAATGAGGCTCTGTTCCACCTTGTGATGTCATCTAGTAATACAGAAAGTACTGTAATATGTTTTTAAAGTCCAGACAGCTTCACGAGAATCGTTTGGATCATTTCAGCTCTGGAATTGCTTATCTCGACTGAAATAAAGATAACAGATAGCTGCTAACTTGAAAACTATTGTGGAACAGAGTATTTGGAGCATTTGTAGACAGACTAATAATGTAGGGTTACTCAAACATGTGTAAAACCAGGAATACGCTGCGATTTTTGGCCCTTTTTGAGACGATTTTTCACTTGTTTTTGGCTCAATCGTGTGTCGTGTAGTAAACATGGGGTAACAAGAACCGATGAATACCTCACGACCAGCTCCTGATCTGCAATCGTAGGTCACAAGAATATCAAAGCTGTGTGAAATCCAGTCGCCTCTCGTGAGGGTTTCACTGCTGAAGTCGTTCGTACAGTGTGAGAACATGAATTGTGAGTTGTGAACTTTTAAAACCTGAGATTTGATGGTACAGTTTGAGCTGGGGCCGAGTGAAACAATTGAAAATATGGCTTAAATGAAACAAAACACAACTCTGGGTACGTTTTTGAGGAGGTATCAACATTATAACGTGGCTTAACCCTTTAAATGCTGGGTGCAGGTGTATATTTTGATAAATAACCGCCGGTTCCAAATAAATGCTGAGTCTAAAACAAATCAAGGAGGAAGATATGACCACTGACACGTCTTTCTTCTTACCCTGTTTTGTTTTGCTTTGTTTTTACGTAGCCTATCGTGCTTTCTTTCAATCTCTGAGCACATTGTTGATCGCCTTGGCTCCGCTGCAGTGAAAAAATAAACAGTACGACTTAAAATGTAAACTTTCTGTGATAAAATAGCAGAGGAAAACTCTGAAGAATATTACTTCGGTTTGGCAATTCGGAGGAAGCTGCGGTGGTATCGTAGCTGCTGTGGCGTAAGAGGAAAGCTGTGGCAAAGGGGCGAGAAAAGGCCGGGGACGAGGCGGTAGTAAAGGTGGGCAAAGTAATCACCAGGCCATCGTGTAACGGCGACACCAACTCTGAGATGTGACCAAAACCGGACATGTGAGTCTCCAGGAAAGTGACATCCTGTTTTTCTTCTCTAACCCCTCTATTCCTAAAGATTTCTCCTTCCTCATTCAAACTCTGATTATGCTGGCCAAATATCATATACAAAACAAAATGGACTCAAAAGAAACCAAATGGTCACCACTATAATAATGAAACACAACAATATTTCCAAACAATAAAACAGGTCCAAAACAAAAAAAGCTGTTAAAACTAAAACTGTTAAAACAGCATCTATAGGAAATAGCTCCATAACTTTTATTTTAGTTGGTTATGGTTAGCGGTTACTTGTATGTGTTGCTTTTTCCTTATCTGGTATGTAACTGAATGTTGCGTATCTATGGAAGCCCATTTCTTAAATTAAAAAATAAAAGCCTCACAGAAAGTCATAATTATGAGTTTAAAAGTTGTAATTATGAGTTTAAAAATCATAATTACGAGTTTAAAACTCGTAACTATGAGATTAAAAGTCATAATTATTAGTTTAAAAGTCATAATTACAAGTTTAAAAGTCGTAATTATGAGTTTAAAAGTTGTAATTATGAGTTTAAAAGTCATAATTACAGGTTTTACACTCATCCTCCGTTTGGATTAAAACCAGCTCCATGGACAGAGTCACAGACGGACACTTTGCACGTCGTCATTCATATGGGATATGTGTGGTTTTCTTTCTCTGTCTTGTCTTTTTAAAACATTCACAAGTGAACGAGGAAACGGAGCGATGTGGAGACGTCCTGAGCTCCTGGAGGACGACCTCTGCAGGAAAATGACCGAGTGCTTCATGAGCACATTCAGAGTCAACTTTATAACTTGTAGTTATGACTTTTAAACTCATAATTATGATTTTTAATCTCGTAATTATGACTTTTAAACTCATAATTATGATTTTTAAACTCATACGTATGAATTTTAAACTCATAATTAGGACATTTAAACTCATAATTGCAACTCTTAAACTCAGAATTATGACTTTATGTGAGACTTTAACTTTTATTTACTGGCGGAAATGGGCTTCCATACGTATCATCCCAGTGTCGGATATGATTTTGTGACTTGACGTTCCTGTTTGCCCCTGACTGCTGATCTTTTCATTCTCAAACCTGCCATAACTGTGAACTGGACTACGATCCCTGTGGTTTTAAAAGGGTTCAAGCTCACAAGAGTCAATTCTGCGCACACAGGACATTGGTAAGTGGTTGAGGTCTCGGTCTTACCCTGGTCTGGGTCAATGGCCTGTATCCGGGTCAGCAGGGCTCGGGGGGCAGTGTCTTCGTAAACACTGGCGGTGTAGTGAGGCAGGGTGAAGAGGGGAGGGTTGTCATTCACGTCGCTCACCGTCAGCAGCACGTCAGAACTACAAAAATGGCCGCCACCGTCTGTCGCCTTGGCAACCAGTCTGTAGGCGGGCGTCACCTCCCGATCCAGGTTCACCATGAGTTTGATATCACCTGTTGAGTGAAAAGAGAGCATGAAGGCACAAAGTTTAACACGTTCTCAGACGGTTTAAATGGAAAGAAGTGAAAGTGTGTCAGAAGTGGTGCCATTATTCCACCTTCTATACGCTATTTCTGTCAGCTGAAAAGACTTTAAGAGACCCAACCAAATAATGTACGGTCCAACGTTTGTAGATCATAAGTCTGAGTATTTCTTTCATCCAAAATTGTGACATAATCAACTTGAACAACCTATCCGTGGGTTTCAGACTGTTCAAAAATGAGCAGTTGCCAGGGAAATTGACAATTCATTATTAAGTGGGTTGACAGTAAAAAGTGCACTGGTCTGAACAATCCGCTCTCGACATAAACATCATTGGCTCCAGCTCCCGTGGATGTGTTATAGAAGATAATTTGTTTCCTCAGATTTTGAATTTTAAATACCGTTGAATTTCTCAGTTTGAATTCTGAAAACTCTGAGAAAACATGTTTGAATTTTGTTTATTCTGAATTGTAGTTGCTGAAATTGTGAGTATTCAGCACAAGTATTTTCAAGCCTTCAAATTCAACAGCCACATTTCAGAGTGAAATTCTCAGTGAAAAATTTTGCAGCAAAGATCCAAGATGCTAAAATGGAAGCAATCGATCCAAAATTATCCGATCTAACTTAGTGCAGCTTTGACTCCCCCAAATTTAAGATGTTTTTAAGACCTTTTTAAGACAACCTAAATGAAAATGAAGACCAACATCGCACCCATTATGTAGATCCAATTCTAATAATGACCATTACTCACTGCTTTAAAAAAACTAAAAATACTTTCATGATAGAATCTCATTCAGAACTCATTTATAGGTGTCTGCGTTGCTTGTAAAATGGCCAAATAACAATAATTTAGCGCATTCTAACAAGACAAATTAAATTTTCACAGTGTCTTGTCTCACATTGCACTGCAGCTCGGTTGAATGTACAAAAAAATAGAAATTAAATTTAAGACCTTTGTGAAAAAATAAGACTTGGACAACATAATTTAAGACTTTTTAAGGCCTTAATTTAGGAACATGAAATTTAAGACCTTTTTAAGACCCCACGCCTACCCTGTAATAAAGAAGTAGTAAGGAAATGGTGCAGTGAAGCGATCTGATTGGTCAGAATTAGTCTCATCGAAACCTCATCTCTTTCTTAAGTGTAAACCCCGCCCACAGGTGAGAACAGCCAATAGGAAACAGCCTCTGTCCTCACTCACAGGATCGATTGTTTCTGCCTTGGCATCTTGGATCTTTGTTAGGAAATTTTTAAATGCAAAATTTACACTCTGAATTTAGACTGTTGAATTTGAGGGCTTGAAAATATCTGTGCTGAATATTTAGGTGAATTTTTTTTTTTTTTAACATTGAAAAAGTAGTAAGAGGAAAAATTTCAGCAACTAAAATTCATAATAAAAATAATTCAAACATGTTAAAAAATTCAAAGAGAGAAATTCAACAGCATTTATAATTAAAAATCTGATAGAACAAATTCTCTTCCATGATATATGCTGTCACTGTGTCCTTGAGCAAGACACTTAATCTCGGTTTCTCGATGCAAAGTGCCTTGAAGGTGGAAAAGCGCGGTGTAAAAATATGACCATTCACCATTTACCAAATATTAGAAGCTGAATGATAAAATGTGCTCAAATTGTTGCCGACGAGCGAGAAGCTGAACCCCGTGAATTAGACTCATGCGCTCAGTTTGCAGGTCCTTGTTTCGGAGCACAGTCCTCACCAGTGTCCGGGTCGATGCTGAAGTCCTGAGAGCCGTGTCCATGGAGACTGTACTGGATCCAGGCACTGAGCCCCACATCAGCGTCTGCGGCCACCACCCTCATGACCACGCTGTTCACGGGGACGTCCTCCGAGACCGACGCCGTGTACACCGCCTGGAAGAGAGCGAGTCCGACATTTCGGTGAGTCTGATTCAATTTCTTTCACATTTTTTCTTTCACCTTGCGATCAGCTTTTTTGTCATATTCCAAAACACATACAGGGTGTCCCAAAAAATTTGACATCATTTCGCAGGTCAATAATTTTGGCAATTATAACCTCAAATTTTCACAGAATGTATAGAGATCAAGATTTTATATTTAATGTGTTATTTTGGTTCTGTTTTCAGGTTGAGCCGTTCTCTCTCAGAGAGAAATTCTTTTTGCACACAGTCACTCGAAACTGTGCAGGACTTTAAAATCTTCACCAACTGCAAACAAAGTCCTATAATAAACTTATGATGTTCAGCACCTAAACTGTTCCATTTCACTGAACTAGACTTAGTAGTTTTCAAGATAACTGCTTTTAAAATGATGTCAAATTTTTTGGGACACACTGTATTGCCAACGAAAACTGTGCCCAATAAAGTGGTTTTAGAGACCACAATATGAGAACTTCTGAAATATTTAAAATGATATATTGTAATCAGAAAAAAATGGTGATAATATACAAGTCCTCATTTGTCCTCCTCGCATGTGCTCAGGCCCTAAACACGCTTTGATTTGTTTAGGGAGGACAACTTAATTAATAACTTCAATCAAAAAGAATAACTTCACAGTTCACCTGTATAACTGATACTTTGCAGCTGATGTCATCTACTTTCCCTGGGGTTGTGATGCTAACTGTAGGCTCTGCTCTGTCTGAGGCTTCATTAGACTTTAATCTGTGCTTTATTTAAACACAATCTGACCACAAAGAACTGATTTAGTTAGAAATACAGCAATAATCCTGTTTAACAGATTATTTGTGCTGTTAAACAAGTCTCTGACATATAGGGTGACCAGATTTTTTAAATTCTAAACTGGGACACACCCGGGTTGGGATGTTTGTATAAATAAAACTGTGAAAAGAGCATGTAACATTGTGCATTTTAATGTCAGTCATAATCCGAGGGACTTCTGATGCTGCATTTTTTGCTCTATGGTCATTCACAACCACGGATTTCTGAATTTTGGCAAAACAAATCATGATTTATGCTCCTCTTTACTGTTGGCGGGGATCAGATTAGTCAAAAATTGTGATAGTCCTGTTTTAGTTCTGGTTTAGGCCTAATGTAGTCCTGATTTAGTCTTAGTTTAGTCCTGGTTTAGATCAAATTGGTCAAAAATAGGGACAACTGGGACATATCTTGTAAAACCGGGACAAATCAGTGGTTTTGGATAAATCTGCTGGGACAGAGGACACAGGGTCACCCAACTCACACATAAAAATACAGTCACAAGATAACCAGTCTTAGCCAACTGTTTTTTTTTAGTTACACGGTCACACTCACCATTTTATATTGACCACAGACTCCTGAAATTGCGTTGTTTAAATCCTTTTTGCATTTTCAAACAATCTTAAAACTTCTTTACAGTGTTTGCTAATGTGTGTATTGTGTCACCATGGTAACCCCTAAACATTCCACCATTAGAGATATATGTAGAACACCCGCAAAAGATCAATACACTGATGTCACTTTACTTTATTATTATCCTGTTCTGTACATAACCACAGGCCTGGCCCTAACCATTTTGACACCCTAGGCAAGATTTCAGGTGGCGCCCCTTGGATTGCAAAAAAAAAATAAAAAAAATACTGCCAGAGTACAGATACTCACAAGAAATCAAACAGTTCATAGTGACGATGTTTTAGACAGTGAAGGATTTTATCCCCCATCGCCGATTTTTGCGCTCGGCGCCCCCTAGTGGAGCGGCGGCGCCCTTAGCATTTGCCTATGTTGCCTAATGGGGGGCCGGCCCTGCATAACCATAATCAAAGCACTTACTGTACATAATAATAATGCTTTTAGCCCTTTTATTTCATAATCCTCGGACAGTCTTGTGATACATAAATCTATTTTCAAATATGTATTTATCTTTATTTTTATGTGCCTCTGTTCTCTTGCTGTTCTTGAACTGTCTGCTGCAATATCATTTCTACATTGTGGGACAAAACTCTTATTTTATGGAAATCACTCCTGTCTCAAATACACAGAATAAATATACTAAAAACATTCAATTGTCCAAAAAAGGCCACGTGACAAATACATAACACATATTCCTGGAACTTGTTTTTAATCTCAGCCTTCAAATCTTTCCTCTTTTCCAGAAATCCCTCTTCAGAAGACGCTCTGTCCTCGTGTGTTCCTCACCTGGTCGCAGATGGGGCTGTTGTCGTTGGCGTCCGTCACCGACACCTCGACCGTCGCCTGGGAGACGAAGAAGCCGTCGCTCGCTGTGACGTTGATGACGTAGAGGTTCCGGTCCTCTCGATCCAGGGGCCCTTTCACGTACATCTTCCACTCGCCCTGAACCAGACCCAGAGCAAACACGCCGCGGTAGTTCCCACCTAAAAAACAATTCACAATGACAGAAAATGAGAATTAAACCGCAAGTCCGTAATTAATTAACAAGCTCGAGTTGATTAAAACGATGTAGCTACGTAACAGGGTCCGCTACCTGCTTGTCTCCATGTAGAAGTTATAGTTTTCCTTTTGTTCTAATGTTGTTTCCTCATCACAAACAGACCTGGAGTTGTGTTTTGTTCCATTCACACGTTTAACACACAAACTCACATATTTGGGCTGAGTTCTCTCAAACAAAAACACTCTATAGTAGTTCACTCTGTTTTTTGTCGATTTCTGCACCAAAACAATGGATTAACGCAAAGAAACTTGTAATTATATCTATTTTGATGGCTCACGATATTATTGTGAGCCTTTTGACAATACGATACCACGATATTTCAGTTCTTGTTGCATTCGTAATCAGCAATATTCAACTTGTCTTCATACTAGCTTCATATGTTCTTGTTTTTCATCTGTACCGGACAAAGTAGTATGTCATCTTCAGTTTTTTTCCTGAGGCTGTCAGACTTCTGAACGGTGCATACTGACTTCCTGCTTATACTCCATCTTCATCTTGCCACACGTTTTACTTGTACATGTTTGTTGAAACTGCTAAATGCTCTTGATATACTTTAAATATTGCTTATGTATTATCGTTTTTGTCTCTCTTGGTCACTGGGCCTCAAGGAGCACATTTCGTTCGGTCATGTGGTTCTTTCGCATGCTAGAATGACAAATAAAGAACCTTGAAACCTTGATCTCTTCAAGTCATTCAAATCTGTGCATTTAGAACAGGCTTGAATGACCCTCCAGACCCTGAAAAGAAAACATTAAATTTGCTTGATCGAGGTAGATTTCAGTATGGGCCAGTTCACCCTGGGCCATAGTTTGGACATGCCTGTCTTAACTTATTTGTCTAATACAGTGATCCCTCGCTATAACGCGGTTCATCTTTCGCTGTTTCGCAGATTTTTTAATGCTTTTTTATTTTTATTTTTTTTAACAGTGCATTGTGTTCTGAATCCTGATTGGCCAAGGGACTGTAGTCTAGAAGTGATAAAAGTTGACTGGTCTTTCACTTAGACCAGGGGTCGGCAACCTTTAACACTCAAAGAGCCGTTTGGAGCGTCTCCCCCAGAAAAGAAAACATGGCTGCCTTAACCTGCTGAGACCCGAGCTTTTGTCTGGTGTGCATTTTTCATTTTTTCTTGCTATTTGGGATAAGTAGGACCTACTAAGTAAGTCAACTGTATGACACCAATGGTTAAAAAAAGTAAAAACTTAAAAAACAATAAATAAATAACAAAAAACAAACAAACAGCAATTAGCTGTTTATTTCAAGCCCTAAACCTGCCAAATGTGACGTAGGTCGACCGTGAGCGGGTTGGGGTTCAGTGAGTGAGGTTAAAAACACACAAAAAGGCCTGAAAATGTGGTCCACAGTTTAAATTTTTTCTGGTTTTCAATCGTTATAAAAAAAAAGTAGAGGTGCAAAAAGTGGAGACAGGCAGCAGTTTCCCCATAGCAGCAGAAACGTCCAGCAATTTATAACTGTAAACTCATCTAAATAGTCCCAAGTGTACCTAACCACATGTGCAATCACTAATATACCCCAGTCCCAATGTCTTCCAATGAGGACAGGACATTTCCTGATGCTCTCGTCTGCTGTGGTCAATAAAATGTGTCCAATTTTAATGCCAAATGAAGATACATTAAGATACATGAAGAGACATTATTGTACATAAATACATTGGTTTTATTCATAAATTTTGTATCTAAACTTTACCATGCAGTTTTTTTAACTTTCGGGAGCTGCTGTAGAGGTTTTAATTGATTACAGGTGAAAGTTTAAAATAATTGAAAATCATGGTGCTAAGAGGCAAAAATGTAATGTCCTCGTATGGGGCCACAGGGTCTCAAGAGGATAAAGAAGGAGGAAAATAACATAAGGACGACGGGAGAAGACACCTGCACCACAGCCTTCAGTAGAAAAAGACGCTACAGGAGTCAGGAGGAAGAGGCTCAGTCAGAGGGACTGTGAAATACACGTGAGTCACAATGTCCAACCTCGTGTTCGTATGAATTATTATTTTACAGCATTTTTAAAAAACTATCATAGTTATTTGTAAGAAAACGTTTATATTTTTAAATGCTTGAGCCTGAAAACAGGATTTGATCTTTGGTTTCATTCTATAGTACAGTATTGTATTGTATAATAATTGTAAAAAAATAAAGCTGATACTTCACGGATTTCGCCTATCGCGGGTTCTTTTTGGAACGTAACCCCCGCGATAAACGAGGGATCACTGTATTGATAAAGAACACAATTGCAGTTTGAAATATTTGCCAGGTTATAAGGTTAAAGGGTCTACTGTACATTATGCTGTTTTCTGGTCTGTTAGAATGTTGTTTCCACTTCACGATGTCATGTGGTAATATAGGCAGTGTATTCGGGCATGCATGCAAACGTCCTTGTTTAAATTTTTCATTTATTTTTTTTTCTCTCTTCTTTCTTATTGTTTCTTGTATTTGGAGTTTGCATGTCTGTACATATATTTTGTGTACTATGCTCAAAATAAACCATAAACCAGAAGCCTTCACTAGAACCATCTGGATAACTGGATTACATCTCTGGAATTGCTAATCTCAACTGAACTAAAGGTAAAAGATAGTTGTTAACTTGAAAACTACTGCTACATGACATCACAAGGTGGAACATTTTTGAGCTTTGGGATGTAGACAGGCTGATAATAAAAGGTGACTCAAACATGAATGAAGCAAAACACAACTCCAGGTCTGTTTCTGATGAGGTAACAACATTATAACGCGGCTTGAAGCTCACAAGAGTCGATTCTGGGAAATATAGGAGCTTTAAATGGTAAATAATGTAATCAAATCGATTTCCTTCTCAAACGGCTCGGTAAATGACATGGCCTGTGAAAAAAACGCTTTGTAAAATTCCTGATCTTCTCAAAGTTGCAGGGCGATTACTCTGAACGGATGAAATCATCGCAAATGGTTTTAATGACCCCCAAATGAGCCACTATCACAGGGTCATGTGTCTGGGAGAGGTCTTATCGCAGTCACTTTCCCAGCACTGCTACTTTTTTTTTATCAGCACTACACAGATAAAACTCACACATACGGTCGTCTGTTTTGATTATTTGTTTGTTATGTGGGGAAAAGACTTATCTCTGGTGTGATAAAGGGTTATTTTAAAGACTTGACTCAAGAGCGTTTCCTTTAAGATAAGCTCTGGAATTTGTTGATGCAAAATGTTAAAGAAAATGCGAAACCACTGACGCCAGAACAGAAACTAATCCACGATGTGCTATGTAACTTTTTGGTCAGCTGCTTGTTTCTATAGATACGTCACTGCTCTGCCTGGAATGTTCCGCAGTGTGACTTTAAACAGTTTTATTTGACGTTTATTCACTCACAGGTGGTTTTAAAGCTCAAAAATACCTAGAAAAACAGGCATTCTGACTGTGGGCGGGGTCGCCTCTCCCCAGATCTGACCTGTAACTTGGTCCAGTTTGGTCTCCATGGAGATAGAACGGTTTAATGTCATACTGTGGAACATTTCAGACAAAGCAAAAGTGTTTAACAAAATAAAAGTTACCCAAAGCGCTACATACTAAAGATTTTTTACATTTACATTGTACTTTATCAAATGTCAACAAGAATATATTGTGTTTTGAGGAAAGCAAAAAAAACTATAAGATAAACTAATTTTTGACACTTAAAGGTACATAGTGTAACTTATTGTTATTGTTTTGCAGGAAATGTTCCACAGTATGGCATTAAACAGTTCCATTTATTCAAATACAGATGTTAAATACAAATGTAATAAATACCTTGAGAAACGTTTTACTACAATAGTTTTTTTTTTGCCTTTTCAAAGATCTGACCTGTATCATGGTCTTATAGCTTCACCTTCTAGTGTGGAAAATACCAGGCAAAGCAATAGCATTCCCATGGAAACCAGCAGCAGCCAAAAATTACACAGTGAACCTTTATGTCACAGCAAAACACGACAAATAGACTCACACAAAAAGCAGACAAACACACTTAAATCAATCAGAAAATGACTTAAAAGCAGTGAAATCATCTTGTTGCACGGACAGATAATTTTACTTTTCTTCTAGTTTTCTTAAAATAAACGACCTCTAGACTAGAATGAAGCAGTCTCAGAATGAGTAAGTAGAGAATAAATCTGAAAACAAGATGAAAAACCTGACATAAGTTAAAATTTTGGCCAGATCAGACAAATTTACAGTGTGCTGTTCTTGCATTATATTTGATATCAGTTTTGGTGTGGCCACAACAACTCTTTGGGTGGGTTGTCTTACATTTGGCAGTGGTTTAAGCACCAGATGCCCTTCCTGACGCAAAATCTCTAGATATATCTGGATTTGGGACTGGCACAGAAGTCACCGTGAAAATCCAATCTCGCATGTATTACTCAACCCTGCCTTTACAAGGTGAGGACCATTTTGAGCTTTGGAGATGCAGACAGACGAATAAACCAGGATTATTCAAGCATGTGTGAATGAAACAAAACACAACTCCAGGTCTGTTTTTGATGAAGTAACAACATTAGAACCCATTTTAAAGCTCACAAAAGTCAACATTGTGTCGTATAGAAAGTTTAAGTTAAGATTTTCCTTGTGGTTGTGTATTGATTTCATTTTTAAGACACAGAAATATCTTTATGGGTTATAAGACAAGGTCGACCCAAGTCTATCTCCCTGTGTCATTATTATGATCTATATAAATCCACATGGGGCTTATTCAGTCTCCTTCATCTTTATTAAACATGCCTTGGCTGTGTGGAGCGGCTCGGAAAAGGTCAGATCTGTCATTATACTTTCCATACGTTTGATTGCTGTCTCCCTACAGGGTTTCATGAGTCATTCTTCCTTCAACAATAAGGTCAAGTCAATCAAACTCTGCCACGGGAAGGTCCAGCAGTCTGATTCTAAAACTGGGATTTTAATGATTTCTGCAGATAACTGTGAGATAACTATGATATTTCATGACCTAATAAGCAGAAAAAAATGTTTATGTTAAAGTAAATTATTAAGCGCAATTATATGGACGCAATCAATACAAATACCCCAAAGTGAAGTACACTAACATATACTGTATATACTGTATTTTTGGGACTATAAGTCACACTTTTTTCATGGTTTGGGTCCTGCGACTTATACTCAGGTGTGACTTCTAAACAAGAAATATCCCTTACTGGAAAATGTAAACATGGGCAAGGTACAAACCCAAGGCACCGACTGAAGACATTAAAACTCGTTTATTGCATCGAAGGACACCAACACATTTTGACCAGCAAGATATAATTTCACATGTTGGTTATTTTCACACTGACAGCCACAAGAGGGCGCTATAGGTTTGTTAATCTGCTCCGCCTTCCTCCTGCAACACTGTCACTTCATCAACTGCAGCACCTCAGACCTGTCTGCTTAGTTCAATCCAGGTGGAGACTTTTTTTTTGTCCAGACAGTGTATAATCCACTGAATCTGGTCCTTTAGTTTAACAGAAGCTCACTGCACCAGCACCAGCTGTTTTATTCACTATCTGCAAATGAGCCATGGAGCTTTAAGTTTCTTTTCTGTAAAAGGTGAACAAATGTGCTCAAAGTTGCATTAAACACATTATTTCTCAGTGTATATATTGAGTGGAGTACCATGAACGTATGGAGAGCGGTGGTAGAGATGACCAATCGAGCAGCAGAAAGAAAGTTTGGACTGAGAGAAACTTGTGTTTCACTGAAGAAAAGTGGAGGAAACTCGAACTGTAATGAAGAAAACCAAAAAGCTCATCGTGGGCTAAAAGCTGGATTTAGCCGGAGTTGGTGGAGTTGCTCAGAAGTGACACCGAGGATGAAGAATTCAATGGATTTAGTGATTACTTGCCTTTCTAGATGAAATGTCTGTTCCTTGTCTCTCATTTGATCAAATAAATCCCCCCCGCAAAAATGTAACTTAATAGTCCAGTACAACTTGTACTATGTTTTTTTCTTCTTCATTGTGCATTTTTTTGTCTGGTGCAACTTATACTCCAGAGCGACTTATAGTCCGGAAAATATGGTAGTATCATAGTAAATTGATTCTTAGGGTGCACTCACACTAGGACTTTAGAACTGTGCCGTGCTCAAACACGAGGCTCTATTCATGCTTACGTCACAAACCAGGAAGACGTTTGGAAACATGTGGCAACTTTTGGTGGGCCCTGTTCATGGCAGTAAGTCTAACTAAATCTATTTTTTCTATATTTTGTCAGACTTACTTCTGCAAACAGAGCCCGCTGGAAGTTGTCATTGCATGCTTCCAAGCGTCTTTCTGGTTGTGCCTACCGAATTTCATTTGTACTCACCGATGATGTGGTAGCTGACTTGGCGGTTCACAGCAGAACTGTCGTCGTCTCTGGTGTTGAGCACTGCCACCACTTGGCCAGGAGGGTCACTCTCTTGAATCGATCCAAAATAATGCTGCTCCAGAAATCTCGGAGGATTATCGTTGATGTCTGACACTGCGACAGTGACGGTGGCAGTACTGGACAAAGATACCACCTCCCCTAAATCTGCTGCTACGACTGTGAATGTATAAGATGGACTGGTTTCATGGTCCAGATCTTTACGCGTGGAGATCCAGCCGGTGTTAGTGTCAATGCTAAAAGTTTCATGCAAAGAGTCCATTTCTGATTGGAGCAAGTTTCCAAGACTGTAGGTAACTTGTCCATTGGCACCTGAATCAGGATCTACAGCATGAACCTGGATGATTTTTGTCCCAACTGACATACCTTCCATGACTGTAGCTTCGTAGATGTTCGCATCAAAAGCAGGTTTGTTATCGTTCAGATCCAAAACTTTGATTTCAACATCAACCGAAGTTACTGAGTCTAGTTTTGCCTGTTGTACAGTCGCAGAAACTTTAAAATTAAATCCTTTGATAACTTCATGATCCAATGGCTTATCAAGTTTAATTGCCCCTGTATCTTTCTCTACGACAAATACGCCATCTTGGTTGTTTTCACCCATCTCTCCATTGACGACAGCAAACATAACAGGGAGTGTAGCATGTCCAGAAGGCAGATTAACATGGACTTTACCAATGACTGAACCTATAGGGGTGTCTTCAGGCATATTGAATTGGAACTGTTGTTGAGTAAAAGATGGTATGAACGAATCAGGTGACAGAACATGTATGTATACTGATACTAGTGAATGACGGATTGGGTTCCCACCGTCCACAGCCTTGACGAAAAAAGACAAAACTGAATTTCGCAAGTGGCTGAAGCTGCCTTTGGTCACCATCCAACCATTGTCTGGGTCAATTTCCAAAATGTCCACCACTGGGACATGAGCTTCGCTGTAAAGAGAGTATGTAACTTTGGCGTTTAAACCAGCATCACTGTCAGATGCTTGGATTTGCGTCACTAAATGCCCCTTAGCAACATCTGATTTTACTGATGCTCTGTATTCGGTTGCCTGGAAACGTGGTACGCAGTCGTTTTCATCCAAAAGAGAGACCTGGACAGTGCAGTAAGAAGCCCGTCCACCGGAGTCTTGGGCGGCGATGGTTAAAATAATGTTCCTGTTGGAAGGGTCTTCACGGTCAAGTTTTTCCAAAGTGAGAATTTGTCCATTTGGGTCGATGCCGAACTGGTCTTTTCCAATGTCGTTCACAAAGGAGTAAGAGATTTGGCCGTATACTCCCGGGTCTGCATCTGTCGCCTTTACCTAGAAAAAATAAATGTATATTTAGTTTAGGTTAGTTTATTTTACTTATTTAGCATCATGCAACATTTAGTAGGTGCCTGGCCCACATGGGCTTATAAGACACAAAAACAATAAAGATCCCACATTAAACATAAAGTGTCCTCTTACGGAGGTCCCAGAATTCCAACACAAACTGAGGCAGCTTGAAAACATTGAAACATTTAAACAAATACTCCAGTCTCTCCACATCAGACATGGCAAACAAACAGTAAGATATAATAGACAACAACTGACAGTGCAGGTCATGATAAAAATTGCATATTAATAATTTACTGATTTTACTGATGCTCAACAAAAAAAAGAAAATAAATAATTTATAATAATATGGATATAATCATATTAACTGAATGTGTAGTAAATGTATATACATACTTATGTACTTATATATAAGCAGAGGTGGGTAAAGTAGGCAAAAATTACACATTTAATGTGCCTCAGAACATAGGATTTGCTTGATAGGATCTACCAGCTTTCTTTTGTGGTATTTTTATTTTTTTGTCCTAAAATAAACATCAGGACCACACCAAATAACCAACAGGAGTAGAACTGTGAATGCAGCCAAAACTATGTTATCTAAGTTACAGTTCCAAATACAATTTTCCAACTCTTTGACAAAGTTGGGCTGACTTTAAAATAGCTTTGAAAACTTAAACATGATTTATTCCATAAGTCACAAAGAACTAGCTGTACTCTGTTGCCAAAATTATCTCATAGGTGACAATTACTCTTTGATGCATGAAATAATTGCCCAAGCACTCTTCAAATTACAGTCACCTAACTAAATATAAATGCATTGTCTCTTACCTGTATAATTCTGGTTCCCACGGGTGAATTCTCCCTGATCTCTGCTACATATAGACTTTGTTCAAACACTGGACTGAACAAATTGGCTCCTAAAACCTTCACGTGAACTTGGGCCGTACTTGTAAAAACTCCATCGGACACGGACACGTTCAAACTATAGACTGGGTCCATCCTTTGCTTACGATGGCTTGATAAAGTTATAATCCCCGTTCGTTTGTCCATCACAAAGTTCATTTTCTCATTCCCAGACAAAATGCTGTACTCCAGTTTGTCAAAATCCGAGCTGTCGGCATCTGAAGCTTGGACGCAGGTCACAAAATGTCCTCTTTGAGCCAGCTCGTTCACGTACGCCTCGTAAAGAAGTTGGTGGAAAACGGGTGGGTTGTCATTCAAATCATTTACGACAACAATGACTGAAACTTCGCTGCTCAGAGGTGGAAAACCGTTATCGGTAGCCCTTACGATAAAGTTATACTGCTGGACAAGTTCGTGATCAAGCATTCGCGCAGTTAAAATCAGCCCGCTACTGCTATCAATGTGGAAGTAATCAGTGCTATTGTGCTCGTTCGAAAAAATCTGATATCGCACAATGTTATTTTTCTCTGAATCATTGTCTGTTGCGATAACCTGAAGCGCAGGAGTCCCGATCATGGCCGATTCAGATAAAATCACTTTGTAAAACATCTTTTGGAAACTCGGAGCGTTATCGTTTACATCGAGCACGATAATATCAACGTCAACTTCGGCTCTCGCGCTGGTCAGATAGTCAGTTGCTCTCACAGTTAAACGGTAAGATGAGGCTTCTTCGTAATCCAAAGAATGAATGACGCTGATCACACCCGTATCAAAGCCTATGTCAAACTGAAGAGAAGGGTCACCGTCCACAATAGTATAGATAATATTTTGACCTTCAGGACTGGTAGCGTTGATGCCAAGAATAGGCGTGTGGATTGAAATGTCCTCGTTGACGGATACGGTATAAAAAGGTTTGTCAAAAACTGGCATCGCTTTGTTGACAACTGTTATCGCAAACTCAACACTTGTCGACAACGGCGGATACCCTCCATCTCGCGCAAAAATCACCATTTGGTATTCCACGTTGGACAGATCCGATTCGAATGCACGTTTTAAGCTCAACGTCCCAGTGTGTCGGTTGATTTCAAAATGCCCGTGATCATCTTTTAAGTAATATGACACTTCGCCGTTGATACCTTTGTCACCATCAACAGCCATGACTTTGAAAATATGCGATCCCGGCTCAGCTTCCACTTGAACGGCCGCGTAGTACGGCAAACCAACGAAAATTGGCGCGTTGTCATTGATGTCTTCCACTTGAACCCTCACTAAAATCCTTGCTACATGCAGCCGGTCATGCTCGCGTTTTGCCTCAACCACCAGTTCGTAAAACTCTTGCTCTTCCCGATCGAAAGGTATTCCTGTCGTTTGGATTACGCCAGAAGTCGGGCGGATTCTGAATCTCGTGCCTGCATTCAGTAGCGTGTATTTCAACGGCTCATTCAGGCGGTTTCCAATGGCGTTCACGACACCGACTTTGGTGATGTTGGAAATGTTTTCTTGAATGGACGATGTGTAGATACTTTGAGAGAAGCTAAGACCTGAATCCAGCGCTTCACGAACTAGGATAGTCACCAACGCAGTGCTGGAGAATTTCCCATCTGAAACTTTGACGCTAAATCTGAATCGCTCCTTTGAGAAGTTATTATTTTTGACCACGATGACGCCACTCGAAGGTTTTATGGCGAAATGCTCCAAAACTCCATCGGTTAGCGTGTATGTCAGCTCTGTAGGTACGTCTTTGTCTGGGTCAACTGCCGAAACTTGCAGCGCTTCAACTCCTACATACGTTGGTAATAGCAAAACAGCTTCATACGCGCTTTGAGTAAACCGCGGCGGCGAATCATTGGTGTCTATAACTTCAATGGTCACTTCTGTTGGACTGTCGGCTGTCAGTTGCGGTTTCCCGTTGTCCCTTACATGAACGTGAAAACGGAAGCTTGAAATTGTTTCGTGATCCAAGTTTGCAATAGTTCTTATCGACCCAGTTCCAGAGTCGACGGTGAAAAACATCTTGGCGGTATCCTCGACTATTTGGTAGCTCAAAACGGCATTCTGGTTGCGATCGGCGTCCGTAGCTTTGATAACTAAGGGAGAATTATCTGAGTTAAGGACAACGCTGTTAATCGACGCAGCCTCGCTAATGCTCCCTCTGTAGTGAAGCTGCTGGAATACAGGTTGGTTGTCATTTTCATCCACAACGTGAATTATGACGGTGACATTTGTAGCCATTCCAGCCATGTTGGCAGCTTGGACTATCAGGGTATACGATGGTTTGGTCTCGTAGTCTAGCTGCTTTTGGGTAGTTATCACTCCACTGTACTGATTGATTTGAAAAACATGATTTGCGTTGCCAAGTTTGATGTTATAAGTCAGCGTCGACTGGCTAACAGCATTGATGGTGATTACAGATGTTCCGATAGCGGCGTTTTCCGTGATTTCGGCTTGGTATTCCGGCTGTGGGAATTTGGGGCCAGCGTTGTCAGAGAGAGTGACAGCGATCCGGACGACGGTGGTGGTGGAGAGAGGAGGAGAGCCGCTGTCCGTCACCCTGACTGTGAGGATGTAATGGCCGATGCTCGATAAATCCAGATCTCGGGCCACGGAGATGATTCCCAAAACGGGCTCGATGTGGAAGGCGTTCCCAGTGTTACCTGTAAAACAAATACAATAATTATTCAAACACATCCATGCAGTCATTTCAAATCAACCTATTTGTCACACATAGATACAACCAGTACCAATATGCAGGAATCATTTTGCCAACCAACTTCAGTTTCAATCAGAAAATGTGTCAATATGAGTGCCTTATTATAAGACAATGTGGTATAAATTTGAGCTTTTATTATTAAACTTTTTTGGTTCACTTCTCTTGTGAACATAACTTTACATAACTATTAGTGACTTAAACTTGTGGGAACACTACTTAACTTAAAGATAGGGTATGTAACCTGTCCTACAAAGGCAAAAATCCTTAACTCGCCAGAGTGTGAAACTGAGAAAAAGGACTTTGAAATTTTTGTTTTGTCCAAAAGTATCATAGGTAGGGCTCCCAAACTAGTTGTTATAATGAAGAAATACTAGCTGTCAAATTTTGGGAGCCCTACCTATGATACTTTTGGACAAAACAAAAACTTTGAAGTCATTTTTCTCAGTTTCATATTCTGGTGAGTTAAGGTCTTTTGCCTTTGTAGGGCATGTAGCAGCTGATAATGTAATAATGGCCAATTAACTTCCTGTAATGTAATAATTTTTATGTAATAAAACCAGTAATGTCATAACTTGCCGGTAATGTATGTCTGAAACAATAATGTAGTAACATATTACATTATTGGTTAGTTATTACATTATTGGCAGGTTTAAAAACTGCTGCAAATAAAGTAATCATTTCTTAATATCATTTAAAGGAACAGTATGTAAGAAATAACTGTAAATTAACTAGCTGATAATGTAATAACATACTACATTATGGATAAGAGGTTATTACATTATTGTTTTAGGCCTTTTCCTACATTAGTGGCAAGTTATTGCATTATTGGCTTCATTACATAAAAAATATTACGTTATAGGCAGTTATCACATTATTGGCCATTATTACATTATCGGCTGCTACAGGGCAGTAACTTTCTTGAGGTGGCATGTCACCTGCGTGAGTCCATGGAAATAGAAAGTTAAAACCATACTTCGGAACGTTTTCCATAGAAAGAGACATGTTCTATCCCATACTGTGGAATATTACAGCCAAATGGTTAGGGTTAGGGCTAGATGTAGCATTTTATAGCATATATGGAAATAGCATTTCCATGGAAACAAGCAGAAGAGGCCCTCCAACAGGCCAAATAAGGGTCAGG
The DNA here is from genome assembly GCA_030686955.1 of Odontamblyopus rebecca. NCBI lineage: Eukaryota > Metazoa > Chordata > Actinopteri > Gobiiformes > Gobiidae > Odontamblyopus > Odontamblyopus rebecca. The sequence continues at coordinate 33,193,133 of CM060668.1, forward strand.
TTTGTGCAGATGCAAGCCCGCTCACTGCAAGGACCCATGTTTTTTTTTATGTTTTTACAATGTTATAAAAGAAACATCAAAACAAAATAAAACATGAAGAACAAAACAAAGTTTTTATTTTAGTCATTTTTTGGCAAAAAAGTTGCATACTGTGGCTTTGAAAGTTGGAGGCCATTTCAAAACTAAAAGTAAATAGTTGTGGGTTACTTTTTGTAAGCAAATAGTTGTGGGTTCTTATGGAGGAAAATAGATTTTGGCCACAGCTGTTTTAAAAAGACAGGTACATAGCTTGTATCTTTCAGAAAAGTTTTCTAATGACCTGCTTCAATGGTGTAGTGCAGCTCTGCGTTCTGGCCTTTGTCCTTGTCTAGAGCGGTGACCTGGACCACAGCCGAGCCCACAGCCGCAGACTCATAGACCGAGCCCTCGTACAGAGCGCTGGTGAAGATGGGCACGTGGTCGTTTATGTCCTCCACCTCCACCAGCACACGCGCCAGATTCTTCCTGTACGGGAACTCCTGGTCTTTTACCTGGAAGGAAACAAAAGAAATGTCTAAATATTGAAGAACCTACTGCATAATGTATTTAATTAACAGATTAAGAAGCCAGGAAAGAAAATTCTGATTAATTTTTTTAAAATGTAAAAGCACCTGTTCTAAACTATTGACCCACTAGTTTAGAATCAGTGCTTTTACATTTTAATGCAGTATGCAAAGTATAGTATCATCTTAAATACATTTTAATATAATCAAATACATTTCCAGTTAAAACTTTCCATCTCACCTCTTTTTCATTTTGCTTTACAGTTTGGTGCATTATTCATTTACACCATACCCGGTGGTGGTAAACTACTAACGTAGTCACAAATGCCCTGGGACAGAGAGAAGTGAGGCTGCCAGTCTGCACCAACACTCACCACCGTGTGTGTGAAGTGCTTTGCCTAAAGACACAACAACCGTTTTTGCTGTTGGCGCAACACAAGGTGCAACCTGGAATTCCATGAGTTCTCCCATCCAAGTATTAACCAGGCCCAACCCTTCAGTGATATGACGAGATCAGGTTTTAAGGACAAAAGTAACAGAAAAGTAACAGTAGAGTGCGAAGGCCTAAGGCAGGGGTCTCTAAACTGCAGCTCAGGAGGTACCAGTAGCTCTCCACCCCCTTCCAAGTAGCTCGCCAAGGGATTTCTGAATTATACATATTGTGCTGAATAACTCATTTGATTAATCAAATGGCGATTACTGTATTTTCGAGACTATAACTCGCACCAGCCAAAAAATGCATAATAAAGAAGAAAAAAACAAACATATATAAGTCACATTTTGGGGGCAGGGGGTTATTTTATAAAATCTGAGATCAAGAACAGACATTTCAACACTTCAAACGGTCGACCTCGGCTTGGAAGCAGTTTTGGGACATCGTTGTCTGTGCTCTGATGGAGCTCATGTTGATGTTGCGTTGCCTGAAACAGTAACAGCTATTTTGTTTGCTTTATTGCAGTTTGAGTTTTCTTCACTTTTTACTAGTCTCTTAAAAGTTTCTCGCTCACTCTAAACTTTCTTTCTGCTGCTCGATTACAGTTTTCAGCTGCATATTTCACCACTTGCAGCTTATATTCTGCAGAATATGATTTTCTTTTTAGAGGCATTTGTGTTCAGTCTTTCTCAGTTGTCTTTATAAGTTGATGTTTAAACTTTATATTTTCAGTGGCACAGGAGTAATGGGAGTAGCAGATACTGGCACACAAGCCTAGAGCGCCCCCTCGTGGCTGTCAGTGTGAAAATAACAAACATGTGAAACTAGATATTTTAATATATAAGTAGCAGGACCACCCAAACCGTGAAAAAAGTGCAACTTATAGTCCGAAAAATACGTTACTTTTGTAAATGTATCATTTTGATGCCTAACTTTGTACACAAAATAAACTTATAAATATTTAAATGTGCCCCATTTAAGGCTCCATGGCTCTTATATATTGCTAAAGAAAATAAAGGAACACTTTGAAAATGCATCAGATCTCAATGTGAAAAAAATATGCTGGATATCTATACAAATATGGACAGGGCAATGTCTTAGGAACAAATGGATGTCACCTCTCTTAAATTTTCAACTATGATGTGATTTCAAAGTGTTCCTTTAATTTTTTGGAGCAGTGCATTGATTCAATTTCTTGTGACTGCTAAAATGAGGAGCTCTTTGTCATTTTTGTCATTTTGTAAAAGTAGCTCACCGGAGGAAAACGGTTGGAGACCCCTGGCCTAAGGGTTTTGAAGCTAAAATAAAATACAAATGTCCATTGTGGCAACTTTCCTGAGTCTCCTATAGGTGCCATTTCGAGTACTTTTCACGATTCAAAATGCATATTTCTATTCATAAGATCGACAGTGTTTTATGAGTATAAACTTTGAAACCATGGGCTGATCCTGGACGTTGTTCTGGGCGATTACACAGAATAGTTTATTGCTATAGTAATATCACTCAAAAACCTGTGGACATCAAAATTAAGCTCAAGTTCTAGCAAATTCTAATAATATTTTTGTATTATTGGTTTTCAGATGATGTCACAACATTCTATAGGACAATATGCAGCTAAAATATTGTTAAAATACAGATTATTGTTGTAATACAGTGAGTTCTTGGGTGGAATCACTAATACAAATTATCTGGTTCAACATTTATCAATTTTCCTCTTATATTTCAGAGTAAAGTGCAATCAATCAATAATTAATAGGGAAATCTGCCTCTTGCCCTCCACATCGTCACATTCTACACATTCTAGAACCTGAAAACCCCCAGTCCCGCGCCTCTTACCATGACGGTGAGTATGTGCTGGGCGCAGGCCTCGTGGTCCAGTCTCTGTGTGGTGTAGATGGTTCCCTGGGTGGGGTTGATCCTGAACAGGCGGAGGCTGCTGGGGTCGATGGCGCTCTGGAGGAAGTAGGTCAGCTTGTGGTGCTCGTCGCGGTCGGACGCCAAAACCTGCACCACCTCCGAGTCCGGGGGCGTGTCCTCCGAGATGGTGATGTCGTAGGTGGGCTGGGAGAAGACCGGAGCGTTGTCGTTGTTGTCCATAACGGTGATGTGCACCTGAGAAGAATTATAAAAGGTCATTCTGTAACTTTTTTTGGTAGAGGCTCCGTTCTATCTTCATGGAGACCAACGTGGGCCAATGTACAGGTCAGATCTGTGGAGAGGCGACCCTGCTCACTGTCAGAATACTTGTTTTTCTGGGTGTTTTTGAGCTTTAAAACCACTTGTAGTTGAATAAATGTAAAGTAGAGCTGTTTAATGTCATATAGTGGAACCTTTGACATATCCATAGAAATAGAAGATGACTAATCCACAACCGAAAAGTTACACAGTGCATCTTTAAAGGCTATGACTTTTATGTATACTTCTTATGATCTGTAAAGCTACAACTTTTCCACTTTACTCTGTTTATTTATTTTTCTTTCTTTCTTTTTTTTTTTTGGTATGGTAATATGCATTCTTTGTGTGAGCAGGGACGCCTTTCCACAGATCTGACTTTTAACTTGGACTTAAGACATCACCTATGACGTCCCCATGAAAATACTGCGGAACATTCCAGACAAGGCAAGGCCCAAACATGTGGTGATTTGTATTTTTATATTTCTAAGTACTGGGGATCAATTTGAAACAAACTTCTGCTTTTCCTGCAGATGGTCAGTAGCTTGTAGCGAAATCTGGCACAGAGAATCTTTTCTCACTGAGATGAATGTTTTCTGTGCACTGTCTTTGTTTTAAATAAATAAAATAAATAATAAAATAAAATGATGTAATGATGTGATCTGGAAATTCTGGTAATCACAAAATTTAAGAAAATAAAAAATGCACACCCTCTTCTCCCCTCAGGCTCCAACCAACAGGGATTGAAAAATATGCCTGCACCGATCTATTTTATTTTATTTTATTTTTGATAACTATCAGTATCTGATACCGATGTCGATACTTCGGCTTCAGATATCTGCCAATTCCTGATATCAACTGGTACCCGTGTAGGGACTGAAAATTACATTTATTTCCATACAACACAAACAGCATGAGGCACAAATGATCCAAATGTGTTTTGTTACTGCAGAACAGCTTTGCAAAAATACAAATTTTATATTTTCAGTCATTTTGGGACAACATTGACCAGTAAATCGTCTTATTACACGTGTCTCTAAACCAAAATGGGATATTTGCTGAACTGAAATCTTAGAAGCCAAAATGAAACACCAAAATTTTCAATATCCGATGTCAGTATTGTATCCGTGCACCTAGTGAAAAAGGAAAATAATAAACAAAGGGAATGAACTGTATTTTCTGCATGATATCTGTTCTAATGGGGGAAAAAAAATAAAAAAAATCAACCAAACATTTTTGCGATTTCTCTGTGCTTAAAGTGACTCCAGCCCTGAGCAGCTGCGTATCAAAAGCAAAGACACAGACACAGACTCTGGGACAGGAGCTGGGGAGCGTCCAGTAAAAACACTTCAAAGCTCGTCCGGGACACAAGTCTAAATCTGGGCCAGCGTGGCCCCTGCTGCCCCTCCATCTGCCCCCACGTCCCACAGGTGAGTCTGTCCCTGCGCAGACAGGTGAGTGGAAAATGGGCTATGAGGCCAGCTTCTCCTTCTGCCAAACAGACACAGATAAACCGACCGCTGAATGCGACGGTTTGGGTGGAGGAAAGAAGCTGTAGACGCAAATGAAATAAAGAGCCCACATAGACAGGAAGTGCTCCACTGTGTTTTTAACTCTTTACGCCTTCACTAGAATCATCTGAATGATTTCAGCCCTGGAATTACCGATCTCTACTAAATTAAAAGTAAAAAGTAGCGGTAGGAGCGGGACGTTCATTATGATTGCAAAGAAATTAATGCACTAAAATATTAACACATTTTATCGAACGTTTGTCAGTGGACCATGTTGTGGTACGCCAATTATACTGATGCACTATTATGGGAATCTTTACAGAATCATCTTTAATCTTTATATAGGCACTTATTTAAGTAGTGTAGATTCCATAATTAGTGCATAGAATAGAATAGAATAGCTTTATTGTCTAGTGAGGTAGAAATTGGTCTGTGGCTCACCACCACATAAAAACAGCACAAGACAACATAGACAGAAACACTAAAAAAAAGAAAAAAAAGAATGTGCATTAGACAGTTCATTTCTGTGGCTCATACTTTCCACCACCAGTTGAATTTAAAAGTCCCACAGCACATGGGACAAAAGATTTTTTTAAAAACAGACTTTGTCACCAGTGGAACCCTACAGCCCCTCCTGTGGGCTCACCACCTGCAGAGGGGTTCATGGGGGGGTCAGGTGCTATGAGTAGCTGCCCCCACGACCCAGCCGGATTAAGCGGGAGAAGATGGATGGATGGAACCCTACAGCGCCTCCCAGAGTTCAGAAGCTCAAACTGTGGGTTCAGAGGACGGGAGGAGTCTGACACTATGAGCATAAGTTAAGCTCATGATTTATCATCTCAACTGGGGGTTCGTTTGAGGACTCTCAAAGTCCAACGGACCAATCAGTCATAATATATCTCCTTTAATGATGTCTCTCCATCTTTGCTGAATTCAACTTTTTCCATATGTTATTTTGACTTTTAAAGACCCAGCGTTGTGTCTGACTTGTTCTTGATTGATTGCTTTATCTGAAATGTTTCACAGTACGGCGTTAAACCTTTCTATCTTCATGGAGATCAAAGTGGGCCAAGTTACAGGTCAGATCTGTGGAGAGGCGACCCCGCTCACAGTCAAACAATACTTGTTTTTCTAGGTGTTTTTGAGGTATAAAACCACCTGTAGTTGAATAAATGTAAAGTAGAGCTGTTTAATGTCACACTGTGGAACCTTTGAAATATCCATAGAAATATAAGATGACGGAACCACAACCGAAAAGTTACGCAGTGCATCTTTAAAGCTATGCCTTTCATGTATACTTGTTATGATCTGTAAAACTACGACTTCTCCACTCTACTCTGTTTATTTATTTTTCTTTCTTTCTTTTTTTTCACATCTATTTTTATTGCTCAAAACTATCATGGTAATATGCATTCTTTGTGAGAGCAGGGTCGCCTTTCCACAGATCTGACTTTTTAACTTGGCCTTAAGACATCACCTGCACGTCTCGATGGAAATACTGTGGAACATTCCAGACAAGGCAAGGTTTGGGAACTAAGCACGTGTTTGTGAATCTTTTGGGGGGTGTATACGCTCTGTAAGATTTATTGTAAACACAGAGACAGGGAGAGACGCTCTGTGAGGGACAGTCAGGCTGTGATTCTGCACACAATTGCTGGAATAAATTCTCTTTTATTCTCTTTTATTTAAGACAAGAGGAGAAGATGGATGGATGGATATTTAAGACAACATCTCAGTTTTGTTCTTCATACTTTAGAAATTCCACAGCACGCACACAGTTCCGACTACAACAATGGAGCATGAACGCGCTCTGGGTCTGCCGGATGGTAAATTTCTATTCAAAAACCCACCTGATGGAAGTATTGACAAAGGCGTCATTTATTGCAAACTGCAGAAAAGAATTTGCATTTCACAGAAGCACCTGAACCTTATGACACCATTTAAATGCAAAAGACATCACAGCGAGCACAGAAACACGACATTCAGAAGGCCAGTGGCACTTTAACTTTAGTCTCTTCAGTTCTGGACAGGGACCTTACATTTGTCTACTATTTTGAAATGAAATGGAATTTATTTTCTCAAGATATACAGTTGTGCTCATAAGTTTACATCCCCTGGCAGAATTGATGATTTCTTGGTCCAGAAGCTGCACATGGGACATACTTGGATATTCCAACATGATAATGATCCAAAACACAAAGGCAAGTGGACCTGTCACTGGCTCCAGCAGAATAAAGTGAAGGTTCTGGAGTGTTCGTCTCTTCTGACCTCAGTATCACTGAGCCTCTGGGCAGATTCAAGCTGCAGTTCAGACAAGAGCCCAAGAATTTACAGGAACTGGAGCCTTTGGCCAAGAAGAATGAGCAGCTTTACCATCAGAGAAAAGAACACATCCACAACTATCACAAAAGACTCCAGCTGTCACTGGGTCATTTGTGTAGTTTCTGTTTCATTATGATTTAAAAAGAGGAAACACAGTTGTTTGATAATAAACGGCTTCACCCAAGCACTAACCATGAGTGAAAGAAAAGTTTTTGTGTATCATTCATATTCTCTGAAAGATGGACAAAAAATCATAAATTCTGTCAGGGTCTGTGAACTTATGAGCACAACTGTATTTCCAGACATGAGAAGAGCTTGAGTTTAAAAGTATGTGTGGATTATTTGATGAAGTCGTCCACTGAAGTTCATTTATATAATGAAAATAAATGTTGCTTTTGGGGTAAATATGGTTATATGATTAATTGAGATGAATTAATTACAAAGCCTGTAATTAATTAGATGTTTTTTTTTTAATCAAGTCCCACTCCTAAGCAGCTGTTAACATGAAAACTACCGCTTTATGACATCACTAGGTGGAACGGAGCATTTTGAGCTTTGCTATAAAATATTTTGTGTGCACTGTTGCTAATAATAAAACAGGCTTTTGTCTTGGGAAGCTGGAAATGCAAAGGTAAACGAGTAGAAAAAGTTTTAGCTGCAAAGTTTTTTTATTTGAAATTCTGGTATTTTTAATTTAATATTGACATTTGGGAAAGCACTTAATAACCGCAGCACTCCAAGTATTAGCTCCAGAGAGGAAGTATAATTAAAAAGCTTTTATTTACCTGGCCAGGTAAACAAGTTTTCATCTAAATTTACTTAAGTAAATCTTTTACGTAATCCCCAGTGAAGACCATATGTAAGTGCTTTTCTCAGTTTGATCTTAATTTCCGAGAGCCCCTTTATCTGTTTACAAATAGGACCAGGGTGGGTGATTTTCTGAAAAGTTCTTCACACAAACAAGATCGCAATTTCGATTTTTTTCATGATCCACATATTTAAATATTTATCTATGGCATTTACGTGCTAAATTAAGTGATCTGCTTCTTCTGAAAGTTCACTGTGAAGGCTTAAATCCACCTGTAATTCACTTAGAGTCCTACAGAAGCTGATGAATAGGAGTAGAAAGTGCAGAAAGGCGTTTTAATCTTTACAAAACCTCAAAATATGCACAATATACTTTTTACTCTATAAAGGGACAGAATTTTGGACATAGGGCCTCATTTCCTCATGATCCAGAGTGTTGGACACGTGTGGAGACACTTTTTGAAATCTTCCATCCAGTCCTTGTATTTGCAGAGGTTGCTGGTGCTAGGCTAGTGCATGTCAATGGGCATAGTTGTCCTGCCACTAAAAACAGTCTTACCCACTCCACAGTGCTAGCGAGGCGGGCGCAACTTAGTGCCTTCGCTCAATTTAACTTCTCTCCAGAGACCAGGGCAGGAATCAGAATACACTAGAAGGAAGTTGTAGTCAGCGCACTGGCCAATCAACAAAGAGCTGTGAAGCCATGAGGTCAAACTCCAGCACCTCTGAGTCCTTTTGTGGTGCAGCACAACAGGAAACAAAGCGTCCAGATGGATGTAGACGAAGACAGACATTTTGTGTTGGCAACGTTTCCCGACATCGAGAATTTAAAGCCGGAACAAAGAAAATGTTTGGTGAATTTTATCAAAAGGAAAGACGTTATTGCCCTTCTTCCTACGGGATTTGCTGTTGTGCCGGCGATTACTTTGACACCACCTACCACAGTGCAACCGAGGCAAAACTATAATAACTCCAGACTGTCCATGTGAATGTCTGTGTCGATAGAATAATTTTAGAAGTAAAACCAACCTTACATTTGAAGGATTTTTGTCTGAGCAGCAGTGAGTTGTACTTCCTGATAGAAAGCTCGGTAGCAGCGGACTGATATATGAGAAAATAGTCCCTCAACATGGGAACATTCGAACATTATTCTCTGGACACAGACGTTCACATGGACAGTCTGGAGTTCTAATAGTTTTGCCTCGGGTCTGTGGAGTGGGTCAGACTGTTTTTAGTGGCAGGACGACTGTGGCCATTGACATGCACTAGCCTAGCACCAGCAACCTCTGCAAATACAAGGACTGCATGGAAGATTTCAAAAAGTGTCTCCACACGTCTCCAACACTCACGATGAAATGAGGGCCTATGTCCAAAATTCCAAACTGTCCCTTTAAGTACAGATTTACTTAGGTATTAGGTAGGTAGATTTTCATGTGATACTTTCACTTTTACGCCGATATTTGTACTTTTACTTGCAAAACTGAGTAGCTACTGATGGGTGAGTGCAGTACCTGTGTAGCAGCTGTATTGGTCCCGTCGGTGGCCGTGACTGTGAGGTTGTAGAAGGACCTCTGCTCTGCGTCCAGGGGCCGAGCAATCACGAGGGTCCCCACGGCTTTGTCCACGTCGAACGCACTGTCGCTGTTCCCCCCTGTGGCACAGACAGGAACTGCAGTCAGACGCCTTTCACAATAAAAGCACAATCAACTGAAATTTCAACATAAAACAAGAGAATGTGAGGCAGGGGGCAATATTACACTATTTTCTGATGTTGTAATACTGTTTCCTCATCAAAACACAACTCCAGGTCTGTTTTTGATGAGGTAACAACATTGCTTAAAGCTCTCAAGAGTCAATTTTGTGTAATCTCTTTGAAGGCGCTTTGGTTTGCAAAGGATTTGTCCAGATAAATTGTAAAAACCAAAGCTTTACACGTGTAATTAAAGGATCATTTCACTTTGATTCATTTGAGCTTACATAAAAGTCATTAAATCTTATTCCAGCATTTGTTTACCGAGACAGTTAATTGAAGAGATAAATTTTGGTAATGACATCGCTTCACAAAACCCATAATAATGATTAATTAGGCGCAGATTTTTGTTATAATGGATTTTTGTGCTATGGCGTTTTTAGAAGATATTACAAAAAGAAAAATATAAGCAATTTGAGGCAGGTAATGTTGGACAGTGAAATAAAACAGTTATATTAAAAAGTGAGGCTGCCATGCAAGTTCAGTTAAAACAAAAAAAACAAAACAAAAACACACCAAAAAACAGAATATAATGTCCCATCTACTACAGACCTAATGTAAAAAGGAGCCAAAACCAAAATATAACTCGTGAAAAAAGACTGAACTCATGAAATCATAAAATTATACATCTACACAAAATGACAAAATGACCTACGCAAAAATATAAAACTATAAAAAACAAAAAAAAATGAAGTTTTAAGAATAAGAATAGAAAAATACATAGAAATCTGAGCCTGGTTTTAGTCTAATTTGGGAATAATCCTGTTTCCTCGTCACAAACATACCTGGATTTGTGTTTTTTGTTTTCATTCCCACTTCTTTCAAACCAAAAACACTCTGTTCCACCTTGTGATGTCACGCGGTAATACAGGAAGTGCTCCACTGTGTTTTTAAACGCCATACACTTCACTAAAATCATATGGATCTTTCTTTCTTTTCTTCTTCTTCCCTTTTCAACTCAAAATGATATTATAACTCGAGTGGGTTGTGCTGCAAACAATCAATAAAAAAACAAACATACTCTTCTTTTTACACAGAGGTTTTATATATTTTCAATAATGCTACTTTCACAATTGTATTAAAAACTTGAATAAACTTGGAAGTTTTATTTTCTGTTCCATAGACTGACTCCCTGGATTGAGACACTTTGCTCCTTTGGTTTTGATTTAGGCCATGTCCACACGTAGCCGGGTATTTTTAAAACCGAACATTTCCCCCCCTCCGTTTATAAAAATTGTTTTATCCACACATAACCGAACATCTGCGTTTTCAACCACATTCATACGCATTCCAAACCTGTAGGTGGCGTTATTTCCATTGAGCCCTCACTTCACCGTCACTTCCGCCTAAACTTATCTTATTGCTCTTGGAGCAGTAGTTGGACTTCTGCAATTAAACATGTACATAGCACCTGCACAATAATTAATGCTCCCACAGCTCTCAAGAAACGACTCCGGTCCATATTCTGCTTTGGCTTTGGCTTTGGCTTTGGCTTTTGCAGTCGCCTAAACAAATGTCGCACGTTTGACGTCAGGGCAGATTCATATTTTTTGGCGCAGACAGTGACGTTTTAAAACGCAAAACCCCAGTTATCTCTGTCCACACAAACAGGCATAAACGGAGTTTTCAAAAATCTTCACTTTGGCCGGAGTTTTCCCTGAATACTCGTTTTTGATGCGTGTTCGTGTGGATGACAGGTCAAAACGCAGCAAAACATCTTCGGTTTATCAGATACCCGGATACGTGTGGACAAGGCCTTAAATTCAGGTTTAGAAGGAAAAAAATCAGTTTCTCTTAGTTTCTCTTAATTTATAACTCCTTTCTCTCTTTTTGAATCTGTTTTTCAAGCGCTTTGGTAATGATATTTGATGAGCTTTGTACATAGTTCTGAGGAATTCTTTAAATTTGAACATTTCTAATTGTATAAATATTAGATTTGTGTGTGTGGATCATTTCAGCCCTGGTAAAATGTAACTGAAAACTTGAAAACTACCACTTTGTGACATCACAAGTTGGACCAGAGCACTTTAAGCTTGGGAGATGTAGACAGACGAATAATAAAACGTGACTTAAACCTGTGTGAATGAAACGAAACACAACTCCAGGTCTGTTTTTCATGAGGCTCTAACATGACTTGAAGCTCACAAGAGTCAATTTTGCGTTTTGTGTTCTCGAAAATATCCCGAACTGTCAAGATGGTGGCCGCAATCAAATTGTAATTTTAACTACGTTTTACTTGAAGGTGAAGTTGTTTCCTGCTCGTTTCTATGGAGATGTTATTGCTTTGTCTGGAATGTTCCACCCTATGGCATTAGAAGTAAGTTTTGTTTAATTACAATAAAAGATCTGACCTGTAACTTCTGCTCATCTCCTTGGAAATAGTAGTTTAACGCTATACAGTGGAACATTCTAGACCAAGCAATAACTCCAGAAGCCACCAGAAAAGTTACACAGTGCTATTTTAACCTATATAATGCTTAAACCCTGCTTGTCATTTTTAGTACGGGCTTACTCTCATCTCTTTATTGGGGCTGTGTTGTCAGGACAAAAGGTTTTAGACATGTTTGAACTTGTGATTTTTTTTTGTTTTTATGACAACAAACGATTACCGTATTTTTCAGACTATAAGTCTCACTTTTTTTCAGGGTTTGGGTGGTTCCTGTGACTTATATTCAGGTGCGACTTGTTATATATTAAAATTTTCACAATGACAGCCCATAAACCAAATACATGATGTATATGTACTGTATTTTTCTGACTATAAATCGCTCTGAAGTATAAGTCGCACCAGCCAAAAAATGCACAGTGAAGAAGAAAAAAACAGGTATAAGTCGTACCTTTTGGGGGAAATTTATTTTATAAAATCAGAGACCAAGAACTGACATTTCATCTCGAAAGGCGAGTTATAGAAGTTATAGTAATAAAAACAACCCAATAGAGAACAATACGTGTATCATTTGTTTGTTCGTTTTTCAATATAGAACCAAAAATAAGAAAACGAAAAAACTCTTTTCTTTATTATTTCTTTACGATTTGTTTTTTTTTTTCATTTTTGATTCATATATACGATTCATGTATTTGGTTTATGGGCTGTCAGAGTGAAAAATGTAATATATAATATATACAGGTATATATGTAATATATGTAATATATACCTGAGTATAAGTCGCAGGAACCATCCAAACCCTGAAAAAAGTGCGACTTATAACCCGAAAAATACAGTATATGAATAAGAAATTAAAAACCAAATCATTATTTGTTTTTTAATTTTGGTTTTATAGACATAATAAAGAGTTGTTTTTTCATGTTCTTATTTTTGGTTCTATACTGAAAAACAAATGAACAAATGATACATGGATTCTTCTCTATTGGGTTGTTTTTATTACTGTAACTTCTATAACTCGCCTTTCGAGATGAAATGTTGGTTCTTGGACTCTGATTTTATAAAATAATTTTCCCCCAAAAAGTGCAACTTATACATGTTTTTTTCTTCTTCTTCTTTCTTATGCATTTTTTGGCTTATACTCCAAAAAATACGGTACTGAGCGGCTCCTTAAAAACAGGACTTTAATAGTACTGTATATTGTGGAACATTCCAACTGAAGCCATTTCCATCTCAAATCAGAACCAGAAAAGCGACTTAGAGCAGTTTTAATGTGTACTACGCCTAAATCCGGCTTGTATCTTCGTTCTAGTGCGTGTCATCTCTTGGGGCTGTGCTGTGGTGACAGGAGGTTTAGACATGGTTCAGTGTATGCCAGCCTCTGTCCGTAAGTGGCCCATTAGCCCGTTTCTGTGATGGTGCAGACGACGCGCCATTAACCCCTCAGGAATGTGCTGTGTGTTCAGGTGGAGCTCATTCAAACCAATGACAGGGAAGTGCTTCGCCGTTCGCTCCAATTAACCTTGGCTTCAGTGTCATCCATTAGAGAAACGAGCCGCCGAAACAGGTCTGGGTGCAGGGCTAAACCAGGACAGTATCAGGGCTAAGATGGGACAAGACTAAGGCTTGGTTGAGTTTTTTAAATCTAAAATACAAAAGCAAGAAAGTAAAAAAAAACTGCATAAAAAAATGGGCAAAATCAGGATTTACTGGGACAAAACCAAAGATAAGATTAGATAGGAGGATTTTTACTGGTTTCAGTTGTAATGCCAAGTACAAGAAAAGCAGGAAAATACAAATGTGCATTAAAAAATCAAGATAAATATTTAAAATCAAGCTTAAATCGAACTGTTTATATATAAATAATAAAACACAAGGTCCTGTACCAGAGTTTTCACACGTGTTTAAGCTAAAAGTGCCTTGCCCCAGAGCACATATGTATCGTAGGCCTATACGCAGCATGCTAGTTGCATATGGCTTTACTCTGTTCCATTTTGGCTTCTGAGAGTTGTGAAAAGTGCTTCTAAACTTATCTCTGTGAATCATTAGGATGCTCAGAATGGATAAGGTAAGTGAGGAGTAACTCTGGACCACTGTAAACTATTTAAAATGAACTAATTCTGTTTTTTCACTACATTTTTAGACAATAAAAATCAGGTATAGTGCTTGACAGGGTTCCTACAGGTTTCTTCAAGTTATTTTCAAGTCTTTTTCAGACCTTTTTTAAGACCATTTATATAAAAACTTCATGGCCTATTTCAGTTTTAGACCTACTGGCAAAGAAAAACAAAATTCTTGAATTTGTGTTCAATTATTTCTCAAACAAAGGAATATGGGGGAGTAGAGACTCTTCCCCATAATCCCAGAATGAAATGTGTCACTCAGTAACGTAAAACCAACATTAAAAAACAACATAATGGTGTTAATCAAAGTTTAAGTTCTGCTGATATTGTCTTTGATTTTACTCTTCTGCTCAGTTTGTTGTTTGTGGTGCTGAAATGTGTGATCTTCAGTGACGTGTTCAGAGGATTTTGGCCCAGAGCTGCGTCGCGTTCTCAGTTATTTCTCTTTCTTTAGGCGACATTATTTAACCAACAAATGGTGGCTGACAAAATAAACTTTTGAGGAGAAATGCGATATGGAGAAGTTACATACTGCAATTTTAAGACCCAGATCTAACAAATCAAGACCTTTTAAGATACTGTAATATACCTAATGTTAAATCAGTGTATTTTTTGTTGCAACCAGAAACCTGGAAGTACAAATGATGGAGTAAGGTGGAATCGCTGTATTGAAAGGTCCTATATCGACTCTTGTGAGCTTTAAGTCATGTTAAAATGCTGTTATCCCATCAAAAACAGACCCGGAGTCGCGTTTTGTTTCATTCACACGTGTTCAGGATGCTCTGCTCCACCCCGTTTTCAAGTTAACAGCTACAAGACAAAAATTCAGCCTAAATCTGCAGGGTTCGTGTGTTAAACATGTATAAATGAAACAAAACACAACTCCAGGTCTGTTTGTGATGAGGAAACAACTTTGTAACAGGTCAGTGGTGCAGGTGCAATAATTTAATTTAATTTGCTGTCATCTGGTGCGTTATGTTTAAGATTAAGAACCTCTTGACATTCAGTGTCTCTCTTATGTCTTTAGGTTAATTGCAATTAACATTTGAAGTAAACTAACCTGGAGTCCCACACTGTATACGATTAGCTAGACTTATCCTGATGTCACGTTGACGTCTCTAATTCTATTCTGAAGCAGGATTGTTCTAATTTAAAAACACTTTAAAGCATATTTCAAACAGCAATGTACAAAACAACAGGCATAAACAAAAAGCACTTGGATATAAATGCACTTTACAACCTCGACATGCTTCTCAAAGAGTTCAGTCCATTTTAAAGCTAAAGATCAGAGATAGACCGATATATTAGTTTGCCGATATATGGGGCCGATATTGGGCTTTTTAACATATGAGGTATCGGCCTTTTACTTTTACTTGTACATACTGCATATATTTATAGAATTATGCCTTATTTGACACTGTTCTTTTGTTATTTTTGCTGCTTATTTTGAATTTATTGTTAGAATTTTGATTTTAATATATTGTGATGTGTGAGTTATTGTGTCCAAATAGTTTCCCTTGCTTGTCTAAGTCTAAACATGTCACACAGAGGTTTATTTTAACATTTTAGTGCAAAGAGATCACTGTAGCTACGACTTTCTTAAAGGGTTATGATCACAAAAGGGCTGTGGACGATTTTGTAGTAAATTTAAATGACAGAATTTGAGGAAAATAAACAAAATCGGCCCCAAAAATATTGACTTAAGGAGCGTTTGTGTCACTGAATTCTAAACCGTGAAGAAATATCGGTCGATCTCTGTTGTAGAACTAAACAGAAGCTGCTTAAAAGGATTCGAAGACTTAACCAAGTATTTCACATGATAAAAAATTATAAAAATATACTTTAGAAATAAAAAGAACATCAACAAACATTTATAAGCAAAAAGCACATTTGACACAAGCATGAAGTGAACGTGGAACACACGGAATGGAAAAAGCACGGTATAAAAAAGGACGGAAGGACAGAAGGATGTAGGAAATGAGGAAGTAGGAAGGAGGAGATACCTTCGGAGGAGCAGTTCCTGCCACAAGCGCTGTGCAGAATACAGAACATCTCACGGAAAAAGCGGGGCCCTTCAGGATCGCAGCGGTAGGACACAAAATACACAGTGAGAGAGGAAGTAGGAAAGAGGAGATAGGACGTAGGAAGCAGGGGGTAGGAGACAATATTGAGGAGAGGGAGGAGAGAAGGAAGAGACAGAGGCTACAGGTCCAGTTGAAGGGTTGAAGCATTTATTTTAAAACCATATAGTCATATTTCTTTTAATGATTGAAAGAGGTATTCAAATCATCCAAGGTCTGAGCTTCTAAAGGGGCATTCATTATTTTAGAGAATAGAAAATGTATCTGCAAATGAATTAAGACTTAATATGAATTGGTAAATTAATTAATTCATTCATTAATCATTGCATTTATACAGCGCCTTTCAAGACCCCCGAAGTGCTTTACAGTTCATTATTCATTCACTCCATATTCAGTGATGGTAAACTCCTATTGTAGCCACCGCCACCATCCCTCACACACACTCCACTTTCATACTAGGCAATGTGGGGGAAGTGTCTTGACTAAGGACACGACGACAATTTTGTGGAATTCCCAGTGGTCTCCTATCCAAGTACTACCCAGGCCCGGCCCCGCTGAGCTTCTGAGGTCTGACAGGATCAGGCTTTGACAAACAGGTGTGACCACAAAATGCATAAATGCTAAAAGTGACTGCGCAAATTTTCTTCTGGAAGGTCTGTCATTTGCTTGTCTTTACGTCTTTACATTCTGTTGTCTAAAAAGTAGGGGTGTAACGATATCCAATTCTCACAATATGATATCATCACGCTATGAACCTCACAGTACGATATTTATTACGATATCGTGGGAACGTTCACGATATGGTGGGGAGGCTCACAATATTACGATATTCTACATAATAACAAGACTGATATTCTAAAATGCTTTGACCAGTCATTTTGTACAACATTTATTGTCATTAGGGATGAAACGATATCCAAATCTCTCTGTACGATATTTTCACCATAAAAAGTGCATTGTGGGAAACGCGGTCTTTCCATCGCTTTTACCAGCAGTTTGATAAGATCCACAAGATACAGCAAGACTCCTCTACTACATGTAATTTGGATACCTCTTTTTAAAGATTTTCAAAGGTGCACTACTTAACTTTTTATTTGGATTTAACTTTTTATTTTCATTGTCACCTGCTTGTTTCTATGGAGATGTCATTGCTCTGCCTGGAATATTCCACAGTATGACATTAAACAGTTTTACCTTTGCGTTTATTTAATCACAGGTGGTTTTATAGGTCAAAAATACCTAGAAAAACAGACTGATTCTGATTGTGAGTGGGGTCGCCTCTCCGCAGATCTGACCTGTAACTTGGTCTGGTTTGGTCTCCATGAAGACAGAAAGGTTTATACCGTACTGGGAAACATTTCTGACAAATCAATAACATCTGGTAGAAAAGCATTAGAAGAACAGACCCTCCACCGCAGAAAAGTTACGCAATGCACTTATCGTCATGGAGACCAGACCAGAAGATACAGGTCAGATCTGTGGAGAAGCAACCCCGTTCAAAGTCAAAATTCCTGTTTCTCGATATATTTTTGAGCTGTAAAATCACCTGTAAATGGGAGAAAAAAAAAACGCAAGGTAGAGCTGTTTGTCGTCATACTGTGGAACATTCCAAGCAGAGCAATGACGTATCCATAGGAACAACCGAAAAGGTATGCAGCAGTGCACATTTAGGGACACAGGGCTTGAACCAGACTCCATTCATTTGTGGAGATCTCCCACAGCGCATCACGGTCGTCGGCGCGTTGCCACATTCGGGCTCAGCTTAGTGCAGTGGGCATGGCCTAATCTGGTTAAGCCTTTCAGTGACTGTGAGTTTGACGGATACAAAAGGATTTCACTCAGAAAAACTGTCACCGGGTCTTTGAACGCGCCGCTATAAACCCCAGCCCTGAACTAATAAGAGTTATAAATAAACGCTAAAAGGATTTAAGGAGCGGCTGAATGAAAAGAGAGGAAACCCGCTCACCGCAAGAACATATTCACTTTTTAGGAACAGCCTTTTTACAACACGTTACATGATATGATTTTCTGGTTTCTGGTGTTATCTTTCTAGTGGTGCGGCTTGTTTCTATGGATACGTCATTGCTCTGCCTGGCATGTTCCACAGTATGACTTTAAACAGCTCTACCTTTGCGTTTAGTCAATTACAGGTGGTTTTATAACTCAACTCAGTTCTGACTGTGTCCGGGGTTGTCTTTTCACAGATCAGACCTGGAACTCGGTCTGGTTTGGTCTCCATGAAGATCGAAAGGTTTAATGCCATACTGTGAAACATTCGTACATTTTTGTTGTAATAGCGGGGAGTGCTCACAGTCAGAATGCCTGTTTTTCTAGGTATTTTTGAACAGTAAAACCACCTATAATTGAAAAAAAAACAAACAAGGTAGAGCTGTTTAATGTCATGCTCTGGAACATTCTAGGCAGAGCAATGACGTATCCATAGAAACAGACAGGTGACGGAACCCCAGCCACTAGCCTTGTAAGCAGGAGATGTAGGCTTGAACCAGTGATGGTCAGATCCCATTCGTTTGTTGAGATCTCCCATAGTGCATCAAAAAATATCAAAATGTACGGACAATTTATGAATATTGATCCGTAAATAATATTGTTCTTACATATACTGAACAATAAATCAATATAATAATTACTGTGGATGCAACAATATTGGTTTCCCACATTTTGATACATATATTGACGCCTGGGTCGATTTCTGTACATTTAATTTTATTTTTTCTGCTAATGAGTACAATATAATAACACTATGATGTTAATGAAGCAATACAAACATTACAGGACAACCACTGTACAGTTATAGTTCATATGTGAAGTGTTTTAGTTCATTCGGTTCAGCATTTTTATTCAGTGAAAATAAGAACAGAGCTTTCTCAGGCTGTTTTATATTTTATAATCTATAATACAGACTGTAGGGGAGCTGCACTATCAGACTTTTCCTTCTTCGATAATGATTTGATGGTTTATTTTGTTCCTCTCACTGCATGCACATGCCTCATGTCTGTGTCTGCGTTGCTCCGCCTCCTCCAGCAGCGACAGTACGTAGCTCCTCCCACACTGCCCTCTACGGACTGTGACACACTGCGCTCTCCCATCCTCTTTCTGAACACTAAAATTATGTTAAATTACATAGAAATATCTCAATGGACCATTTTAAAACTAAAACTCATGAGATAGTGTCTAAGAAAAAGATTGTGTCTAACACGAGTCACGTCACATGTGCGTATACGAGCACATTTGATTAAAGCTGATGTAAAGCCAAAAGCAATTCTAAAGTATTTAAAAGTTAATATTTTTTGTCATTCCTGGGTCTATCAACATAAAATAAAAATAAAAATATTTTAGCTGTAAGTCCCTATGGAGCTGTTTTCTCGCTGCATCTGAGAACGACACAGCGACAATAGTTTTCCTTTCGGACCAAATTAAATAACAACACAGTGCACAGTATTGAACGTTCCAATATTATATCAAATATCATTGCATCCCTGGTAATTACTGACAGCCCTACATGCTGGTACACCCACTGTGATGGTCTGGTACAATGTGGTAATGTTATTTGTTGTGAGTGGACAGTCAAAGCACTAAGAAGTGCATTTTGCACATATCACAGCTCTAAAGCCGTTTGATAGCAGCTTTAGAAAATAAACCCGCTGTATAAAAAGAGGAACGCTGCAGACTGTAGTCACTGTAATGTCGCGCTATTGTATAAAATGACCATGTGTCAAACTGTGAAAGTGGAACCAGGCTCTGTCTGAATCTTGATGCTTGACACGCTGTTATTATAGAAGTTTCGAGAATCATTACCTGCAAAAGTGCCATTTAAAAGAGCTAGGGGGTAGACACAGAACTCAAATATATTCACTGCTCTTTTTGTTAACACTTTATACTTTGTCAGCTAACGTTATGAGAATATACATGAGAATAACTGCACCTAAAACCACTTTTCAGGTGGAGAGTCCGTTACTTGCTTAATTGTTTCTATGGATTTGTCATTGCTCAGCCTGGAATGTTCCACAGTATGACATTAAACAGCTCGGCTTTACATTTATTGAATCCCAGGTGGTTTTATAGCTGAAAAATACCTTAAAAAACATTCATTCTGACAGTGAATGGCATTGCCTCTTCGCAGATCTGGCCTGTAACTTGGTCTGTTTTGGTTTCCATGACGATATAAAAGGTTTAACACCATAATGTGAAACATTCCAGACAAAGGAATGATATTTCCATGGTGACAAGCACGTGGCAGACCTTCCAGTAGAAATGTTAAGCAGTGCACTTTTAATCAAACATGGACATTTTAAGGCGGCTACACACTAGAGGATTTTTCGGTCTTAAACGATTTTTAAAAAGCGCACACCACAGACACGAGGAGAATCTTATGAGACTAAAAATCTCCAATCTCTCAGACTGCAGTGGGATCTGTGTGTGGACCACAGGATATAAAGCTGTAAGCGCGATGGCATCAGCCGTTTCCTGTCTACAGTAAAACCACTCGCTCTGAGACTCTGAAGTGTTCAAAGAGGTCTGCACTTCTAGTTTAGACACAAGTCAAAACTGTGCTGTTGTTATTATTATTTGAAATGTGGTGCAATACTTCAGATACATGAGCATAAAAGATTAGAGATAAAGTCCACAGGAAGTAACCTAAACAAACACAAGAGGAATCACTTTTACTTTTAAAGAACACCTCAAATTTGGATTAACAGCGCGGTTTTGTAGACTGGATGTCATTATTTGCGGAGGACAGTTTCTATGGATAATGTGGGTGAGATGCTGCAATTTAAATTTACCACTTTATGGGAAGTGAGTAATGAAGTCTTTATTTTCGCTCTATCCTGAGTTTGTTTGTATCTTGTGTCTCTGTGTCCGTCACTCCTCTGCCCCTGATGCTCTGTTTTATCGGCTGTTACTGTAGTGTTGCTGATGTTCGGTGGTTCTGATCTAACACTGACTCCACACATGAGGAGCAGCGGCTTCAAAATCGCACATGGAGACAAAAAGTCTGGTCACGTCTCCCTGAACTCGGGGAGAAGAAATCGCAGCCAAAATCGGGCAAATTCTCCTGTAGTGTATGACGGCCTTTAATTCATAATGAACACATAGTTGATTAAAAAATGACTCAAGCTTAGTCACTGCTTAATTATAATACTCCTAACCACTTAATTAAGTCGTAAGCCTGAATCATTATTAAAGAGGGGGTATTTTACTTCAAAAGGGTATTAACTGTTAACACATAACATGTTTAGATCACGATGTTACCTTTTATTGTTTTAAAAATTCTATATTCGCCAAAAACAATGTACGAACATGTTTTCTAAGTCTGGCTTTTGGTACTCTTTACCCTTTGCTCGCCACACTAAGTAACTCCCCCTTCAGAGCACTATCACAACACAATCGCCGCTATTGAAAGTCCTGCACATCGCGTCAAGTTTGTCAAGTCGCCGTGTACAGTTTTACATCGTTTTTTTTTAATATTTATGGAGAATTGTCACCTGGGAGCCTGGAGTAGTCCGAATAATCCCCGGGAGAGATCGCTAAATGACTTAAACATGCACAGATGACAGTTAAAACTTCTTCGGGCATGTTTTTGGTGACGGAACAACGTTATACCACAATAGAAAGCTCAAGAAATCAAACTGCTTTTGCATAATAGCCCCTAACAGCTGTTCTATTTCTTACAGCGCTTGTGTTTTCTTGGATGTTTTGGTTGTCAGATGTGATACCAACTTTGATTAACCTCTGTCAGACCCCCAATCCTAAACTCTGACCGTCAATTTAAAAGCGGTCAAAACATTTCAGCAGCTCCTCGGCTCAGGCTGTGCGCGTGACCAGCTGACCCGAGATTACAATATACCGCGATGAGGCCCCGTCCGTCTGGAGCATCTGTGGCCCCGTCTGTCCTGATTTCGTGTCTCATTTTGATGTGTTTTTTTACTCTCTGATGTTGAAGGGGACCACGAAGGAGGAAGAAAAGGAAATGTTGTCTGTTGCACAATCTTTTGTTTGATATTCGGCCATACAAAAACAAATTGTATCTTGGCGGTTTTGTAATATCGCCCGTGCAGTTTTCAGTCTTTTCCGGTCAAATCTACAATATGTGACGATTTACTTCTTATTCGTTTTTGGAAGCTATGAAGTTAAACGTGCAATGTGGAACTTTTCAGGTTCAGGGTCCGTCACCATGGAGATGCCATCGCTTTGCCTTTAATGTTCCACAATATGATATAAAATTTGTCTAAGATGCATTTACTCAATGATGAGTGTTTTTATTGCACAAAAATACCTTTAAAAACAAGCATTCTGACTGTCTCCTGCCCGTCTCTATGGCAGTGGATAAATTAAATGCCATACTTCGGAACATTGTAGGCATAGTGATAACATGTCCACGCAAAAAAGCTATTGGAAATTGCCCTCTACCAAAAAAGTTCCATAGTGCACCTTTAAGTTTTTAGAGCGTCCCTTTCATTTGTTCAATTACATGTGTTTTAATTGCAAAAAAAGGAGAAGAAGAAAACAAAAGCTGCTTGTTTCCATGGAGATTGACAGTTTTTGCCATTTTGTGAAACATTCCAGGCAAAACAACATCTTCATGAATAAGATAAGAAAATTTTGGACCCACCACCTAAAATCGTACATAGTGCCCCTTGGTATTAACCAACATATCTTTCATTTAATCTATTACATGTGTTTTTATTGCAAAAAAACTCATTCATGAAGATAAGAAGTTTTGTACCCACCAAAAACGAAAAACATACAATTACCATGTTTACATGAGAGCTTGAATTCCAATTAAAAATAATTTAATTCTGAATTAAAAAGACCATGTAAACCAGGCATGTCCAAACTATGGCCCGGGGGCCAAATGTGGCCCTCAGACCAATTGTTTTGGCCCTCAGGCTTCCAGGTGAATTGGCCCATACTACTGCAAGTGGTACTTTTTACTGCATGTTTTTAAATCTACCTTGATCAAACAAATGTAGTGTGTCCTTTTGAGGGTCTAAGCCTGAACAAAGGTCTGGAGGGTCATTCAAACCTGTGATAAAAGCACAGATTTGAATTATTCACTGTTTTGACCCTCAGTCTATGACCCTCGATCGGCCCTCACACTGGTCTGTGTTTTAATATGTGGCCCTAGATGAAAAACGTTTGGAAACACCTGATGTAAACACTTAATCCCTAATGAAAATGATTATTTGGAATTGAACTTAATTCTGAAGTAAGTGAGAGGTTTATTCCAATTTTAAAGCCAAATTAATTTATTCCTGGATCATGTAAACGTTTTTTCTTCAAAATAATCCCGGTGATTGGTGCTCGTTGGCTCGTCCTTCTGACGTGATCCGGACGATCCGGCTCCTCCAGTCGTCTCCTTCAGACTTTCCTCCATGTCTCTTTGGATTTGGGAGCAGGATGTGGGCTGAGGTGTGGCAGCCTCAGACTCAGTTTGTCTTCTTCCTCCTTCTCCGACACTCTTCCTTTCTCCTGCTCCTCAGCTCACAGACGTAAAGCGTGAGGACAGACTTCTCCAGCTGCTGCTTCATTATCAGCAGAACAACTTTCCATGTAAACCTCAATTCAGAATGATTATTTCCATGTAAACGAAGGAGAATATTTAAATTCAAAACTATTTAATTCACAATAATTAATTCGGCCATTGTGCTGCTGGATTTATCTTCATTTCTAGTTAGAGATGCTGTTGCTATAGTGACTGATGGGCGGAGCTTATAGACTCATGCAGCGCTGCCGCAAACAACTTTAGCTGCAAAACCTCGGACGCCATCGTCAGCCCAAAAAGCTCAAAACACACGCTCATGCAAAGTCAAACCCACACTGCAGCGCCACCCACAGGCCACTCGCTGAATGACGGACAGCGCAGGGGGCGGGGCTTACCTGTGATGTCAAACCACAGAGGAGGAGTGCTGTGCTGGAGGGAAACCACGCCCACGATCTCCGACACTTTATCGTTCTCCATGACGGTGAAGTTGTAGAAGGTCTCGTCGAAAAGGAGAGGGGAGGAGAGGGGGGCGGGGCGTCGGATCCACTCGATGTGAAGACGGGCTGTGGACGACTTCTGAGGGCGGCCGTTATCGGTGGCTTTAATCTGGGAAAAGAGAAGAGAGAAAGAACTGGTTGTAAGGTAGTCTTTTTTTTTTTCAGTCACCACAACATTTATTCAATTACAGGTGTTTTTATAGCTCAAAAAGTACCTAGAAAAACAGGTGTTATGGCTGTGAGCAGGGTCGCCTCTCCATAAACCTGACCTGTAACTTGGTCTGGTTTGATCTCTGAAGATACAAAGGTTTAATACTGTACTGAGAAACATTCCTGACAAAGCAACATCTCCTTGGAGAAAAGCATTAGACGGACCCTCCACCAGAAACGTTACACAATCGTCATGGAGACCAAAACAGGTACAGGTCAGATCTGTGGAGAAGCAACCCCGTTCACAGTCAGAATCCCTGTTTATTGATGTATTATTGAGCTGTAAAATCACATGTAATTGAAAAAAATAAAAATAAATAAAAAACGCAAGATAGAGCTCTGGTCATACTGTAGAAGTTACCGTAAAAGTTACACAATGCACCTTTAATGTTTTACAAAAGTAAGAACACATTTTAGCGACCAGTAGAAGACAATGTAGGATGTACGACCAGTGTCTAACTTACCATTTTTAAGCAAAATTTTAGAATTCACATGTTTTTATCCAACTAAATTATTTCTTAGAAAAGCGCAACATCCTAGAAAAAATCAGTCTGGTTTTAGGGTGAACCACAGCACAGAGACTGCCCTGGCAAATATTTTAAATGATTTTAGAATAAATTATGACTCACAAAAGGTGACTGTGTTGTTTCTACTGGATCTGAGCGCTGCCTTCGATACAGTAGAGCACACTATTCTTTTAACTCGCCTAAAACACCTCGGCCTCTCTGGTGCTGTTCACAAATGGTTCACATCCTACCTCACAGACAGAACATTTATGGTGAGTTTAGACACATTCTCCTCCAAGGTCCATAAAATCACGTGTGGTGTTCCCCAGGGCTCCATTTTAGGCCCTGTGCTTTTTAACCTGTACATGGTCCCTCTTGGCGGTGTCATGAGGAGGCATGGGATCAACTTCCACAGTTAGGCAGATGATACGCAGCTCTACATGTCCATGTCTCCTGATGACACCAGGCCAATGGACGCTCTTTTTAACTGCATTCTAAATATCAAATCCTGGATGGCAGAAAACTTTCTCCAGCTTAACCAGGACAATACCGAGGTTTTACTCATTGGTCCTGAGATCCAGAGAGAGAAACTTTTACCCAAATTACAAGCACAGTCTTTTAACCCATCCCCACAAGAGAAAAACCTGGGCATCATTTTTGATTCTGAGCTGACTTTTATTCCACACATAAAGAACATTACAGAAATAGGTTTCTATCACCTAAAAACCATAGCTAGAGTCCGCTCCATTCTCTCTCTGGCCAACACTGAGACACTCATGCATGCTTTTATCACCAGTCAAATAGACTCCTGTAATGCCCTGCTCTCTGGTCTACCCAAAAAGAATATTTCAGGTTTACAATTATTACAAAATTCAGCAGCTCGTGTCCTGACTAGGACCAGAGGACCACATTACACCGGTTTTAAAATCACTGCATTGGCTCCCTGTGAGTTTCAGGATCGATTTTAAATTTCTTTTACTGGTTTTAAAATTAATGGTCTTGGTCCTTCTTATCTTTCAGAATTACTTTTACCCTACGAACCCTCGCGGACCCTGCGCTCCTCCGGCAGCAGGCTCCTAGTCGTTCACAAAGTCAGGACAAATTCAAATTCTCAGATGATCGTGTTAGTGTGAACTAGGGCCCCACCAATATATCGATTGGTCGATAATGGATCTTGAAAACATATCAGCTATCGGCCAGTATCTTGCCCATATGGGCCGATATTCCATGTTGACATGTTTTACCTTGTTATACAGCTCAGACTCTATATATTCTGCCCATTTAATCCAATTTACAGACAGATAAATGTCCTAATCTGTGGCGCTGCATCAGGATTTATCTGAGGAGTCATTTGTCTGTGTCGCATCGCCATGTGCTCTTGTTTACACTCACATCCGTAGATCCACGTGCACAACACTGTTTTGTTTTTCTGGACGCTCAGTGTGAGTCTGGATTAAAAGGACAGTTTTTAGTGCAGACTTGTGATCTGAGAGGAGCCTGTGGGAGGCTTTTGAGGGTTTTGAAGCTCGTTTTGGTTCTTTCTCATTGGTTAGCGATTAGCTGCTGTAGCTCCCACACATAAACAGGCTGTTTTCTCTTCTATTAGCGACTGTAAAGTGACTATAGTGGCCGTATATATGTTACTGGACACGCACTGATCTGTAAATGAGCTGTGAATAGAAGTGTGAATTATCAGCATTTAGCAGATCATTACTGCACACACGCATTTACCGCTAAAAGCTAATAGTTTGGTGGTTTACTTACAGCACTTTCTTTACTGGCTAGAATATCATACAAAAATGCCATTAGGCCGACTGACTGTCTTTAAATATGACGTAAAGAGGCAGAAGAACAATAAATGTTGCCTAAATAAACTCAATTGAAAATCTAATTGAGCCAAACCTAACTTTTATAAACAACTGAAGATTTACAATGAATTTTGACGTCATAAATATATCGGCGATTATATCGGCAGCTCCACCTCCCATTTTATCGGTATCATATCAGCCGCAACAAAATCCATATCAGTCGGGCCCCAGTGAGAACGCATTCTTAGTTAAAAGCAATTTCACACACAATAAGCATCGGTAATCTAATGTTTTCCAAGCGTGATGATGCAGTATATTGCCAGATTATTGGGGGTTGAGATTTAGTGAGATTAAGAGACGTGGTCAGAAAAGAAAAGCAGGGCTACTGAAAATATTGGTATAAAGATGCTGATTTTCAAGCTGTTTGGAGGCAGAAGACCTAGAGGGAGACCGAAGAGAAGATTTATGGATGTAATGAAAGAGAACTTAAGATTAATTGACGTGAATTGGGGAGAGAGCATGCAGAAGGTCTGGTTAGAGATCGGCAATTTACAATAATGAAGGCGACTACAGCTGTGTAAATGAAGAAAATTGAACAAAATATACTTGCAATCAAAGGTGCACTATGTGTCTCCGTGGAGATGTTATTTATTTGCATGAAATGTTCCCCAGTATATCGCATTAAACATATCTGACTTACATTTATTACATTTATTCTATTACTGGTTCTTACCATTCTTACCACGCACAATTTACTCTAGTGAGCTTTAAGACATGTGAAATATTGTTACCTCAGCGAAACACATCTCCAGGTATGTTTTGGATGAGGAACATTATAACACAGATCAGAAAATAGCGTAATATGGAATCTATAATAACCCAGAACGGAATCCCAAGACAAAAACGTGACTAAACCAGGGATAGACTGAGTAGTACATACCGTGAGGATATCGTAGCTCCCGGCCGTAAAAGCCTTTCTGGACGACACCACTGCCGTTTTGGGGTCGATGAAGAACTTGCCGTCCTCGTTGCCGTCAACGATGCTGTAGGACAGATCGGCGTTGGGGCCCTCGTCTCGATCGTGAGCGAACACGCGGTAAATGGGCTCGCCTTTCTTCTTCCTGTCGCGCTCCGGCAGTTTGACCTGGTACACCTTCTCTGAAAACGTGGGCTTGTTGTCGTTCTCGTCGATCACCTGGACCATCACCCAAACCGTGGTCTGTCTCGGGTTCGGGCCCCCATCGGAAACAACCACCTGAAGATAGAAATGTGACAGTTTTGGTAAGGAATAACAGCACATTCATCAACTTCTGTATCTGTATCTCGGGTGTGAGAGAGTTGGTACGTCCTCTCATCCCGATTCACAGTCTGATTGGGTGTGTTTCCAGATTTCGATGGCCTTCCTGACCCAAACACCTCATCAAAAATCAAACCTTTTTTATCTTTTAATCTTCTGAAACAGCACATGCACACTTTTATTTTATCACGTCTGGACTACTGCAACACACTTTACACGGGCATCTCTCAAAACGTGCTTTCCCATCTGCAGTTAGTCCAGAAGTCCTCGGCACAACTTTTAACAGGAAAGAAGAAACAAGGACATATCACACCAATTCTTTGTCTTTGCACAGGCTTCCTGCTGGAGTTGATTATAAGATTTTATTGTTTGTTTTAAAAGCATTGAATGGACTGGCCCCAATACACAATACATCTCGGGGACCAGCTCCAGCTCGTGGTGCCTAAGAGGAGACTTAAAACCAGGGGGGAAAGGGCCTTGTCTGTGGTTGGTGATAAGCTCTGGAATGCTCTGTCCCCGCTAGGGATGGGCATGATTAGTCGACTAATCAATAATTGATCATTAAGGATTTTGTCGATCATGTTCATTTTAATCGACAAACCGAATGTAGGTTGCTGTGCGTAACGTTGCGTAAGGAGTCGAGGTTGCGTCTCACAGCACAAACACTGCCCCACGTCTCAGCTCTGGCTCCTTGGAGATCACTATATCCCTCAGAGTGCGTTTACCTGCACATCAGTATCCCGGGTATGATCGGGTTTTTTGAGTATCCCGGTTTTGTATGTACACACAGTATCTCGCAACATACACACAGAACAGACTCACCAGCCTCGTCACTTCCTCTTTCACAGGAAGAACACTCATATTCCACTGAGTCATGTCCTTTAGGCCAACAGAAGCTGAACCACATCAGCACAAGGAAAGAGCTGCTTTTTTCACTTAATGTTTATGCAAATGAGCCATGTGGTTTTAAGTTTAGTTTCTGTAAGACGTAAACAAATGTGCTAAAGCTGCATTAAACACATTCTAATCTCACATGGGCTGATGCGACTCTATAGTGGTGATGGTTTATATGTTGTAAAGTTGAGTTTATTTATGCAGATTAGTAATAGTAATAATAGTGATGATAATTTTAATATAAAAATGTTAATGACTAATCGAAATTCGATTGTTAATTTTCCCGACAATCGATTAAGAAAATTTAATCGAATGCACATCCCTGGCCCCCGCCACATCCGATTTATCATTTTTAGCTTCATCCATTCTTACGGTTTTTATTTTTTATTTATGGTTTGCTGTCTTTTGCTGTGTTGATTTGTCTGCAGCACTTTGAACCCTGTCATGTTTATAAATTGTGCTATAAAATTAAAGTGGATTGGATTGAACCGCGAGCTATCGTTCTGAATAGGTGGGACTGCAGATGGCGCTATCGTCCTGCTGCAAAGGTCTTATATTACGCAAAATGGATGAGCTTTAAAACCTGTTATCTCCTCAAAAACATACCCGCAGTTGTGTTTTGTTTAATTCATACGTGCTTGAGTAACTTTATTATTAGTCTGTCTACATCTCCAAAGCTCAAAATACTGTGTTCCACCTTGTGATGTCATGAAGTTTCCAAGTTAACTGCTATATTTATCTTTAGATCTGTAGATTGGCAAGGTGCAACAGAGTATTTTCTGGTTGAGCGAAGAACTCCGCCTAAATATGTGGATTTGTAGGTTAAGGTAAGGTAAGGTTTATTTATAAAGCGCCATACCCGGTGGTGGTAAGCTACTGTTATAGCCACAGTTGCCCTGGGGCAGACTGACGGAGCGCGGCTGCCAAGCCAAGCGGCGCCAACGGTCCCTCCGACCACCACCAACACTCACTCACACAACTTTTACACCTACAGTGCATGTTTTGAAAGATGGGGAAACCGGAGAGCCCGGAGGAAACCCATCCAGACACGGGGAGAACATGCAAACTCCAGACAGAATGGCCCGGGCGGCCCGGGGATCGAACCCGCACCCGTCTTGCTGTGAGGCATGAGTGCTAGCCACTCAGCCACCGTGCCGCCCGTAGGTTAAATGTGTGAATGAAACAAAACACAACTCCAGGTCTGTTTGTGTCGAGGAAACAACATTATGACACAGAAAGTAGCGTAATATGGGCCTTTTATATCAGCTGACCAGACATGTCGCTTAAGAATCGAAGGTGTTATCAGTACAGACGACTTAATGAACCTAATCGAACTAACAAGAAAGCAGAGGGAGTGCTATAATTCACTTCAAATAATGATGCCACCAGATGAGTCTTTCTTGTTCTCTTTTGTGAATAATGAACAAACTGAACGTGTGACTCCGCCGTGAGAGCCGGTCCACCTCAGTCCTTCGTAATTCTCGCCTTTTCATCGCTGCTGTAATGAAAACAGAATGTCTTGTTCCTCGCTGACAGCTCATTCATTAGGCCCTTCCACAGTTCGGTCTGTTCTCCTCTCCTGCAGTTTTCAATTATCACGCTCTCGAAACCACATGCTTTTCTCATACCTTTACCTGAGTCAGTGAAACACATCAGGTTATAAATAGGCACCAAGTCCAAAGCAACGCATAGTTTAATAGAACGGCCCACTACTTAAATTGTGGTCTTCAAACTGGTATTGATATCTTTCTTAAAATGAAAAAATGCATGGCAGACTCAGATGGAATGGTCTGACAAAGGCTTTTTAGCCGAAACGTTTTTTTTTTAAATAATGAAAAAAGCTTTTGGACATCGGCCATCTGAGTGTGCTATGCATTTTTTCACTTTTATTTTGCTGTTCATTGCATTTGCACCTCTACAAGAACTTTGGTGTGCGTTTTCTGTTTTGTGTGGATCAATATCTTTCTAACATGGTATGGAATGGAAGAAAGATAATGTTAAACTCATAAAAAGAAAAAAAAATGGGACCAAATTGTGATTGTGATTGTTCCTGATCTGCAGTGTTGAATTTACATTTGGTGCATTTTAATAGCGTTATACTCTAGGTAGGTTTCCACTGTAGGTACGATTGTTTGAGCGGTGGGTAAGTGACAGAAATTTGTCCATCAATTTGCACTAATTACTCGTACAGAGCATTCATAAAAACAAAGGACCCTTGGGCAAGACACTTCACTGTTTGGGGCTGGCATCAAGCCGCCAAAAGAGAACACATTTACTGTCTTTGAGTAGATTCATCTTGGAAGTAAAATGATCTACTGATGGAATAAATGTGTTTTTCTTAATTCAATCAACTTTCGATTTTAGTTTTTGCAAAGTGCAAAGAGTTGTTTTTTTCTTATCTTAAGTGTAGAAAGATGTGTTTTCATATTTTAACTACAAAAAGTTGTGTTTCATTGGTAGATCATTTTATTTGTCAAGTGGAATTTACTCACGTCATGATCAAACTTTTTCATTTCAAGCCATCCTAACTTAACTAGATTTGAGTTGTTGCAGTGTAATCGCCCTGGAAGTTTATGCTACTCATCTGTGGCTAAGAAGAGAGCCCTAAACAAGTGTTACGACCGAGCTCGGCTAGAGTCAGGGTAAGTAACAAAAACCAAAATGGAAAAATGGGAAAATAAACAAGTGATTTAATTAACTGGAAAGTAAAGGTAAATTAACCAAAGGGATCTAACATATTTACAGAAAAGGTAATTTACAAGGTTTTAGACAAAAGCATAACAAAGGTCAAGGTTAACTAAAAAACTACAGGACTAGACAAACAAACATACAAACAAAGAGTTACCATAGTGACAGCAAACAAGAGACACATTAAATAGTAAACTAGTGCCTCTTTTAGGGCACAAACTATCTACAAACTATCTACTACTTAAAAAAGGGGGGATGCAGTTTCAGGTGAGGCGGGATTGACCAAGAGTAGAGGTTCCCCACCATTAGGAACCAGCGAGCAGCAAACCCCCCAGGTAGGGACGGGCAACCAGTCATCCAATCAGGTGTAAGGACTCATGGGCTGCATGGGGAAGACAGGAAATTGCTCCCACACACACGTTTAAACAAAATTACAAGCAAAAGGGGAAAGAGCTAATGGCCTGGGGCTATAACAACAAGCTCCTGTCCATCCTGAAGAACCTCCAGCGCCCCACCCACAGCACCATCACCGGAAAGGGAACAGGCTGTTGTCCACACGCCATATGTGTGTACAGAGCAGCTCTATAAATGATGAATGCAAGAGGATGGACTGTGCGTCGCTATGTTTATGTCATTGTTTCTGCTGACGAACTTTGAATTTCCTTTGGGATCAATAAAGAAATGGTACATGGTCACGTTTTTATACAGCGCTTTTCCACGCTCAAGGATCTATCTATCTGTCTATCTATCTATCTATCTATCTATACTGTGCATGAAATACATTTTGTTGAATGATTGTTTATTGAGGGAAACATTCCGTAGCATTGAACAATCATTCATCATTTTTAAAGCAAACATTATGTCATTTAAATGGGAAAAGGTGCTCAAAATGTTGCATAAATCACGATGCTGAAACCCACACAGACCTCGTATAGAAATCAAGGCCATCACTAATATGTTATAATGAGCCTGATCAAAACATTGGGACCAGTTGGCTCTGTTCTGTAGCTTGGGAGAGTCAGGAAACAACTTTTTCCAAGCGTAACTTAAATAATGATTTATCTGTGCAAAGCAGCCAGAGCATCCATCAATAAGCCAGGGTATGGCTCCCCTTTGGTGGCTCTGCTGTCTGTGATTTCCACTGGAGTGATTAGCGACCTCAGAGTGGAGCTGGTTGGACACTTTCGCACAGACTCCAGCTGTTTGTGAGAGGTTTGTGAGGTAGGTCCAGACTAAAGCAGGTTTTAATCACTGCAGTGCCTCCTGCTACCATCTGTTCACCGCCTCCTTGTGTATTTATGTTTGTTATATTCATGATTCACGGCGGCTGACAGACGGTGCACAGGCGCAAACAAGGGAATAAATCCAATACATTATCCCATTCTATTTGGTTTAAACAGACTTTCGCTCAGTGCAGCTGCGTCACTCTTCTCTCAGCTCTATAATAATACTGTATTTGTAACAATATACAAAATGATAGGGTGCAATAGCATCATATATAAAGCTATTTTAATTCAATCCAGATATATTTTGATACACTTACATGTGAAGAGAACTGACAACAAAGGCCATTATTCAGGCATTCATTCATACTAAGTCTTGTATTAAACGCATTTGTATTACTATATTTCTTTTATTACTTGTCCATTTACATTTGTACATTTAGCCTAAAATTGTGTGTGTGCATATGCATGTGTGTGTGTATACGTGTGTGTATACATATGTGTGTGTATACATATGTGTGTGTGCGTATGCATGTGTGTGTATACATATGTGTGTGTGCGTATGCATGTGTGTGGGTGTGTATGCGTGTGTGTGTGTGTGTGTGTGTGTGTGTGCACTGCACATTTCTCTGATCTGGCCAAGATTTTAAAACTTATCAGGTTATTCATCTTGTTTTTAACTTTTAAAGACTATTTATTGCCTTTTATTCATTTTTAAAAAAAAAACTGTTTTGAGTGTGTCATGAAATGTGAATGTGAGCTGCATGGACACCTGAATGTCCCCTTCTGGGAATTAACAAAGTATTTATCTATCCATCTATCTCTCTCTCTAACTCTCTCTCTCTCTCTCTATCTCTCTCTCTCTCTCTGTCTATCTCTTCATCGATCTCGCTCTATCGATCCATCTCTCTCTCTATATCTATCTATCTATCTATCTATTTGTATCTATCTCTCTGTCTATATATCTCTATCTATCTCTCTATCTATGTCTATATATCTCTCTGTCTATATATCTATCTCTCTATCTATCTATCTATCTATCTATCTGTCTGTCTGTCTGTCTGTCTGTCCAGTTGACTTACAATGAAAATTTTTCCTCTCTGTAACTCCTTTAGTGATCCTCATCATTTTGGTCTTAAAATGTTCATATTCACCTGCTCTACATGATCCTGGTGTTTTTATTTCACTGTTTTGTCTAAAAATTCCCATTCCTAATACGGAACTTAAGTCCAAATTCACTCCTATAACCGGTAGTCTCGATGAGCTTCATTTGACTGGAGCTGAACACTATGGGCTCACTTAGTCCACTTCTTTACACAATCTACAATCCATACGGACAAACACTTATACATAGGAAGGAAATTGACCGATAATGAATTGTTTTTGAATAGTCTATCTATAAAATACGACTTTTATTTAGCGTTGAAAATGAATTACTGCGCCTTGTGTGGCTACGAGGTGTGTGTAAGCTATGGAAAAACTGGTGTAAAATCTGATACGGTGTGCGAATTGTACTCCAAGTCTTAAAAGTCTATTTAAAATGTTGGAAAATGAAGTACGCTGATGACTGTAATCCCTGAATGTGCAAAAATCCAACTTGCATTAAAGTCCAGTGTAAATGTGCGCCGTGTCTGAGGCTCGCGGGACGGAGGTCAAAAGACATTATTACGCTCAGTTATTGTTGCGTTTCGTCCAAAGTTTTAGTGCACCCGCTCGTGAAATTACATCCTGCCCCGTCTTTTTCGGTCTTAAGATAGTCTGCATAAGTTGTTGCAGCCTATAGATCTGTGTGTGTGTGTGTGTGTGTGTGTGTGAGAGCGAAAGAGAAAGTCATTACAATAAGATGTCATTAACTTCTGAAGAGAAATCGATGTAGCGCCCTTCACTGGTCAAAGGCAAAGCTCCCATTTGAAACGATGACACGCTGTAATATCGCGAACTAACGTACGGTGCAAACAAAGAAAGGCTTACGATTGCATTAAAGGTGCTCGTCTTGTCTCCATGGAGATAGTTTTGCCTGGAATGTTGCACAGTATTACATTATATCTATACACACAGTGGTGGAAGTGATCAATTTTGGGACTCAAGTGAAAGTACAGATACAAAGGCAAAAAGTTACTTAAAGAGGAACTCGAGCACGTTTGAAGCTAAAGTCCGTTGCTAGAGGTGGTCGGATACTGACAGAAGCCAAAAAACGGCACAGATCAGTGTTGCCTCAGCGAAGATCTCGCTGTGGCAGTGAGTCTGTCAAAGTAATAATCTAGCATAGTGATGGGGGCAAGTT
Organism: Odontamblyopus rebecca; assembly: GCA_030686955.1. Classification (NCBI taxonomy): domain Eukaryota; kingdom Metazoa; phylum Chordata; class Actinopteri; order Gobiiformes; family Gobiidae; genus Odontamblyopus; species Odontamblyopus rebecca. The sequence continues at coordinate 33,228,168 of CM060668.1, forward strand.
CTTAACTTCCACGTAAAACGCCAATTTGCACAGAAGACGCTTAATACCACTTTCAAGATTCAAGATTGTTTCTTTGTCATATGCAGGTTCAACACCAGGTCTACAGTGCAATGAAATGCTTAGGATGAGAAGAACCGTTGACTCGCTAATATTCAAGAAGTACTAATAGCTGCAATAAATAGTACTGATAAAAAGTGTTCGCAAATACAATAAAATACAGATATAATAAAAATGTAATAAAATATAGTAATATACAAAGGTGCAGGTAGGATTGAATAAGGTGTAGAAGAGTATTTCACAGAGGAGTGCCATATTGCACATAATGTCATTGCACGTGGGTTGTAGAGCAGGTTATTGCACAGATAATAGTGACGGTGGTAGTGACGTCCATGATACTTTCATATAGTGCAGCAGCAGTAAGAGTGTAATGCATCACAGACAGTAGTTTAGTGCAGTGTTACTCTCACATCTTTCTAACCCACCTTACAACAGCCACGAGTCTAACAAACAGAACACTCTGCCTGGTTCACTCATTAGTGTCTGGAAACGTTCTAAAATAACTCCAGTGTTACGCTACGTTACGCACAACAACCTACATTCGGTTTGTTGATTAAAATGAACGCGATCGACGGAATTCTTAATGATCAATTATCGATTAGTCGAGTAATCGTCCCCATCCCTAGTGAGGACCTGAGAAAAGATCATCAGATCACACCAATCATCCATTCAGGACCTGTACACCCTCCCTCCACCATCCACCAGCACAAAATCTTCTACCTCGACCATCCACCAGCACAAACTCTTCTCCCTCCATCACCCACCAGCACACAAACTCTTCTCCCTCCACCACCCACCAGCACAAACTCTTCTCCCTCCACCACCCACCAGCACAAACTCTTCTCCCTCCACCACCCACCAGCACACAAACTCTTCTCCCTCCACCATCCACCAGCACAAACTCTTCTCCCTCCACCATCCACCAGCACAAACTCTTCTCCCTCCACCATCCACCAGCACACAAACTCTTCTCCCTCCAACAACCACCAGCACAAACTCTTCTCACTCCACCACCCACCAGCACAAACTCTTCTCCCTCCACCATCCACCAGCACAAACTGTTCTCCCTCCACCACCCACCAGCACACAAACTCTTCTCCCTCCACCATCCACCAGCACAAACTCTTCTCCCTCCACCATCCACCAGCACAAACTCTTCTCCCTCCACCATCCACCAGCACAAACTCTTCTCCCTCCACCATCCACCAGCACAAACTCTTCTCCCTCCACCACCCACCAGCACAAACTCTTCTCCCTCCATCACCCACCAGCACACAAACTCTTCTCCCTCCACCACCCACCAGCACACAAACTCTTCTCCCTCCACCACCCACCAGCACACAAACTCTTCTCCCTCCACCACCCACCAGCACACAAACTCTTCTCCCTCCACCATCCACCAGCACAAACTCTTCTCCCTCCACCATCCACCAGCACAAACACTTCTCCATCCACCATCCACCAGCACAAACTGTTCTACCTCGACCATTCACCAGCACAAACTCTTCTCCCTCCACCATCCACCAGCACAAACTCTTCTCCCTCCACCATCCACCAGCACAAACTCTTCTCCCTCCATCACCCACCAGCACACAAACTCTTCTCCCTCCACCACCCACCAGCACAAACTCTTCTCCCTCCACCACCCACCAGCACACAAACTCTTCTCCCTCCACCACCCACCAGCACACAAACTCTTCTCCCTCCACCATCCACCAGCACAAACTCTTCTCCCTCCACCATCCACCAGCACAAACTCTTCTCCCTCCACCATCCACCAGCACAAACTCTTCTCCCTCCACCATCCACCAGCACACAAACTCTTCTCCCTCCACCATCCACCAGCACACAAACTGTTCTCCCTCCACCATCCACCAGCACAAACTCTTCTCCCTCCACCATCCACCAGCACAAACTCTTCTCCCTCCACCATCCACCAGCACAAACTCTTCTCCCTCCACCATCCACCAGCACAAACTCTTCTCCCTCCACCATCCACCAGCACAAACTCTTCTCCCTCCACCATCCACCAGCACACAAACTCTTCTCCCTCCACCATCCACCAGCACAAACTCTTCTCCCTCCACCATCCACCAGCACAAACTCTTCTCCCTCCACCATCCACCAGCACAAACTCTTCTCCCTCCACCATCCACCAGCACAAACTCTTCTCCCTCCACCATCCACCAGCACACACTCTTCTCCCTCCACCATCCACCAGCACAAACACTTCTCCCTCCACCATCCACCAGCACAAACTGTTCTTCCTCCACCACCCGACAAACGTCATCGCAGCAGTGCAGCACCACCAGACTCTGCAACAGTTTCTTCCCACAGGCCATCAACGCACTCCAGATAATCACATGAAGATGCTTTTAACTGCACATTGGAGGTTTTTGGTGAAATTTCGATCCGCCTGTGTAATTTTGTTACATGGTGGAATTGGCAATAAAGTTCACTTAGACTTTGACTAAAGTATTAGGGTCATATCTATACTGATTTAGGCTTTTATGTTTCCATTTGGTCACTTTCTATCAGAGCATGGATGAAAACATCAGTAAAATCAGCAGTTTATATGAGGTGTCTTTACATACGCAGAAAAAAAACATTTGTTATTTCCATATTTCTGTTGCTTTCTTCATACAAACTTGTTCATTTTCGTTTCCGTGAGTCAGACATTCCCCACGGTTCACTGACCTGAGCCTAGTGCACTGCTCACTGGAACACATACTTGGATTCTTTTCGCTAACACGACATCCCCATGGTAACAAGCACCCTCCGTGTGAAAAGTTACATAGTGTAGCAAGCTGAGAATACTAAAGAAGCACCGCAGTATTCCTTTTTTTTCTCTCCTTTTTTTCAGTTTCCATTAGATTTTAAAACAAAATAGTCGTAAAATGGGCACAACAACGATTTCTTTTGATTGCGGTATTTCTAAATGAATGTTAAGAATTTCAGGATTGTTAAAATAGTTTGAAAGAATAACACATTCTGCTTAGGAGTTGCACTGATTCACTTATTTATATGAGCTGTTTTTATATTCCATTTGTACGACCTTTTAGCTGCAAACAAACACAAGCAGTAACATCCCTATGGAAACAAGCAGGTAGTGGACCCTCCATGCGAAAAGTTACATAGTGTAGGAAGAGGAGAGAGGGGCAGAAAAGTAGAGGAGGGGAAGAAGAGGAGAGGAGAGAGGGGCAGAAGAGGAGAGAGGGGCAGAAGAGGAGAGGAGAGAGGGGCAGAAGAGAAGAGGAGAGGAGAGAGGGGCAGAAGAGGAGAGAGGGGCAGAAGAGGAGAGGGGCAGAAGAGAAGAGGAGAGGAGAGAGGGGCAGAAGAGGAGAGAGGGGCAGAAGAGGAGAGGGGCAGAAGAGAAGAGGAGAGAGGGGTAGAAGGGGAGAGAGGGGTAGAAGAGGTGAGTAGAGGGACAGAAGAGAAGAGGAGAGAGGGGCAGAAGAGAGAGGAGAGAGGGGCAGAAAAGTAGAGGAGTGGCAGAAGAGGAGAGGAGAGAGGGGCAGAAAAGTAGAGGAGTAATATTTGATTAGAGATATGTATGATCCGCTCTAAGAATACTTATTTAAATCAAGCCAAAGAAGCATTGTTATATAGTATTCTTTATTATTATTATTATTATTATTATTATTATTATTATTATTATTATTTTTATTATTGTTATTTTAGAGTTATATAGTTTTCTGTATATCAATTTTAATTAGATTTTAAGACAAAAACTATGATGAAAATGGGAAAAATTGGTACAGTGATTTATTCTGATTGTAGTATTTCTAAATGTTAAGAATTTCAGTATTATTCAAATATTTTTTAAAGAATTTTAAAGAATAATCCATACATTCTGCTTACATCTATTTACAGTGCTTAACAAATTTATTAGAGCACCACCCGGTATAAGGTGTTTGCCACTGACAGTATTTCTGTTAGGCAGGTGTGAATAAATGCTGTAAACAAAGAATGCTTTCAAAAATATAAATAATGATTGTTTGTTTTTACATGTTTGGAACAATCGACCAGCCCAGTTCCTTCACAAACTGTCTGTAAGTAAACCTAGAAGAACTGATGCTCTTCTGAAGGCAAAGCTCACACCAAATATTGATCTGATTTACATTTCTCTTTTGTTCATTCACTGTGTTTTGTTGATTGATGAAAATAAATGATGAACACTTCCATTTTTGAAGACCTAATTTATAGCATTTTTCCACACCTGCCTAAAACTTTTGCACAGTACTGTATATGCAAGATCTTTTAATAAATACCATATCTTTAATGCTAAAATAAAACTATTGTTGCCATCCAAACATTTTCAAGTTTTCCAAAAATGACACCAAAGTCTCATCCAAAGCAAGTCTCTGGGAACAGCTAGAAACCACCGTATTTTCCGGACTATAAGTCACTCCAAAGTATAAGTCGCACCAGCCAAAAAATGTGTAATGAAGAAGGAAAAAAACATGTATAAGTCACACTTTTTTGGGGAAATTTATTTTATAAAATCAGAGACCAAGAAACAACATTTCATCTTGAAAGACAAGTTATAGAAGTTATAGTGATGAAAACAACTCAATAGAGAAGAATCCATGTATCATTTGTTCGTTTTTCAATATAGAACCAAAAATAAGAAAACAAAAAAACAACTCTTATTATAAATAATTATTATTTGTCTCTAAAAACAAAATAAAAAAAAAACAGATAAGGATTTGTTTTTTAATTTTTGATTCATATATACGATTCATATATTTGGTCTATGGGCTGTCAGTGTGAAAAATGTAATATATAAGTGAGTATAAGTCGCAGAAACCAACCAAACCCTGAAAACTTATAGTCCGAAAAATACGGTATTTGGAACTTAATAACAAAAGAGACTTTGCAAAATTCCATAAAAACAAAGCATCAAGAATGCAGCTGTCATCTGTGCAAAAGGTGCTCACACAAAATATTCACATTTTAGTTTTTTTGTTTTTTTCAACAAGGGCTATTTTTGTTATTCCAATTGGTCATTTTCTTAATGATGAAACTGTTGAAATGAACAATGAAAATACTATGAATTCATTTATGTTTTCTTGTTTTCATTACGGATGTTCTAATAAATTTGTTAATCTCTGTATATTCGATAATCATTCTAGTCCAAAGTTCTTCAGTCTCATTTCACCGAGTCAAACCTTCCCCATGGTTCACCGATCTGAGCCCAAGTGCGCCGCTCATTGGAACAGGGCTCCGCGCTCGATTCGATTTGTACGACCTTTTAGCGGCAAACAAACAGCGCCCACTCCGAGCACAGACCCCGGCCCCACACTGACTCCACTCCTCCTCGGCCAATCACGCGAGATCATTTGGGGTCCGGTGCTTCTTCAGACACCCCCTATTATCTTCTAATAGACAGCCGGCTCCTCCATTACCGCGCTAAGGCGAGAGGGAGCTGCTCGGAGAAGCCAATTTGTTCCCATCTCCGGAGGTGGCAGCTGCTGGAGGAGAGCCAGTCCAGAGGTGGAACGCGCCGACTACACTGTCAGCTGCTCCCATTCAAAGCAGCCGACCACAAAAGCACGGAGTTTGATGGCTTATTTCTACATGCACGGCTCTCTGGTTCAGTCCCAAAGGGGAAGGGAAAAGATGGAACAATCTGAGGCTACGTGGAGTATGATGTCACGTGAAATTGGACGTTTGGATGCATGTGGGACATTCACTGTAATGAAGTTTCAATTTCGGTGAACGCTGTGTGCCAGATGTTGCTGGTTTAGATCGGAGGTTGGACCTGACGCTGACAAATTGCTGCTTCCATTGTGGATCAGTGAAGTTTGTTTACAAGATTGGAAATAAAATGGAGATTAGTTTTGAAAGTAATTCTGATGTTGCTGAATTTACCCTTCTAGACCTAAGAGCAATATTAGTACACTTGTCCTCGCCCTGGATTTTTTTCTTAATTTTGCGATTAAAACTGTCCCTTTTACCCTATAATGAAGTGTTACACATCCTTTTGTTCAGTACAATCTGTTATTTCACAATCTGCTGCTGTAGTTGTGTCATATGGCTGTAATAAAAGCTACAGGACCAGAAATACAAATGAGAAAAAAAAGAAAAACGGAAAATAAAATTCACATTTGTTCATATAATAACAACTTTTTGGACATAAAAAATGCTTAATTTAGGCCCTTAGCTACAAAAGTGTAAAATATCAAGTCTGTAAGTAAACTAAAAATATCCTTATTGCCTCAAAACAAAAACAAAAAGTGCAACTGTCCCATAACTTTACTGGTGCCAGTCATGGAAACAGCTCCACTTCCTGCATTTCCGTGGTCTTTATTCCATTTGGATTTGTACATTTTGACTGAAATAAACCTTTCTACTAAAAAGAGCAACGAATGTGCCATTTATGTGAGAAATAACTGTACTTAGAGCATCTTTTTCAGTTGTTCAGTCAGATTTATATTTGGTGGTCAAAACAGCAAAGCAGATTAAAGTCGAACCTGATTAACAGATTTATCATTAGTATTGCAGCATAAATATTTCAATATGGCATTTGTATTGTTTATTGAGTAAATCTTGAACCCTGAACACACATATACTTACACTCGTGTTCAGATTATGCAGTAAGAGCTGTGCCATATTCTTTTTCCTCCTAGATGAGCAAAATTTGTTGTTGAGACTGTCACATACTGTTTAAACCTAATTATATCGCATTTTATTGGCCAAGAATCAGGAAAAGCACTGTTTGCATGCAAGTTTTTAGCTTTACAATGACAAACCTTGCTCTGAAAGCTGCTTAGAAACAGCTTTAGAACTCTTCCTGGTGAATACTTAGGTGAATACAGTAGGAACGCGTTAGAAAAGTGAGGGATACATTTGGACCACTGCAAACTGTTTAAAATTTAAACTGTTTAAAAATTAAACTGTTTCCAATGAACTAGTTTTGTTTTGCACATTTTTAAGGTAATAAAAATCCAGTGCAGGGCCTTTCGGTCCGGTCTGACCTAAAGTACATTTAGTTTTTTAGGTTTCAAATTTTACTTCCGGGTACCTATAGCAACCAAATATTGCACTGGGCCAAAACTCCTCGAATGTTCTCAGAAATTATCATTTGACAAATAAAATGATAAGAAAACACCGTTATATATTTCAAAGGGGAACTCTGGCACATTTGAAGCTAAAGGCCATTGCTAGAGGTGGTTGAATACTGAAAAAAGACTCGATTGTCGACTCCAGCGAGGATCGACTACTGACGGCGAAGAAGAAGAGAAACTGAAAGTTGTTGAAAGGAAATGGTTCGGGAATGTATTTTTTAGCGATTTTCCAAAAATATAATTCACTCGTAAATAAATGGGATTAGAAACGACATCGGTGATCGAGTCTTTTGGGCTTTGGCCTGTGCAGTGGAAAATCAACAGAGGGAAGTGTAAGGCTGCTTATAAAGTTGTTTCATAACGTTTCTAGACACTAATGAGTGAACCAGTTTGTTAGACTCGTGGCTGTTGTAAGATGGGTTAAAGTGGTGTTAAGCTTCTTCAGTGTGAAGCAAATAGGCATTTTACGTGGAAGTTAAGAACTTGCCCCCATCACTACACTAGTTTGTTGCCTTGACAGACTCACTGCCACAGTGAGATCTCTGCCGAGGCAACACTGATCTGTGCTGTTTTTTGACTTCTGACAGAATTCAACCACCTCTAGCAACGGACTTTAACCTCAAATGTGCCGGAGTTCCCCTTTAACAATCTTTAAAATGTCCGAAAAATATGTTGCTTGTGTAAATTTGTGTAAACTTTTGGTAAGAATTCTCCCAGAACTCTCTAAAATACTCTCTATTTCCTGTAATTTTCAACATATTTTTCCACTTTTCTTCACAAACTATTATTACCTAGTATTACCCCACCAAATGAAGCCCAAATTAGAGAATCATCAGAAACTGCAGTGAAAATTTCTCTGATCTGGCCTAGATTTTAAAACTTCTATCAGGTTATTCATCTTGTTTTCAGATTTATTAGTTCTGAATTGGTTGTATAATCTTAAAAATGTTCACATATATTTCTTCCATGGCTCAACTCATCAGAAGATCTTAAATTTAGGCAATAAATGTTTAAAAGAAGCTTCAATCCATTTGCCATAATTTCCAAGTATTCATATATATCAAGTAAAATGATCTTGCTGCATGGACACATAATTCAGTACTTTTAAGTCATTTTTTGACAGATTTATGTGTTTAGATTTTACATTTTGGCCAAGCTTTTTAGTAGAGTGTTAAATGACGGCGTTCTTACCTCCAGCACGTGCTCGTTCTGCTGCTCACGGTCCAGTTTGCGGGAGGTAGTGGTAATTAGACCTGGAGAGGAGAAAACAGGAGAAAACAATTACAAAATGCCTGCGTCTCCTCCGACTCGGCAGCGTTGTGCTCGGCTCTAATTATCCGCCGCTGTCAAACACGGGGCGGCCCGGCTGCTGCTTTAAGGAGAGTTAAAGCAGAGAAGATGGAGTCATTAAAGCACTTGTACACAGATTATGAGCTACACATTGTAAAAGCGGGGCCAGCGGTCACATAAACCGAGAGCAAACAGAGCTGCTGCAGACAGAGGGATAAATACAGCAAAGGGAGGTGTGGACGCTAAAGAAGACGGCAACAGAAATTAGAAACTGAAACTGAACTGAAATGAGAAAAAATAGCTGTGTTGATGTTTGAAAAGCAAAATTTTAAGGCCATTTTACAATTAAAGCACATGTGTCAAACATGCGGCCCGGGGGCCAGATCCGGCCCTCCAAGACCCTTAATCTGGCCCTCGGCTGATTTTTCTATTAAAATACTTAAAATTTTCAGATTTTTCTGTTAATTTTCTGCACCGTTTAGCATAGCAGCGTCTCCGGCGTTTCTGTACGTTGCGACTCCCACCAGAGCAGCACAAATGAAGACTTTTGCTCTTAAAGGACGATCGTTCTGACTGTCGACCGTGACCCTCATCAGCAAAATGTCAAAAAATAAGAAAAGCAGATGCTGAGTTCAGGATTTCCCAAGAAAAATAGTCTAATTCTTATTTGTTGACAGAGGTGAATGGGAAATCTGTGCTCAGTGTGTTTGGAACAAGTGGCGTTGCTCGAGGAATATAATCTTAAACACCACTACGAGACACGGAGAAAAATACGATAACTTGAAGAGAGAACTGAGTTTTCTGATCCGGCCCTTTTGGGATCAAAGTAGGTTGCATACGGCCCCCGGACCCAAGTGAGTTTGACACCCCTGAATTAAAGGATCCCAAAAAAGACTGATTTACAATGTATTATTGATTCATTACGCATGGCATAGTGAGAAACATCATTTCATATAACTTTGTATGTTCTTTGTATGAAGAATTGACAATAAACTTAACAGAGATACACCGATCCAGCGTTTTCAGTTCCGATACAGATTCCGATACCATAGCTTTACGGCAATTTTGCCAATTACCGATATCGGCCGATACCTGTGCAAAGACCGATAATAGTGTTTATTTCCTTTGTACAAAAACAAAATAAGACAAACGGATCCAAATGTGTTACGGAGCTGTCGTTTACCTCTTAAAGATGCATTGCGCAACTTTTCTGATTTATAGTCTGTCACCTGCTTGTCTCCATGGAGATGTTATTGTGTTGCCTGGAATGTTTCATCGTATGACATTAAACGCATCTACATGTATCGAGCATTCATTCATTACGGGTGTTTCTATGGCCCAAAAATACAGTAATTTTCACTGTGAGTAGGTTGCCTCTCCACAGATCTGACCTGTAATGTAGCCTACATATACTGTAGTTGTTTTATAGGTTTAATCTCTACTGTGGAACATAGCAATAACATTTCCATGAAGACAAAAAGGTGACGGATCCTGCACCACAAAATTGCGCAATCTACCTGTAAGTCACTACAGAAGAAATTTGTATAAATAAAAATTTGGGAAAAAATATCTATCTAATTGTGATTTTTCTAGTAGTATTGCGTTAAGATATTAAGTTAAGATTTGTAATTTATATTTTAATTGGATTCTGTTCAAAGTTCACAGTGTAAACGTCCAGAAGAACTGACAAAAAGACTGAAATATGAGAAACAAGAATCACATTTCAGAACATGTTTGAAGAAATGTAAAATTTAAGGTGAGGAAGACGGGAGATTTAGTTGTTTGTGGAGGAAATTACTTCAAAGTACTTCAAAAATTGTAGCCAGATTAGGGTTTGAGACCTGCTGAAATGAATGAGACTTATTTTGAACACATTTCATTTGAGTTAACATCCCCACTTTGAGCAAGCCACATCCACAAAACAGATAGAACAATTAAGAAATCAACTGAATCACTTAAAATCAGCTAAATTCTTTAATAAAATCTCTAAATTTGACCGTTTACTGTCCACTTTTTGCTCTTAAAGTACATTTTTAAACAAGTACATTCAGTAGATTTTTTTCATGTGGTACTTTTACTTTCACTTGTCAGAATCAGAATCAGAATCAGAATCAGAATTACTTTTATTCATCCCCGAGGGGAAATTTTCTTTGTTACAGATGCAACTGACCGAGAGCATGTACATCGAACAAGTTACAAAAATAAGCTAAATACAATAAGATAAAAGATAAAATAGCTCTCTCTGGGAAATTATTTACATCAGTGACATATTTATGACTATATACATGTGTGAGCAGGAATAGGATGAAAAGGATTGAGTAGTTTGTGAGTTAAAGTGCAGCGTTCAACAGTTTGATGGCGACAGGCAGGAAAGATTTCCTGTGTCTCTCAGTGGAGCAGCGGCAGCCGCAGTCTATGGCTGAAAGAGCTCCTCTGACTGGCCAGCACCTTGTGGAGGGGGTGGGAGGGAGAGTCCAGAATAGTCCAGATTTTGTCCAGCATTCTCCTGTCCAACACCACCGCCAGAGAGTCCAGCTCCTCCCCCACAACATGTCCAGCCTTCCTAATGATCTTCTCGAGTGCCCTGTATGTGTACTTAAATAACAAAACAACAACTCAAAACAACTCTAATTTTGAAAAGCAAAATGAATTCCGTTCCTTCAGATTGCGATTCGCACTCCCCCGCGGTTCACCTCGCAGCCGAACGTGGAGCTGTTCTCGATTTTGGCGAGCGGCGTTGTAACTCTGCACAGACGCGACATGTTGGAGCGACGTCACCCACGGCGACTGTTTATTAACGAGAACACGACTGCTGGGCTTTATGGTGCATTAGCCCCTCCGACTGAAGCGCTAACAAGCCCCGAGTACGACGCTCCTCTCCTGTAACATTCGCCCTAATGAGGACAAAAGTGACAGCTCCCATCACGCTCCCAAACGCACCGTTAAAATGAACCGCTTCTGAGTCAACAGGCAAAGTTTGATTTGAAATGAAAAGATCCCACAGGGCAGACACGGAGATAATACTAGGTTAGACTAGAAAAAAGTACAAATGCTACGCAAAACTGACTCTTGTGAGCTTTAAACTGTGTTAGGATGATGTTTCCTCCTCAAAAACAGCCCTTGAGTTGTGTTTTCTTTCATTCCCACATGTTTGAGTGACCATTTATTATGTGTCTGTCCACATCTCCAAAGCTCAAAATGCTCTGTTCCACCTTGTGATGTCACGAAGCGGTCGTTTTCAAGTTAACAGCAATGTTTAACGATGTAAAGATGCTCAAATCTCTCACAATATGCATCTTATTGCAATTTTTTTTTTTTTGTGAATAGGCTCATTTCCTCTTAAAATGTCTTAGCAAGTCTTTGGTTCGGTCATAATCCAAAGAATAAACATCTAAAAGTGCTTATAACTTTATCATAACATTATTTCTTGATGTAACAATGCTGAAACTGAAACAGAGCAAAGGATCATGGTCTATGTAGTTCCCTGTTTTTTTTAGCTATTGCTGCACCAAAACAAGACTTGTAATTCGATATATTGTGATGGCTCATGATATTGTTGTGAGACTCATTGTTTTTTTTGTTTTATGTATGAAATATGACTAGAAAATAATTATGTCCATACATCAATGTGACTCAAAAGGAGCAGAAAGAAGTATAGACTTGTAATATTAATAATCTGCCCCTTTTCACACAAAGTAAAACATTTCTAACACTTCAACAGTTCCAACTACATTTATAAGCAACTCATTTACGTGACATCCACTATATTAAATACTTATTAATTAACACAAAAGGACAGTTCCATAAGCTCACACCTTTGATTGAAACACATTTTTCCATCGTTGTTGTTTTTAAAGATTCCAGTCTTATATTCCTAGCGAATGTTGGGGCCAAGTCATCGCAACTTCAAAATGTAAAATACTGATTCTATGCCAGGGTGACCAGATGTCCCTATTTACCCGGGACAGTCCCAGTTTTGAGCCCTGTGTCCCCTGCCCCAGCAGATTTATCCAAAACCACTGATTTGTCCCAGTTTTATACAAGAAATGTCCCAGGTGGCTATTTTTGACCAGTCTGATCCCTGCCAACAGTAACGAGAGGCATAAATTGCCATCTGTTTAGGTAAAATACAGAAAAGCTGCTTTAAAATGACCAAAACACAAAGAAAATGTGACTGTACTGACTCATGTTAGTAATAAATGAGTTGGGAATGAGAATTTTCCTTAATTACACACTTGTTTCACAATTTCATTGTTACCAACCACCCCAAACCGGAGATGTCCCAGTTTTTGATTTGGAAAATTCTATATAGTTGGCCACTGCTCCCTAGTTTGTGATTGAAATGTTATTTGCAAGTGACGTTTAACAGCACAAATCAGCTCCAAGACTGCAAATTAAAGCTACATCCACACAACGACGACGCTCCTGGAGTTGTTTTTTTCTTTTTCTTTTGCAAGTTGAAAAAAAAAGACATTCACACATGTTTCGGATCAACAAATATTCACGTCTAGACGACAACGGAGCGCTGAGTGAAAACGATGCACCTGTATGTGGTGCTGTAAACAGGATACAGCCAGAGCCACTGGACAGGTCTCCCAGGTGTCACCCAAAATCTTCTTCTGGTGGCCCTTCTAGATCTACACAATATTGGGTTGAAAAGAATCCGATCCGTGTAATTGTGTATTGTGCTGCACTACAGTAGATTAAGAGGTTTTGATGTAAAAGTGCAAATAAACTTAGAAGCGTCCGCAGCACAAACTCAACTCCGCTGTCCGCCTGGTTGCTGTAATGGTTGTTACTGGTTTTTGTCCGTGGGGTTCTTTTCTGGTCACGTGGTGATGACAGGGTCGCGATGTCATCATTTTCCAAAAGCCACGGTTTGCTTGTCCACACGACAACGCAACACCGGCGTTCTCAGATTTCTCCACTCTGGAACCCATTTTCAAAAAGACTGTTTTCCCTGACCCGAAACACAGGCTCCATGTTGATGAAAGGCCAAACTAGTGCATCTTTAGTGGGCCAAAAGTCCAATGGTGACCTCATCATAATTCATATTCCAATCATCTCATTACATGTGATGATTTCAAACCCAAACTCTACTTTTACAGTTTCCAGACATGTCGAAAACCTGTCGATGTTTGATGACAGTGGAAAATCTTACATTGTCTCGTCCTTCATTCAAAGATCTGTCCCTGTGACCTCGTGGAAGCCTCTCTCCCTTCAGTGTAGTGCTAATGAGAGCCCAGAGGAGGCGCACACTGCAGACAGCGCTGGGACTCTGCACGTTTAATTAGCCGAGGGAGACATGTAGGTAAGTGGGTTAGACTTGTCTTTAAGAAACTCACCGCTCCGGGCCAAATGTCTAATCACAACGAGAGCTGCTCCACTTCTGCTTCACTGCTAATTTTAAACCGTCTTTTATGCCGCGCTCATTTACAGCTGTGCTTTTGCCTTCGGACAAAAGTGTGGCCCAATTTGGTCGGATGTCATTATGATACGAACGGAAGAGCTAAAGATGAGTGTAGGTTTTTTTGTGTGTGTATCTTGCAAGTTTGGGGGGATGTGTGCTTGGTTAATTAAAGATGCATTGCATAACTTTTCTAGTGGAGGGTCCATCAACTGCGTGGGATGTTATTGCTTTGTCCGGAAAGTTTCACAGTACAGTTTAAACCTTTCTATCTTACAATCCAAACCAAGTTACAGGTCAGATTTCAACGGAATAAATCTACAGGTAAACTTAGAGCTGTTTAATGTCAAACTGTGGAACATGTAAGGCTGAGCAGTGACATCTCCATGGAAACAAGCAGGTGACAGATGCTGTGTGTGGGTTTTTTTGTCTTGAATTGCTTTAGTTGAGGGTTGTGCTCACGGCTAATTCATTATCTAGGTAGCTGAGGAAACGTTTACTTTTTTTACCTTTGCAAAGTGACATTTAGACTGTGACTATTCATTAAGTTCTATTTTTTGTGCTGTTAAAACTATAACACAGTGAAATATATAAGGACAAGCATAACAACTGTTACTGGAACCTGGATGAATTGAAAAATAGTATTCTGCTGCATTTTTATCGACTTAAAAGGCCCATATTATGCTATATTCTCATGTGTTATAGTCCTGTTTCCTCATCGAAAACATACCTGGAGTCAGAGTTGTACCTGAAGTTCATATTTGGGGCGAACATGAACTGAACGCACGGTATTACTGTCTGATAAACGGACTGTGGACATGTTCATTCTGGTGTCTCTGTCGTGTGCTGTCTTCGTTCAATAGGGTGCCAGATTTCTTTAGTGTTCCAGACGTAAACCTGGCTAAACACACTGTAAAGAGCCCTTAATATTCAGCGGAAAGAACCACCACCACCACCACGTCATTGAAACAAGACAAAACAAAAAAGCAGTGTGGAGGCCCCTGGAGCAGGAGCAACAAGGATTCATATGAACATTTAAAAGAGCTCGAGGACAACGTTGGTGAGGAAAGGAATAACCACCAACACTTATGTGCATACTTTGCCCGCTTTATTGAAACTTTATTGAAAAGTAATAGCTCATGGCAACTGAAAAAAAAGAAAAGAACTATACACAAACTGCCATATTTTTCGGACTATAAGTGGTACCACCCAAAAATCCACAATGAAGAAGAAAAAACATGTATAAGTTGCACTTTTTGGGGGAAATTTATTTTATAAAATCAGAGACCAAGAACTGACCTTTCATCTTGAAAGGTGAGTTATAGAAGTTATAGTAATAAAAACAACCCAATAGAGAAGAATCCATGTATCATTCATTTGTTCGTTTTTCAATATAGAACCAAAAATAAAAAAAATGAAAAATCAACTCTTTTCTTTATTATTTGTCTCGAAAACCAAAATGAAAAAATGGATAACGATTTGTTTTTTCATTTTTGATTCATATATAGGATTCATATATTTGGTCAATGGGCTGTTACTGTGAAAAATGTAATATATAAGTCGCGCCCAAACCCTGTCATTTTGCATCTAAGAATCTGCTCACTCACACTCACCCAAGACTGTGCAGCTTCAATGCAAAATGTGGAAAAACTTCACCAAATATGGACTTGGTACCAAAAATGTAAAGAGGAAGGCTGATTATGCAGGGCTAAAAAATCTGTTGACCAACACCAATATCATCATTGAGCTTGACTTTAAAATGATGTCAAACTTTTTGGGACACCCTGTACTTTGAAGTAATTTCCCTCACAAACAACAAAATCTCCTGTCTTCCTAACGCCTAACCCGGTTACTGCTTTGTCTGGAACGTTTCCCAGTAAGATATCAAACCTTTCTATCTTCAAGAAGATCGACTGAGACCAAGTTACAGGTCAAATCTGTGGAGAGATACTCCCGCTCACAGTCAGAATCCCCGTTTTTCTAGGTATTTTTGAGCTCTGTAACTGACCAAATGTAAGGTAGAGCTATTTAATGTCACACTGTGGGACATGCCAGGCGACCAAAAAGTTCCACCGTGCACTTTGAACAGTTCAGAGGTGAGTAGAGATCAGGTAGAGCTGCTTGGACGGTTTGCGGGTGGGACAGTGGCTGCTTTCAGTGTGGTACCTGTAAGCCCCATTCATCTCCTGCTTCGCTAAACCTCTCTATATGGAAATGTACACCACAGCAGCTGTCGCCATCACGCAGATTTGTGACCCTATTGTTTTCTGGGGATTCGGCGGCCAATTTTTCTCCTCGTCCTCCTCGTCGGGAAAAGCAGGGCATCCGCACAGATAATAGCATAGGTCAGTGGTCCAGTACTGATGTAGGAAGCCGTGTTGGAAATTGATGACATTGCGGCTTGTTATAAAGCTGTTTTTCTCATAAGATACGGTAGAGTGCTGCAGCCTGGCCAGCCGCTGGGGGAGAAGGAAATATTGTAACTTTAAAGGTGCATTGTGCAACTTTTGGCTGGGGGTTTCTATGGAAATGTCATTGCCCACAGCTGGAATGTTCTACAGTGTGACAAACAGCTCTACTTTACATTTATTCCATTACAGCTGGTTTCATAGCCCAAACATCAGGCAATCTGGTTTGTCTGGTTTACCTCTCCACAGATCTGACCTGTAATTTAGCCCGGTTTGGTCTCCATGAAGACCAAACCGGACAGAAAGGTTTTTAATGCCATACTGTGAAGCATTCTAGACAAATTAAAAATGAAAAGCAATTGACTAGAAAACAATCTACTAGAAAAGTTACACAACAGACCTTTAAGTCGTACTATACATGAAACTTCACCGACTTGTCACCATGGAGACCTGGCATGTTCCATCGTATGGCATTGTGATACCACCAGGCTCCTACAGCTCCACTCAAACAGTGAAAGATCCAGGACTACATTTATATATACTCATACCAGGCCCGTTGACAGAAATCTGGGGGCCCTCAGGGCCCGGGACAACAGACCTCTATCAACTCCCCTGCACACAAACTCACCCTTACGTTACAGGTAACTAGGCCTGGGCAAAAAAAAAAAAAAAGATTTTAAATAAAAATCGAGTTGGCAAGTCAAATCGATTTGTTTTTTCGGAAAATTCATTTTTAAGAATTTTTTTTATACAGCGCGTACATTTTGCAATCGCCAAGGCTTTCCGTAATCACTTCCTGCAGCGCGTCTCTCACTTTCCCCCAAGAACGGCACAAACAAATCTCTGTCACAGAAAGAACGCTCATATAATCCACTGAGTCGTGTCCTTTAGTCCGACAGAAGCTGAAGCATCAAGGAAAGAGCTGCGTTTTTCAGCATTTACAGTTTATGCAAATGAGCCATGTGGTATTAAGTTTCGTTTCTGTAAGACGTAAACAAATGTGCCAAAGCTGCGTTAAACACATTCTAATGTCACACAGGCTGATGTGGCTCTGTAGTGGTGATGGTTTATTTGTTGTAAAGAGTTTATTTATGCAGATTAGTAATAGTAATAACAGTGATGATAATTTTAATATAAAAACCTTAATTATTAATCAAACCTTAATTATTAATCGATCGTTAATTCTCCCGACCATCAATTAAGAAAATGTAATCAAATGCCCATCCCTAATGTGGACCATATGAAATGCTTCCAATTTATTCAGTGGAGAAGAGAGGTTTTCACAACATGGTGAAAGTTTTGGATGCTGCTATACGGTCGAATCGAATCGTGAATCGAGTTTTTTATAAATAAAAAAAAAGATTTTTTTGGGGGGGGTTTGGGGGATCATCCAGGTCTACAGGTAACCCTATGTCCTGTCAGTAATCATATCATCTTTGCACTGTTTTCCTTATGACCTCTCAATATATTTTGTATCATTATATGTCTATATTTTTATTTTTCTTGTACATATAGGTTACAATAATTATGCTTCATTTGACCTCAGTCTAGTCTCTTGTTATTTTTGATCCTTGCAAACACTACGACTCACTAACTTCAGTGGTTAAATACAACATTAAACAGACCAAATAGACTCAGTGTTATAATTATAATGATAACTGTGAAAAAGTTCAAATGCTTTGCATAGGAGAACAGCTTCAAACGGCAATTACGTTTGCAACAGACACCATCAGGGCCAACGAGGGCCGAAAGGTTGAAAATAAAATAGCGGATAAGCCCACACGCAACAGACACAAACTAAATGTGAAATCTATACCCTTGCACATTTAAGGTCTTATATTACACAAAACTGACTCTGGTGAGCTTTAAATCATGTTAAAATGCACAAAAACACATCCGGAGTTGTGTTTTGCTTCATTCACATGTTTGAGTAATCCTTTATTATTAATCTGGCTACATCTCCAAAACTGAAAATGCTCTGGTCCACTTTGTGATGTCATGAAGCGGTAGTTTTCAAGAGAACAAATCCTTTTAACCTTAGTTTGGTAGAGATTGGCAATTCCAGGGCTGAAATCATCTAAATCAGGAGTCTCCAACCTTTTTTTTCCTCTGGTGAGCTTCCTTTACAAACCTAAAATGCCAGAGAGATCCTCATTTTCACAATAAATGGAGTCATTATTATTATTTATTATTATTAAGAGCCATGGCCTTAGATCAGAGCAGTTAGAGGCCAATAAAACATAAACCATTATCCAATTATTAGTGCAGAAAGTCAAGTTAAGCATGAAAATGAAATGATTGACAATTTTAATAGTCATTCTATTCATCAAATTGTAGTTCTTTATAATTTAGAAATTCTTTGGTGAGCTGCTTTGAAGGAGGTGGAGCACTACTGGTGGCTCCCAAGTTATAGGTTGGAGACCCCTGATCGAGGACAGTTAATGGGGTGACAACGGGGTCTGTTATCTTGGGCCCCAGGGTTTTAGAGGCTCAAAATTGGACTCTCTTCCAATTCATTTATATTAGAGGGGGGCCCATGTGAGGCCCCTGAATTTCTGTCAACTGACCAGACTCCCAAGCTACAGGTTGGAGACCCCTGATCTAGTGCTGATGATTGGGCGACAAAGGGGTCTGTTACCTCAGGCTCCAGGGTTTTCGGGGCTCAAAATTGGACTCTCTTTCAATTAATTTCTATTAGAGGGGGGCCCATGTGAGGCTTCTTGCCCCGAATTTCTGTCAACGAGCCTGAGTGAAAGTGTAAATAGTTTAAAAACACAATGGACACACTTCTTACGCCTAAATATGCAGGATTTGTTGTTGAACATGTGAATAAAACAAAACAAAACTCCAAGGATGTTTTGACGAGGAAACATTAAAATGCAGACTGGAAAATAGTGTAACACACTGTAGGCTTTGAATGATTCAATGACGATCAAATATTCACGCCACAAAAGAGAAGAAAAACGAGAGAAGAAAGGAGAGATTGGGTGTGAACTCGGGCTGATGTGACAGCGCGATGCAACACGAGGCGACGGGGATGACAACGGGAAAAAGGCAAAGTGGAAGAATGGCTTTAATAACGCTACAAAGACGAGAACAGAGGCGCCAGAGTGGAGTTATCTGATTTCTTTAAAGTACGAGCGTTGAGCAGATAAATATAGAAACGGCCAATTATTTCTGGGCACATCTCGAGTCTTATCGGAGAAATACAATGGGTGAAAACAAGACTACAGCTGTTAGGATGTGGGTTTTTTTTTTTTTTTTTTCAGAATCCTCTCTTCTGTCTGCAGTTTTTTTGGGGTGTTATGATTTAATATAGTTGGTTTGAAAAGTGGTGATTGTGTAAACGGCGGATATGGGCCGGTAATGTTTTCAGAGAGATAAGTAGTATGTAACAGCAGAACGCCGCAGTGGTAATTATGAATGATGGAGGAAGCTGGTTAAGATAAACGCTGTGCCAAAATTTATACAAGAGCGGCTAAAAATAAAATGCGCTGTGGTACATTGCAAAAGACTGTACGAAAGTGTCTGTCTGGCTAGTATTATTAAAGGAATATGACACTTAAATGCGTATTGTTTAACTTTTCTGGCAGAGGCGCCATCAGACGCTTTTTTCCATGAAGATGTGATTGCTTTGTCTGGAATGTTTCACAGTATTTATGATGTTAAACCTTTCACCCATCCACACTAATGCGTATTTGAGTCGTTTTTGGTGTGGATCCAGTGTTCGTCCACACTAATCCGATGGAAAACGGCTTCAGAGACGGAATTCACCTGAGTACAGATCTGATCCAGCACTGTGTGGATGCCTGAAAACTGTGACATGCTGACGTAGGAGCTCTATTTGCCGTCCTTATGGAACCAGGAAGTCTAATAACCAAGTGTCTTTGAGTGTCCAAAAAAGCGCTATATAGGTTTGATGTATTATTATTATTATTGGACCATGTCACGGTCCTGATTCGCTGGGTTCGTGACATCGGTCATGTGACGCTATTGCGGAAAACAGTTTATACAAACCCGAGACAAACGAGAAACAGCGTAGCTAGAAACTGAACCTCGCCACGAAAAGACAAGATGTTTTCACGCTTGGCTCAAAATCAACTGCTGCACTTCCGACACGGTGCTCCACTTCCTTGTTTATACCGCCGTTTAAACCGTCAGACGGTTTTGCAGACACAGAAACGACATGTCTGGACGTGAATCGTTTCCGATATGGTGATGCAGTGATTTGTTTCAGTGTAAACGTCACCTAACTACATGGACACCAAACCAGGCCAAGTTACAGGTCAAATTTGTGGAGAGGCGACCCTGCTCACAGTCAAAATGCCTGTTTTTAGAGGTATTTTTGAGCCATAAAACCACCTGTAATAAAAAATAATAAATGTAAAGTAGAGCTGTTTAGTGTTATACTGTGGGACATTCTAAGAAGCAATGACTGATACGTTACACTTTTAATGCTGCATTGTGTAATTTTTCCATCTGTTTGTATCTATTGCTTTGCCTGGAATGTTCTACAGTACGGTATTAAACTGTCGCCATGGAGACTAGCAGGTGAGGCCTCCAGAGCAGCTTACACGACCCACTTTACATTTAAAATCAATTGTTTTTTGTGGTGATTTTGCAGCGAAACGTTTTTCTCCTGAGCTGCTTAGCCTCTTCACAGATCAGACTTGTAACTTGGCCTGGTAGCACTGGCTGCTTGTTTCCAACTGGATAAATACATTTAATGCTGTAATGTGGGACATTCCAGGCAATGCGATGACATCTCCATGCAATGCAAATTAAAATCAGGTTATTCATCTTGTTTTCAGAATTATGATCTACTTACTAGTTCTAAGACTGCTTCATTCTAGTCTAGAGGTTGTTTATTTTAAGAGAACTCATTTCAATACTTTTACATCATTTTCTGATACATTTAAGTGTTTACATCTTAGATTTTGGCACAGACAGACTCCTCTACGTCATGAACCTATTATTATTTTTAAATTTGTACTTGCACTGATCTTTTAAGACAAAACTAGCATAAAGGGCTAGGAAAATTCATCTTCAAGGTCCAATATTACACAAAATGGATTCTTGTGAGCCACGTTATACAAAATCTAAAAGAAAAGTCCAGACAATGGCACTGACCTGTCCGCGGGTTGATGGCGAAGAAGTTCTGAGGGTTCCCGCTGACGATCTTGTAGCTGAGCCGGTCCTGTCCTCCGGGGGGCGCCGCGTCCGGGTCCTGCGCCTGGATCTGGATGACGGAGAGGTCACGGGGGGAGTTCTCGCTGACGGACGGCCGGTACAGGGGCTCGGAGGTCAGCGGGGCGTTGTCGTTCACGTCCTCCACCTGGATGAACACCTCGATGGAGGCGAACTGAGGCACCACCCCGTGATCGCTGGCGTACACCGTCAGCCAGTACGAGTCTTTGGTCTCGCGGTCCAGCATGTCCGTGGTGTAGATCACTCCTGCAAGTACAGAGAGGACAGGGTTAGATCAGCAACGACGGGTACGTTCACATGGGGATGCTTCCGGCTCCTACACTGGAAAAAAGCTTAGACAAAATTGAAGATATGAAAGAAAATGACTTAAAAGTAGTGAAATGATCTGTCCATGCAGAAGATAATCTTACTTGACAAGTTCTCTTAAAATAACTGACTTCTAGACTTGTCAGGGTTTGGTGTTTGTTATGTGTTCCCCCTCCCTTCTGTGTCTGTCTGCTCCTCTCGGGGGTGTGGCTGGGCTAATGCTGCAGTGTGGATCACCTGCTTGGTGGTTCACCTGCAGCTAATTGTCTAATCAGCCCCACTATTTAGTTCTGTCCTCATCCTTTGTTCTTTGTCAGTTCATTCCTCCTCTATCCCTCGTCTACGTCCTCGTCCTGGTTGTCCATGTCCTTGTCCACGTCCACGTCGTCGTCCTGCCTGACCTTGTTGTCCAGTCTGTCTACCCGTGAGTCTACCCCTGTGTCTTCCCTCCGTCTATGTCTCCAGCCGGTTTCCATCACCACATCCTTCAATCCCGGCAATAAACCTGTTTAAACATCTACCTGCGCCTATGTCTCTGCTTTGGGGTCCTCAACCACACTCCTACCGTGACAAGACTAGAATGAAGATGTCTCTGGTGAGTGTTCATGGGCTGGAAAGAAGTTTATGGATGCAAAGTTTGAGATACACATACTTGAGTAACAAGCAAATGTGTATCACTGAATCTAAAAACAAGTGAAGTGTTTCAGGGGAAAACTATGGTACAGTCGTCCCTCGCTATAATCACTTCTGCAGATTTTTTTTGTCCAATTTTGCATGCTGTTTTTTTAAAGCGTATGAACATGCATTGTGTTCTGCGTTCTGATTGGCTGGTTCTGCATAAGTGAAGGTGGCATGTCTGCTTATAAAAATAAAGAACAGTGCCAACAACTCCCCATAATGTTTTTCACCCCCTCTGCTCCTCAGTTTAGATCCCGATTTGTGCAGATTTGCGCAGATTGATCCCCTCCCCGCTCCCTGCTTAAACGATATATATAAATTGTAGTAAATAAAGCAGACTACTTTGCAGATTTCGCCTACTGCGGGCTATTTTTAGAACGTCACCCCACAATAAAAGAGGGACCACTGTAAATGGATTGTTGCTTCTTTTAAACATGTATTGCCTAAATTTAAGATTTTCTGACGAGTTGAGTCATGGAAGAAATATATGTGACCATTTTTTATATGATACAACCAATTCAGAATGAGTAAGTAGACCGTAAATGTGAAAACAAGATGAAGAACGTGATAGAAGTTTTTAAATCTTGGCCAGATCAGAGACATTTCCAATGTTCTGGCTCTGACTCCCATTGACTTACGTTTGAATATTGTCGCTCCTCTCCCTGTAACTACTGCTGTGAACCTCGTCATTTTAGAGTTCAAATGTTCGTATTAATCTGCTCAACATTATCCCGGTGTTTTTATATCACTATGTTGTCCGTTTAAAAAAAAAAAAAAAAAAAATCTTCTTCCTAATCTTTGCTGCTATAACTGCAGGCCTCTGTGAGCTTCATTTGACTGGGGCTGAACGTTGTGAGTGACGTCACACTCCTTTAGTCCACTTCTTTATACAGTCTATGGCACAGGTGTCAAACATGCGGCCCGGGGGTCAGATCTGGCCCTCCAAGACCTTTAATCTGGCCCTCGGCTGATTTTCTATTAAAATATGTAAAATTTTCAGATTTTTCTGGTAATTTTCTACGCCGCTTAGCATAGCAGCATCTCCAGTGCTTCTGGGTGTGGCCGCCTCCCACCAGAGCAGCACAAATGAAGACTCGCCTCTTTCCAAACGCTCTTAAAGGACGATCGTTTTCACTGTGACCATGACGCCCTCATCAGCAAAGTGTCAAAAATAAGAAAAGTGGAGCTGAGTGCAGGATTTTCCAAGAAAAATTTACTAATTCTTCTTTTTCACGGAGGTGAATGGGAAACCTGTACGCTTGGTGTGTTTGCAACAAGTGGCGGTGCCCAAGGAAGATAAATATAAAGGAGGAATATAAACGCCACTATGAGACACAACATGGCGAAAAATACAATAACTTGAACAGAGAATGGAGTTTTCCAATCCGGCCCCTTTGGGATCAAAGTATATATGTGTGTATGGCCCCCGGACCAAAATGAGTTTGACACCCCTGGTCTATGGTCTCAAACACTTTTATTAAAATCAGAAAACATCAAATAAAAACCTATAAATTCAAATGGATTAAAATAGAGACGACCTGATAATTGCTATATGTAGATTATTTCAGTTTGTGGCATCGTTCTGATATTTATTGTGCCTCAAAATCATAATATTTATTGTGCCTCATGAAGCATAATTGTCCTCTGCTGAATTATTCATTTGGTTTGTGTACTTTTTAACAGATGGTCAGTGCCACAGCCAAATGGTTACTACTATACAGTTTTTTTTAATATATATTCTTTAAAGGGTTTTTTGTCATTATTGCATTTAGTTTTTTATTCAGTCCGTGTACCATTTGTTCTTTTGAATTTCAATTAAGAATAAAAAACAATAAAATGAGAAAACAGTTTATTATTTCATTTACTCTGTTTTAGTGTCAAACAAAAACAGATTTTGACCTCTGTTTCCAATAATTATATTCCTGTGCAATACTGGGACCCTGTGCAATAATGTAAGATAGCAATTTATTGTATATATTGTTTTACGATAGCAATTTATATGATACATAGTTTTATAATCCTTATCTTTATAGATCCTTATAGTGTTTGTCTATTTTTAACTTAACTGTACTTCTATTGCTGCTACTGTTTCTTGCTGTTCTCTTTACTGTGCGTTGCAACACTGAAATTTCCCCATTGTGGGACAAATAAAGGAGATCTTATCTTATTCAAGTTTACTTCTGGAGAGACTAAAATATCAAAACTGAGCATCACAATGACAGTTTTTTGATTGTTTTTTGAGTTAAATTTTGAATTAAAAATGGGAAACATTCAAAATCATTTTTTTGTTTGACAGTAAAACAAAATAAAATAAACAGTTTTCCCATTTAATTGTTTTTCATTCTTAATTCAAAAGAACGAACGGTACATGGACCTTATTCCTCAACATACTTTGATAACCATGCAACATTTTTACTTCTTTGTCATACAAGAATAGAATGTGAATTTTCTAAATAAAGTGTTTTGATGATCGTTATTGCACTGAAATGATATGAACTGATTCAAACTGCTGATCTTGGGGTTTGTGGATGACCCAAACAGAAAGAATAAAGAGATAAAGGGATGAAACTGGCCTTTTTTTATTGGTTGTATTGGGAATATTATTATAAAAACCCAAATGAAATGAACAAAATGGCAGCATATGTGTATTAATGTGAGGAAGTATAAACTACCGCTGCAAACGGCAAGAAAATGAAGCGAAGGGAGTGCGGATCTTCATCGACTTTGAGCTGTTCGCCACAAAAGTTGTTCATCAGCGTCGAACCTTCATCATTTATCCAGGCTGGAGGCCAGAAAAAGTTTGGCTTTTTTAACACAACACTTCAAATCAATAGAGAGAAAGACGTGGAGGTCTGGAAACGAGTGAATTATTTCTTCCCCGAACGACCGCGCGGATTTACTGAAAATGAGACGAACATGACTACGCTAACAAATACGAAGAAGTGTGGGATTTCACAGAAGAGAGGGAGGGGGGAAGAGAGGGAGAGAGAGGGGGTAGAGAGGAAGAGAGGGGAAGAGAGAGGGAGAGAGAGGGAAGAAGAGAGAGAGGAGAGGGGGAGAGAGAAGGGGAAGAAGAGAAGGAGAGAGAGGGGGTAGAGAGGAAGAGAGGGGAAGAGAAAGGGAGAGAGAGGGAAGAAGAGAGAGAGGAGAGGGGGAGAGAGGGGGAAGAAGAGAAGGAGAGAGAGGGGGTAGAGAGGAAGAGAGGGAAGAGAAAGGGAGAGAGAGGGAAGAAGAGAGAGAGGAGAGAGGGAGAGATGGGGAAGAAGAGAAGAAGAGAGAGGGGGTAGAGAGGAAGAGAGGGGAGGAAAAGGGGAGAAGAGAGGGAAAGAGAGGGAGGAGGGGGAGAAGAGAGGGAGGAGAGGGGGAAGAAGAGAGGGAGAAGAAGAGAGACAGGGAGAGGGAGAGGGAGGGAGACAGAGAGAGAGAAGGAGGGGGAGAGAGGGAAGATGAGAGGGAGGGGAGAGAGGGAGAGGGGGGAGGAAGAGACAGAAAGAGGGAGCGAAGGAGAGAGGGATGGAGAGACTGAAAGAGGTGAGATGGAGGGGGAGAGAGAGAGGAGGAAGAGGAAGGAGATGGGGGAGGGAGAGAGGGAGAGACAGAGGGAGTGAGGTGAGAGGAGGACGGAGAAGGAGAGAGACAGAGAGGGAGGGAGGGAGGGAGGGAGGGAGGGAGAGGGAAAGAGATGAGAGGGAGGGAGAGAATGGGAGGGAGAGAATGAGAAAGAGAGAGGAAGGGATAGAGGGGACTAGAGGGGAAGGAGAGAGACAGGGAGAAAGGGAGGGAGGAGAGGAGGGAGGGAGTGATGGAAAACGGTGAGGGCGAAAGAGAGAGGGAGAATAAGGGAGGGCGAGAGGCAGGGGGTGATAGAGAGGGGGGCAAGAGAGACAGGAAGTGAGGGAGAGAGAGAAGGAGGGAGAAAGGGAGGAGAGGGAGAGAGAGAGAGAGAGGGAGGGAAAGAGATGAGAGAGAGGGGAAGAGAGAGAGAGTGGGAAGGAGAGAGAGGGAGAGAACGGGAGGGGGCGAGAAGAAAAGAGGAAAATGAAAGAGAGGGATTATGGAGAAACAGGGAGAGAAAAAGAAACAGAGGGAGAGAGAGATGGTAGAGGGAGGAAGACAGAGAAGGAGAGGAAGGGATGACAGAGGAAGGAAGAGAGATGACAGAGGGAGGGGGAAAGAGCGATAGAGAGAGGGAGGGAGCCTTTCTATCTGTTTATCCCCCATTAGAAACAGTGCAGTGATGTCAGCCTAAATAAACCTGTTCTCCACATCCACCGCTCCCACTGCTCCTGAATATGTCATGAGCTGTTTGACTAAAAACACAGCAACAAACGCTCAGGCAAAAGGCCGAACACGAACATGTCAGCGATATCTCCCTGTGCGCCCGGGAGGGAGAGGCGGCTCCACCCCGAGTGCATCTGGAACTCTCCCAATCAATGCTTCATATACTTGGGTTATTCTTATTATGCTGACGCCTGAAACTGGATATGGCCACATGGATCTTCTCCGATGAAGATGTTGATGATGTTTTACCAAAAATATTCCACAGTATGGCATTAAAGCTACTATGTTACGCAAAAATGGAGCTTTGAGTCAAGTTATGTCAAGTTTTTTCCTCTTTTCTTCTCGCCCCTCCTGTTCTCTCCCTCTCTCTCCTTCCCACTCTCTCTCTTCCTCCACGTTTTTCTGTCCTCCCCCTCTCTCTTCCCCTCTCTCTCATCTCTTTCCCTCCCTCTCTCTCTCTCTCTCCCTCTCCTCCCTTTCTCCCTCCTTCTCTCTCTCCCCCACTTCCTGTCTCTCTTGCCCCCTCTCTATCACCCCTGCCTCTCGCCCTCCCGTATTCTCCCTCTCTTTTTGCCCTCACCCTCACCGTTTTCCATCACTCCCTCCCTCCCTCTCCTCCCTCCCTTTCTCCGTGTCTCTCTCCTTCCCCTCTAGTCCCCTCTATCCCTTCCTCTCTCTTTCTCATTCTCTCCCTCCCATTCTCTCCCTCCCTCTCATCTCTTTCCCTCTCTCCCTCCCTCTCTGTCTCTCTCCTCCGTCCTCCTCTCACCTCACTCCCTCTGTCTCTCCCTCTCTCCCTCCCCATCTCCTTCCTCTTCCTCCTCTCTCTCTCCCCCTCCATCTCACCTCTTTCAGTCTCTCCATCCCTCTCTCCTTCGCTCCCTCTTTCTCTCTTCCTCCCCCCCTCTCTCTCTCTCTCTCCCTCCCTCTCATCTTCCCTCTCTCCCCTCCTTCTCTCTCTCTCTGTCTCCCTCCCTCTCCCTGTCTCTCTTCTTCTCCCTCTCTTCTTCCCCCTCTCCTCCCTCTCTTCTCCCCCTCCTCCCTCTCTTTCCCTCTCTTCTCCCCTTTTCCTCCCCTCTCTTCCTCTCTACCCCCTCTCTCTTCTTCCCCCTCTCTCCCCCTCTCCTCTCTCTCTCTTCTTCCCTCTCTCTCCCTTTCTCTTCCCTAAGTAGTCAAGTTGTTAACGCCTCAAAAACGGACCTGGAGTTGTGTTTTGTTTCGTTCACATTATTATTCGTCTGTACATCTCCACAGCTCAAAATGCTCTGTTCTACCTTGTGATGTCATGAAGTGGTAGTTTTCAAGTTAACAGCTCCTTTTACTTTTAGTTTGGGCTGCAATGATCCAAATAGCTGTGTAACTAGAACCCGAAAACACAAGAGCATCTCCTGTATTTTAGCCTCTCTCCATTGGCTCTCAGTGTGTTTTAGAGTTGATTTTAAAATTCTTTTATTTATTTTTAAATGCACAGCCTAGCGCCCTCCTGCCTCACCGACCTGATCCACCCTTAGCCCCTCTCGCATTCTCAGCAGACCAGCTCCAGTGCCGTCCCAAACACTAAACACAGCTTTGTGGGGACCGTGTGTTTTCTGTTTCTGGAACCAGTCTCCATTAGAGATTAGAGGCAGAGTCTGTATCTGTTTTTAAATCACTCCTAAAAACGCATCTTTTTTCACCGGATTTCAACAAGTGAGACGTACACTTCTTGTTGTTGAGTATCTTATAAGATAAGATAGGACTTTATTGATCTCACAGTGGAGAAATTCAACAGTCACAGTAGCTCCAGGACGGTTTAGTGCAAAAAAGGGGGGGGAAAGTGTGATGCAATCAAGATAAACAATAATAAAAATAGAAATAATAATAAAAATAATAATATAAAGTGAATAAGTATATGTACAAAATTTACAAAGAGAATTGAAATATAAATACTATATATATAAAATAAAGAAAGTACAAAAACAGTGCAAGTTGTCACAGTCCAGTAGAATTTCTTATCTTATCTATCTTATCTTATTGTTTTCTATGTTTTTAGTACCGTATTTTTCGGACTATAAGTCACACTTTTTTCAGGGTTTGGATGCTTCCTGCGACTTATACTCAGGTGCGACTTGTTATATATTACATTTTTCACACTGACAGCCCATAGACCAAATATATGATGTATATGTATGTGAATCAGAAATGAAAAAAACAAATCGTTATCTGTTTTTTCAAATAAAGAATTGTTTTTTTTTTCATTTTCTTATGTTAAGATAAGATATCCTTTATTTGTCCCACAATGGGGAAATTTCAGTGTTGCAATGCACAGTAAAGAGAACAGCAAGAAACAGTAGCAGCAACAGAAGTACAGTTAAGTTAAAAATAGACAAACACTATACAGATCTATAAAGATAAGGATTATAAAAGTATGTATCATATAAATTGCTATCTAAAAACTATATATACAATAAATTACTATCTTAGATTATTGCACAGGGTCCCAGTATTGCACAGGCAGCAGAGTTAGCAGTGTTCATTGCAAAGTTTGGCTCTATACTGAAAAACGAACAAACAAATCATACACGGATTCTTCTCTATTGGGTTGTTTTTATTGCTATAACTTCTATAACTCGCCTTTCAAGATGAAATGTCGGTTCTTGGTCTCTGATTTAAAAAAATAAATTTCCCCCAAAAAGAGTGACTTATAGTCCGGTGCTTCTTATACATGTTTTTTTTCTTCTTCTTTACACATTTTTTAGCTGGTGCGACTTATACTCTGAAAAATACAGTAGTTGTATTGTGTTTATATTGTGTATTTAATTGTGTTGCACTGTTCTTGTCTTTTCTCTGTTCGTGTGCAGCACTTTAGCCGGCTGTAAAGTTTGTAAAGTGCTTTATAAATAAAGTTGGTACGGTAAATGATTCTCGTGAAGGTGTATGGAGTTTAAAAATAATACATTTTATTTTATTTATTAGGCGTCTTTCTGGACACTGTAGGTCACCGTACAACAACATAACCAAATTAAGTATGATTGAAACGTACAGTTAAAAGTCCACAGTTAAAATGGGTATTTAATGGATTGATTGTGTTTAGTATTGTATTTAAAAACACAGTGGAGCACTTCCTGTATTACCACGTGACATCACAAGGTGGAACAGAGCGTTTTCTGTTCAAGAATAAGCCTAAATATGCAAGGTTTGTGCGTTAAACTTGTGAGAATGAAAGAAAACACAACTCCAGGTCTGTTTTCGGCGAGGAAACATTATAATTTAGATAAGAAAACGGCGTCATATCGGAACTTTAAATCTGTTTGTTTTTACGCTTTTATGAAGGTACAGACGCCATCAGGCCAAGTTGCAGGTCAGATCTGTGGAGATGCGAGCCCACTCACTGTAAGAATGCACGTTTTTAAGGTATTTTTGATCTAACAATAGACGTTCAAGCAATTCAATAAAAAAACAAATAGATAATGCATTTATTTGTAATGTAAGATAGTAATTTATTGTATATATTGTCTTAAGATACCAATTTATATGATACATAGTTTTATAATCCTTATCTTTTTAGATCCTTATAGTGTTTGTCTATTTTTAACTTAACTGCTTCTATTGCTGCTACTGTTTCTTGCTGTTCTCTTTACTGTGCGTTGCAACACTGAAATTTCCCCATTGTGGGACAAATAAAGGATATCTTATCTTATTTCACTGAACATTCCAGACAAAGCTTTCACCTTCCTCCACAGAAGTTCCATAATGCACCTTTAATTCTTTATTCTTTATTTCAGACACAAATATTATTCAGTCCCTAGTTTAAAAGAAAAACGAGATACAAAGAAATACAAAAAAACACCCAAATTAGTCCATAAAGTTCATTTAAAAAGTGTGTAATAGAAGCATTTTGTATTGAGGTCATATTCTACTTTACGTGTATTTTTAGCTAAAAAAAAACCCCTAAAAACAGGCGTTCTGACTGTGAGCGGGGTCGCCTCTCCACAGATCTGACCTGTTACTTGCTCTGGTTTGGATTCCATGAAGATAGAAAGGTTTAACGCCACACTGTGGAACATTCAAAGCAATAACGTCTCCGAATGTTCAGAAGTCCCACAGGTGCGTTGTGTGTCTGTTTACTTTGACACTTTTAATGGGTTTTAAGTGAAGAGAGTTGCGTTCGCTCCGGGGCTCCTCGTTATCAGGAAACGAAAGTGGACGTTGTGCTCGGAATTCTGTCGTGTTGAAATGGAGTTTGTTTCGCCTTTAGCAATTTTGGTTTTGTTTTCTAATTGAATCTGTCACATTGTCCAAAATCCATCAGTCCGGGAGAGTTGTGTTTTGTTTCATTCGCACATGTTTGACACACGAATCCTGCAAACAGAAAACACTCCTTTCCACCTTGTGACGTCACGTGGTGATACAACAAGAGCGCCACTGTGTTTTTAAACCCCACATATCTTCACTAGAATCATTTGGAGCATTTCAGACCTGGAGTTGTCAATCTCTACTGAACTAAAGGTAAAAGGAGCTGTTTACTTGCAAACTTATGACATCACAAGGTGGAACAGAGTGTTTTCAACTTTGGAGATGATAAGATGAATGTGAATGAAACAAAACACAAATCCAGGTCTGTTTTTAAGGAGGTAACAACATTATAAAGTCAATTTTGCGTAAAGTTATGTAGATATTACTGTTTTTTTCCAGAAATGTTCTAACCTATGGCGTTATCTCCATGGAGACAAGCAGGCCACATCACCAGGCCAAGTTACAGGTTAGATCTGTGGAGAAGAGGACCCATTTTTGGGGACGTTTTGAGAAACACAAGCTCCTATAATTGAATAAATGCAAGATATATTTGTTTAGTGTCACAATGGCCACGTTTACATGATGCTTTTTAATTCAGAATTAATAGTTCAGAATTAAAATATTCTCCTTTGTGTTGACATGGAAATAATAATTCTGAATTGAAATTTACATGGAAAACACGTTAAATCGCCTTTATTTAGGGGGTCAGGAAGGGTTCTGATTGGACAGAGACTTCTGTCTTTGGGAAGAAAACCCACACTTCAGCTGCTCCCGGCTTTTCTGTCATCTCAGTTTGTTGTTACACCGCGACACAAACACGATCCAAACTTTTTCCACAGTGGTTCCGATGATAATGAAGCAGCAGCTGGAGAATTCTCTCCTCACGCTTTACGTCTGTGAGCTGAGGAGGAGAAGGGAAGAGTGTCGGAGAAGGAGGAAGAAGACAAACTGAGTCTGAGGCTGCCACACCTCAGCCCACTCCCACATCCCGCTCACAAATCCAAAGAGACGTGGAGGAAAGTCTGAAGAAATGACGGGTGGAGCCGGATCATCCGGATCGCGTCAGAAGGACGAGCCAACAAACACCAACCACCGGGATTATTTTGAAGAAGAAGTAACGTTTACATGATAGAGGAAAAAATTAATTTGGCTTTAAAATCAGAATAAACCACCCACTTACTTAAATTAAACTTAATTCCGAACAATCATTTTCATTAGGAATTAAGTGTTTACATGGTCTTTTTATTCAGAATTAAATTGTATTTATTCTAAATTAAAGCTCTCATGAAAATGTGGCAACTGAAAAAACACAACTCCGAGTTTGTTTTTGATGAGGTAACAGGATTTAAAAGTCATGATTTAAAGTCAATTTTGCATGATGTTATGTAGATATTATAGTTTTTTTTTTTTCCAGAAATGTTCCAACCTATGGCGACATCTCCATGGAGACAATCAGACCCCACCACCAGGCAAAGTTACAGGTCAGATCTATGGAGAAGAGGACCCGCTCACCTTAATAATGCGTGTTTTTGTGGACGTTTTGAGAAACACAAACTCCTATAACTGAATAAATGCACCATATATTTGTTTAAAGCCATACTGCGGAACATCCCAGGCAAAACCTCCTCCAGAACTTACACAGTGCGACTGCAGGTGAGCCCAGGTCCAACCCGAGCTTCACTAATAAACAGGGTTACGTCACAGCGCCTCCTAGGGGACAGTGGCGGTTCAAGGTTGAGCCGTAATTAAACGAGCCGCTCGTTTGTCACTGCCTCCTGCTGGCCTCCAGGCTGCACTGCAATTAAAAGTGTTTTAATGGAGCTTCGGCAGCAGCACCGAGCCAAAGGTGAAGCGAGGAGGGAAATGCTCTCACCGCACACGGACAAACACCGCCGACAAACACCGCAGATAAACACTTTGGCTTCCCACTTCCTGAGCTGCTTTGGGAGGATTTTATCATGAAATAAAATGGAGCGCCCCGCTGAAAGTTAGTTCCAGCTGCCTTGTCGTCCAAATGTGTCTGGATTCACTCCGCTGAAGAAGAGATGGAGGGAAAGAGGGAGGGAGAGATATACAGTACTGCGCAAAAGTTCTAGGCAGGTGCGGAAAAAATGCTGTAAACGAGGAATGCTTCAAAAATGGAAGTGTTGATCGTTTCTTTTCATCAATTGAGAAAATGCAAAATGAATTCCCTGAGTTGGAGAAATAAAGTGGATTCATTACACGACGGGCACAGCTCGGATTTACACATTTGCACCGTGTTATGCAGAGAATGTACAGTCACATGCAGCTGTTCTCTCTCTCTTCTCTTCCCTCTTTCCTTCTCTCATTCTCTCTCTTCCTCATTCCTCTGTTTACATGCCTTTGAGCCCTCCCTCTCTCCCTCCTCCTTTCTGTCTCCTCTCCCTCTCTTCTGTGTTTGTGCTTTTGAGCTGTCCTCCTTCTCTTTCTCACTCCTCCCTCTCTATCTTTCTCTCCCTCCTCTGTTTTTGTGCCTTTGAGCCCTCCCTCCTTCTCTCTCTCACCCTCCCCCTCTCTTTCCTTCTCACCACTTTCTTCTTCTCTCCCTCCCTCTCTTTCTCTCCTCCCTCTCTTTCTCTCTCCCTCTCTCCTCCCTCCTGCCTCTCTTCCTCCCTCTCTTCCTTCCTCCCTCTCTTCCTCCCTCCCTCTCTTCTTTCCTTCCTCTCTTCCTCCCTCCCTCTCTTCCTTCCTCCCTCTCTCCTTCCTCCTGCCTCTCTTCCTTCCTCCTGCCTTTCTTTCTCTCTCCCTATCACTCTCTCCTCCCTCCCTCTCTCTCCTCCCTCTCTCATTCTCTCCTTCCCCCTCGCTCCTTTCCTCCCTCCCTCCTCTGTTTTTGTGCCTTTGAGCCCATCCTCCCTCTCTTCTTTCCTCCCTCCCTTCTCTCTCCTTCTTTCCTCCCTCTCTCCTTTGTTTTTGTGCCTTTGAGCCCTCCCTCTCTCCCTCTCTCCCTCCCTCTGTTTCTCTCTCCCCCTCTCTCCTGTTTTCGTGCCTTTGAGCTCACCCTCTCTCTCTCTCATTCTCCCCTCTCTCTGTCTCTCTCTCTCCTCCCTCCTCTCCTGTTTTGAGCCCTCCCTCTCTCCCTCCTCTCCTCCCTCTCTCCCTCCTCTCCCCCTCCCTCCTGCAGGTGGCGCAGTAGTTCACAGATACAAAGGTCCTTCACTCTTCTGGATTAGAGTTCATGTTAATCTGCGCCTTCATTAATCTCCTTTTAATTCCTCATTACAGCTCAGAGCGCTGCCTCCGGCCACTCTCACCTCACTCCATCCCTCCATCACTCCATCACTCCATCACTCCATCACACCAGCACAAACAAGCACACAGGCCAGCAGGAAAGAAAGAAAAAAAAGAAAGAAGCAGCACAAACAAACAGCTCACAGGTCAGAGCTGGAGGAAAGAAAGAGGAGGAGACAGACTGATATATAAGGACAGAGGAGAGAGAGGGAGGGAGGGGGGGCAGAGGGAGAGAAAGAGAAAGAGAGGAAGGGAGAGAGAGCGAGACAGAGAGACAGGAGGAATGAGAGAGAAAGAGAGGGAGGGAGGGAGGGAGGGAGCCAGGCAGGGAGACGGGAGGAATGAGAGAGAGGGAGGGAGAGAGAAGGGCAGGAGGAGAGAGAGACAGGAGGAATGAGAGAGAAAGAGAGGGAGGAAGAGAGAGACAGAAGGGATGAGAGAGAAAAAGAGGGAGGGAGAGAAGGACAGGAGGAGAGAGACAGGAGGGATGAGAGAGAAAAAGAGGGAGGGAGAGAAGGACAGGAGGAGAGGGAGAGACAGGAGGGATGAGAGAGAAAAAGAGGGAGGGAGAGAGAAGGACAGGAGGAGAGGGAGAGACAGGAGGAATGAGAGAGAAAGAGAGGGAGGAAGAGAGAGAGAGGAAGAATGAGAGAGAAAGAGGGAGGAAGAGAGAGATTAAGAATGAGAGAGAAAGAGGGAGAAAGAGAGAGACAGGAGGGATTAGAGAAAGAGGGAGACAGAGACAGGAGAAATGGGAGAAAAAAGAGGAGAGACAGGGGAGAGAGAGACAAAGAAAGAGAGACAAGGGAAAGAGAGGGAAGGAGGAATAGAGAGAGAAAGACAGAGAGAGAAAGAGAGACAGGGAGAGAGAGAGGAGTGTGTGAAAGAAGCCTGGTGAGAAGTCGGTGTTTATAACTTGAAGAGTCAGAATAAAATACAAAACGATTCGAATGTCACCACTCGGTCACGTGGAATCCAGGAACTAGAGATGTAAGAGCTTTGGCGAGAATGTTTCGCAGTGTGGCATTACACCGAACCATCAGGCACTTCTACCAACAGCGGCTCAGGTGGTAGAACATTTGTCCACTGATCCGGAGGTCGGTGTCTGACTGCTGCAACTTTCATAGAACTGCACTGTTAAGTCATTTGTCATAATTAAGCAGTGCACAGTTGGAATTGTTTATTTTGTCTACATATTCTGAGGGGCTCCGTCCGTCCATCCCTCCCTCCGTTCCTTCCTCTTTCCATCGTTCTCTCTCTTGTCTCTTCTTCAGTGGAGCGAAATCCAGACACATTTGGACTACGAGACTGTATTCATGCTCCGCTAATGACACGGCGTAGATTCTTGTTCTGGCGTTTGTGGCTCTTGGGTCTTTCTCTTTCGTCTCCTTCTTTATAATATCACGACATCACTAGATAGTTGTCCGTGTTTGGTTGATGCTGTGCGCCCGACGGCAAAAGTTCAGCTTAGTTTATTGATTTAATGAGACAGGGACAGTGCACAGTCTACACGATCTTTAACAGGAGATATGCTTGTACCGGGAAGCGAAGTTCCACCTGTCGTCCCCGGGGAGGTTGATTTTATAGTTCATAAAATCAAACACACAAAGAGAACGTCTTCCAGAGCGTCGACGCCAGATTCCCTCCACGCTGAAGTCTGAAGACGCCACGCAAAAACTCAAGTCGCCCTAGACGCACATTCACATAGACTTTGCAACTAAACTGGTCACGAATGTTTGTCTATGGACAGTTGGTGACAGTTGCGTAGCTGATCGAGCATCACTCACTCCGATCTGTACATTCTGCTGATGTGTCCTTGGGCAAGACGCTCCACCCACATGCTTTCTATTGTCCGTGTAAACCGGTTTCTAAATGTGTGTCAGTGGTTCGGTGATAAAGGGCCCAATGGAGTTAGAAAATAGCTATTTGCATTTGGTGATTTTAATAGTAACATTCTGTTGCCAATAAACTGAGTGACGAGTATCTCTGTGCACTTTTAGATTTCTACACTGCTGTGCCCAGAATCTAAGTCCTGCTATATTCATACTTGCACTGACATCACCCAGGGAGTGTTCTACATGTATTTCTATGGTGGAATGTTTCTGTAGTTACCATGGTTGCACAGTTCGCACATTTGCAAACACAACCAATATTGTAGCCTAATGTGTGTGAATGTTACGTTATTTAAAGGGATAGTTTGGGTTTCTGACATGAATCTGTATGTGTCGCATCAACACTGACTTACCTCCCGACAGCGTCCGGTGAGTCGAGTTCTTCCCCTGTTTCGGTGCTGGTGAAAGTGTCCGGGAAGTTGGCTGTATCGCTCTTTACATTTGCATCACAAAACCGTTGTCCACGGAAAAGTCAGACCTCATAATCGGTACTATTTTCTCTCCGGTCATTTTGTGGACAACCGTTTTGTGATGCGCTCTTTTGAACACATATTGTTTTGAGAAGAAAACCGCTTTATCTTCATGACCCCAACCAAAATGCCGGACTACTTTCGTCAGCACCGAAACTGGGGAAGAACTCGGCTCAACGGACGCTGCAGATTCATGTAAAAAAAAAAAACTATCCCTTTAAGACAAGTAATCAGACGTCCCTATTTCCCCAGGACAGCTCCAGTTTTGAGCCCGGTGTCCCCTGTCCCAGCAGATTTATCCACAACCACTGATTTGTCCCAGTTTTACACAAGAAATGTGCCAGATGTCCCTATTCTGGACCAATCTGATCCCTGCCAACAGTGAAGAGAGTCATTTGTTTAAAGAAAAGGACAGAAAACACAAAGAAAATAATATGACTATACTGACTCATGTTAGTCATGAATAAGTCATGAATGGCTGAGTCCATAATAGTTTTCCTTATTCATGCACTCCTTTCACAATTGTATTATTACCAAGCCCTCCAAACCCAGGGTGTCCCAGTTTTGAAAAACTGGTCACCCTAATTGAAGAGAGACTTGTATAAGAGCACACATCAGCTCACCTGTAGTTCAGCTAAATCACTTCTTTCTGGTCACATTATGTTAAAACAAAGATCTGATTAAAGTCGAAGATGTAAACCAGGGGTGTCCAAACTTTTTTCCATCAAGGGCCATATATTGAAATACAGACCAGTGTGAGGGCCGATCGAGGGTCATAGACTGAGGGTCAAAACAGTGAGTCATTCAAATCTGTGCATTTATAACAGGTTTGAATGACCCTCCAGACCTTTGTGCAGGCTTAGACCCTCAAAAGGACACAAAATAATAATAATAAAGGGTTGCTGAAATGTGCAAATGCAATAAAACAAGGTAACAATTAGGGTTGGGTGGTAATATGGTTTCCCGAGGTATCAAAAAGTAGCAGCGGTATCAGTTTCATGACCATCATTTAAAAAATCTGCAGCGCATATCAGAATCAGAATCAGAATTACTTTTATTCATCCCCGAGGGGAAATTTTCTTCGTTACAGATGCAACCGACCAAGAGCATGTAGATCAAACAAGTTACAAAATAAGCTAAATGCAATAAGATAAAAGATAAAATAGCTCTCTCTGGGAAATTATTTACATCATTGACCTATTTATGACTATATACACGTGTGAGCAGGGAATAGGATGAAAAGGACTGAGTAGTTTGTGAGTTAAGGGAGTTAAAGTGCAGCGTTCAACAGTTTGATGGCGACAGGCAGGAAAGATTTCCTGTGTCTCTCAGTGGAGCAGCGGCAGCCGCAGTCTATGGCTGAAAGAGCTCCTCTGATTGGCCAGCACCTCGTGGAGGGGGTGGGAGGGAGAGTCCAGAATAGTCCAGATTTTGTCCAGTATTCTCCTGTCCAACACCACCGCCAGAGAGTCCAGCTCCTCCCCCACAACATGTCCAGCCTTCCTAATGATCTTCTCGAGTCTATTAGTGTCCCTCACGCGCAGACTGCTGCCCCAGCAGACTACAGCGTACATGATGGCACTGGCCACCATAGACTCGTAGAACATCCTGAGCATTGTCCTGCAGATGTCAAAGGACCTCAGCCTCCTCAGGAAATAGAGGCGGCTCTGGCCCTTCTTGTAAACCGCGTCCACGTTCCTGCTCCAGTCCAGTTTATTGTCCAAGTACACCCCCAGGTACTTGTACTCCTCCACCACGTCCACACTGACCCCCTGGATGGAGATGGGGGTCACAGCAGCTTTGGTCCTCCTCAGGTCCACCACCAGTTCCTTTGTCTTCATCACGTTGAGCTGGAGGTGGTTCTCCTCACTCCAAGTGACAAAGTTGTCCACTACAGTCCTGTACTCCTCCTCGTCACCACCGCTGATGCATCCCACCACTGCAGAATCATCAGAAAACTTCTGAAGGTGGCAAGACTCGCTGCAGTAGTTGAAGTCTGCGGTGTAGAGGGTGAAGAGGAAGGGAGACAGGACTGTCCCCTGTGGAGCCCCAGTGTTGCTGACCACTCTGTCCGACCTATAAGGACCTATAATAATATAATATTCTGAGCATTTTGGCTTCAGGCGAATGACAGGGGACAACAGCAAATGTTGAGGAGCTACGACCCTGCGTCAGGCCAGAGATCCCACCACAGTCGCTTCAGACACAGGTCACAGCGCCCTCCACTCTCTCTCCTCTTCAAACGTCGTTACGCTCGGAGGTTTCCATCCACACGCAGCGAGGAAGAAGAAAAAAACATGACTGACGCTTCGTGTGTGATGTTGAGCCCAAAAGTTTGAGATGGAGACGTTTTATTGAACGCCGGGAGTCGAGAGGAGAGATTTCCCCGCTTGAGGGCGAAGTCCGACTTTCACGGAGGAGACGGTAACTTCTCCGAGTGCCGAGAGGGCGGGTCTGTCAGATACAACATGCTGCAGTGGGAAATATCACACGCCGTGGACTGTCGCCTTTTACTTTTTATTCTGGAATCTTCCGCTTCTGCACTTTTCTTGTCTTGAGATACGCGCTGGAGAAGTTTGGTTTGATCAGAACTTGTGCCTCATCTTCAAATATAATGCTGCTCTTCTATTCTTAATTCGTCACGGTAATCAAAATTTTAAGTTCAACAGTATCAAAATTTGGATACCGCCCAACCCTACATACTATAGGACCTTTTAAAAAGCTTTCGTAACATAAACTGTGATGCGCAGTAGAAATAATCCTAATCTTTACTGTGTCAAAGTCACTGCGGTCGCTGAGGACAAATATCCAGGCCATGGTCGGAGCTCCTCATTTATCACGGCGCAGAAAAGATGAGAGCGCCTCCTTTGTAGGGTTTAAGCCGGTGCAGTCTGGGCTGGAGGTGGAACAGTCTGATCGTGAGCACAATATTAGGCACAAAAAGCCGGTCTGGAACAAGAAGGAGCCGCGAGCCGTGAGGATTAGCACCGGAGACCCCGCAGGTAAAGCCTCATTAGCCCTCAGTGTCGGAGCGATAGCACCACAGGGCTCGCTCCAGCCACCCTAATGGACCGGATCAGTGAGACGAGAGGGAACGCCGCGAAGAACGAGGGAGAAGAATGAGGGAGAGACGGGAGAACTCGGATGAACTGGTACGGAGGGAAGAAGGAGGAGAGGAGAGAGGGTGAGGGAGAAAGAGAAAGAGAGGAGAGAGAGAGAGGGGGACGCCGGGAAGAACGAGGGAGAGACGGGAGAACTCGGATGAACTGGTATGGAGGGAAGGAGAGAGAGGAGAGAGGGAAAAAGAGGAGAGAGGGAGGGAAAGAGAGAAAGAAAGAGAAGAGAGAGAGGAAGGGAGGGAGGGATAGATAGAGAGACAGAATGAGAGGGAAAGAGGAGAAAGAGAAGGAGGCAAACAGAGAGGGAGAGAGAAAAAACAAAGAGGAGAGGGAGAGAGGGAAAGAGAGAGAGAGGAGAGAGAGAGAGAGGAGAGAGGGAAAAAGAGGAGAGAGAGGGAAAGAGAAAGAAAGAGAAGAGAGAGAGAGGAAGGGAGGGAAAGATAGAGAGACAGAATGAGAGGGAAGGATGAGAAAGAGAAGGAGGCAAAGAGAGAGGGAGAGAGAGAAAACAAAGGAGAGAGGGAGAGAGAGAGGGAAAGAGAGAGAGAAAAAAGGAGGGAGAGAGAGTGAGGGATGGAGAGAGAGTGAGAAGGATAGAGAAAAAGAGAGAAGGAAAGAGGGAGGGAGAGAGAAACAGAGAGAGGGAGGAGACAAAGAGTGAGAGAGATAAAGAGAGAGAGGAAACAAAGAGGAGAGGCAAAGAGAACAAGAGGGAGAGGAGACAAAGAGGAGGGAGGAAAAGAGAGAGAGAGGGAGAGAAAAGAGACATAGAGGAGAGAGAGGGAGAGAGAAAGCCGGAGAGAGAAAGGAGATAAAGAGGAGGGAGAGAGACAAAGGGAGAGTGATAGAAACAAAGACAGACAGACAGAGAGACAGAAAAGAGAGAGAAAGACGGGCGACAGAGAAGGAAAGAGAGGAGACTGTGAAAGAAGTTGGTATTTCAAACTTTGGGAGTCAGAATAAAATGCTAAATGATTCAAATGTCTCCACTCGGCCACTTGGAATCCTGGAAGTGGAGATGTAACACTGATTATACACTCCACAACCAGCGGGGGGCGTCAGGGGCGTCTAAACCAGCGACTCTAAACCAGCGAGTTTTCTGACATCTGAACGCAACTTTAAACTTCGTCAATAATCCGCCGTTTTGATGTATCTCAGATCTCAACTTCTATTATATAACGTAATGCTGAAAGCTGCTTGTCTCCCTTATATGAATCAGCTATCGGTTCTACGATATCGGTTCAGTCGATATCCTGGTTGGGCCTTTATTTGGATGCAAGAAGAATATTTACAGCCTGATTTTGGCCTAGAAGGTCTCATAATGTTTGAACTTTTATTCAAATTGTTGCGCATTAGTTATTTGAAGGATAAATAAGAGTTGCATAACACAAGTGGATCTCATGTAATAAGTTCACTGTTTTAAGGAAATAACTGCCATTTTCTGTCCCTACACTGGTATCGGTTAATATCAGATATCAGCGTATACTTAAAGTCAAAGTATCGATATCAGAACTGAAAACATCCCCTGTTAAAGATAGGTTTAATCTATACTGTGGAACATTTTAGACAAAGCAGTAATAGTTCCATGACCCTCCAACAGAAAAGTGACACAGAAAACACTAAAAAAAGTAATATTACTCAAGCAGAAGACAAATATTGACAAATAAATCGGTGGATTCATTCGTGGATGTACACAGTAATAGATAATTCGTACACAATCATTTTATTAATTGTAATATTACTCATGTTATATATGATCTTTGACTACCCAAGCGCTCGACATTTTTGTGAAAATCATAAGTAGGGCCCCACCAATATATCGATTGGCACTTGGAGACATATCGGCTATGGGCTTAAATCTCGCCGATATGGGCCAATAGTTCACACGGACATGTTACACCTCCTTATAAAGCTTAGAGTCGGTATATTATGTCCGTTTAATCCAATTTACAGTGTTTAAGCCTAATAGCGGTAGTTTACTTTGTTTACTGGCTAGACCAGAGGTGTCAAACTCATTTTGGTCCGGGGGCCGTATACAACTTACTTTGATCCCAAAGGGGCCGGATTGGAAAACTCCATTCTCTGTTCAAGTTATTGTATTTTTCGCCATGTTGTGTCTCATAGTGGTGTTTATATTCCTCCTTTATATTTATATTCCTTGAGCACCGCCACTTGTTGCAAACACACCAAGCGTACAGGTTTCCCATTCACCTCCGTGAAAAAGAAGAATTAGTAAATTTTTCTGGGAAAATCCTGCACTCAGCTCCACTTTTCTTATATTTGACACTTTGCTGATGAGGGCGTCATGGTCACAGTCAAAACGATCGTCCTTTAAGAGCGTTTGGAAAGAGGTGAGTCTTCATTTGTGCTGCTCTGGTGGGAGGCGCCACACACAGAAGCACTGGAGATGCTGCTATGCTAAGCGGCGTAGAAAATTACCAGAAAAATCTGAAAATTTTACATATTTTAAGAGAAAATCAGCCGAGGGCCAGATTAAAGGTCTTGGATCTGGCCCCTGGGCCGCATGTTTGACACCTGTGGGGTAGAATGTCACGCAAAAATGAAATTGGGCCGACCTACTGTCTTTAAATATGAGGCAGAAAAACAATAAATGTTGCCTAAACAAACCCAATTTAAAATCCAGTAGAGCCAAACCTAAGAGAAGATCAGAAGAAGATTTATAGTGAATTTTTACAGCACTAAATATATCGGCTTTTATACCGGCTATCAGCAGCTCCAAAGCCTGTTTTATCGGTATCAAATCTGCGGAAAAAAAAAAAAAAATGGCAAGAGGTGGGGACAGACTTCAGACTTCTGGTCTGAATGAGGACTTGTATTTGTATTGTTAATTTTTTCATTGGTATTCATATTATTATCATCTTTTATTTTTTTGTACCACAATGTTCCATGTCTTACTCCTGCCTTGTCTGCATTTGATTTTTCTAAATAAACTGCCAACTTACTTCCTCTCCGCTCTTGTAATAGATAGAAAAGACCAAGTACTGCTGTATATGTCCACCGCGCGGATGTGTTTTAAAACAAAACTGAACCGAGATCTCGTAATGAAAAAGAATAATCCGCTGTAATTTAATCGAATCTGTAAACAAACTCAAAGCGCTGCTAACTGTTGCTTCCGTCTGCATGTTGGTCCTGACCCAGTTTCCCACGCCCACGAGGCCTGATTGACTGCCGCTGGGTAATGATGCGTTTCCATGGTGATCAGTGGGAGGGCTGATTAAGCTCCACAATACTTAATAATTGAATTGTCTTTTTTTTCCCCATCTTTTCGACCAAATCCTTTATCTGGCATTCAGCTCAAAAAGGACTCTGTGTTCACCTATTGTTCAGTTATTAAAAGCTGTACTGAATAACATGTATTTCTACTGGAAGGTCCTTCACCTCGCCTGCTTATCTCCATGGAAACGTTATCACTTTGTCTATGTTTTTCCACAGTACAGATTAATAATAACGATTACATACAAAACAGGTATGTTTAATGTCATACTGTGGAACATTCCAGGGAGGTAGCGGACCTTCCACCAGAAAAGCTGAAGTCAGTTTTGCCCCTGTACACGGAGTATTTTGTAAACAGGAGCTCATATAGGTTAAAATAAGACTGTTGTGTGTTGTTTGGCTCTAAATATGACATGTTTTTATCCTCCGCGAAACAGGAAGTAGCACAGATTCACTGCTAGAATGTGATGTGTTGTTAGCGTTATTGTTTATTTGTGAATTAGCCTGTATTTACCCAGGACAGTCCTTTCAAACGAGCTTCATGAATGTAATGGTTCAGTTCTCCTCCAGCCCCGGTGCAGTGGACACAGTCTGGACGTTCTCGTTAGTGTCGTATTTTTAGCTGCCGGTGTCTCTTCCTCCTCCTCTCTCTGTCGCTTTCTCTCTCTTTGTTTGACCTCTCTCTCTTTCTCCCTCTCTCTCTCTGCCCCCATTCTCTTTCTCCTTCTCTCTTCCTCTCTGCCTCTTTCTGTCTGTCTCCCTTCTCTCTTTGTCTGACCTCTCTCTCTTTCTCCCTCTCCGCCCCCTTCTCTCTCTCTTCTTCTCTTTCTCTCCCTCTCTCTCTCTTTCTATCTCATTCTTTCTCTCTGCCCCCTCTCTTTCTCCTTCTTCACCTGTCGCTCTCTCTCTTCGTCTTCCTCTCACAGTCTCTCTCTCTCTCTCTGTCCCTTCTCTCTCACCCTTCCTCTCTCTGTGTCACTCTCTCTCCCTCTTTCTCTCGCTGTCTCTCTGCAAGGCTCCCTCTCTCTCAGTCCCCCCTTCTCTCTCTCTAACACTCTGTCTCCCTCACTCTGTCTGTTCTCTCCCTCGTTCTCTCTCTATCTCCCTCTCTCTTTGTCTCTGCCCTATCTCCCCTCTCTTTCTCTACATCTTCCTCACCCAGTCTCTCACTCTCTCTCCTTTTCTCTCTATCTCTCTGCCCCTCCCTTCTCTCTCACCCCTTTTCTCTCCCTCTTTCTGTCTCTGTTTATCTCCCTCTCTCTTTCTCTCTGCCCCTCAATCCCTCCCTCCCTTGCACTCCATCCCTCTCTCTCTTTCTCCCTCTCTGCCTCCCCTTCTCTCTCTTTCCCACACTCTGTCTCTTCTCTCCCTCATTCTTTCTGTATATCTCCCTCTCTCTTTCTCTCTGCCCCCCCACTCCCTCTGACCCCCTCTCTCCCTCCTCATCTCCGTTTATCTCTCTATTTCTTTTTTCCTCTATCTGCCATCCTCTCTCCCTCACTGTCTCTTCTTTCCCTCTTTCTCTCTTGGTCTATCTCCCTCTCTCTCTCCCCCTCTCTATCTCC
Organism: Odontamblyopus rebecca; assembly: GCA_030686955.1. Taxonomy (NCBI): domain Eukaryota; kingdom Metazoa; phylum Chordata; class Actinopteri; order Gobiiformes; family Gobiidae; genus Odontamblyopus; species Odontamblyopus rebecca. The sequence goes on from CM060668.1 coordinate 33,272,680, forward strand.
TTCTCTCCCTCCTTCCCGCTCTATGTCTATCTCTCCCTCTTTCTCTCTTGGTCTATCTTCCTCTCTCATTCTCTCTGCCCCCTCTCCTTCTTCCTCTCTCTCTCTCTCTCCCCATCCCTATCTCTCCTTCTCCCTTTCTCTCTCTCTGTCACTCCCCATCTCTTCTTCCCTGTTCGTCTCCTCTTCTCTCTCCTTCCCTCTCTCCCTTGCTGTCTCTCTGCCCCCCTTCTCTCTCACCCTTTTTCTCTCCTTCTCTGTCACTCTCTCTTCTGTCTTCTCTCTTTCTTTCTGTCTCTGTGTGTCTGACCTCTCCCTCCTCCACAGTCCTTCGCTCGAGGAGGTTGTTGGAGTTTTTCTCTGACAGTTGGAATATTGTGGTGAAGTGCACTTGTGGTTTGACCTGCTCAGCACAAACACCAACACTTACCCAACACTTCTGAAATCATTCTAGTTGATCATTGGTACTTATTATTACTACTTTTAACTTAGATCAGTTTATTCGTCTTGTTTTCAGATTTATTATCCACTAGTTCTGAGACGCTTCATTCTGGTCTAAAGGTTGTTTATTTTAAGAGAACTTGTCGAGTAAAATGATCTGTCCATGCAGCAAGATTATTTCACTACTTTTAAGTCATTTTCTGATACATCTTACATTTTGACTAACTGTATTTAATGCAGTCTCATGTTTTAGTCTCACCAGTTTCTTTGTTAACATTTAGGTGTTCTTTATTTTCCTGTATTCGAGACATCATTACTCAGATCAGCCTGTTTTCACCACCAATGATATAGAGCTCCTACTCTGGACTAACGTCCCATTTACTTTTATGAATTGGTGATAGGCATACGATTCAAACGCAGTGTGTAGTCATTTTGGTACAAATTAAAAAAAAGAAAATCTGTTACTTGGTGGTGTGATCTACAATTACCCACAGGAGGTGCCTATAACTTCACAGCTCTTTGCTGTGATGAGGTTTACAGGGACGTCAGCTCCCGTTGGGCACCACAGTTTTCAAACACAGTGGACTTATAGATCATATTAAGTCATTTAAAATCAATACTGAGGTTATAAATTAATGATTGAGGGTGTGCAAAAATATCCTATATGCCTATCGCTGAATGCAGGCATGTCCAAACTATTGCCCGGGGGCCAAATGTGGCCCTCAGACCAATTATTGTGGCCCTCAGGCTTCCAGGTGAATTGGCCCATACTACTAAAGTAGTACTTTTTACTGCATGTTTTTGAAATCTACCTTGATCAAGCAAATGTAGTCTGGAGGGTCATTCAAACCTGTTATAAATGCACAGATTTGGATTATTCATTGTTTTGACCATCAGTCTGTGACCCTCGATTGATCCTCGTGCTGCTCTGTGTTTTAATATGTGGCCCTTGATGAAAAAAGTTTGGACACCCCTGGCTTAATGTGACGATATGGTATTGATAGTGTGGGCTGCTATAACAATAGTATTTTTTGGTATATTTTGCTAAATTATTTTATTGCAGCGCTCCAGTTTTGTTGCTTGTTCAGAGGAAGGAAACTCGTTTATGCAACACATTTGACATTTTCACTGTTTAAGGGGTAAAATGGGAGTGTTTCATATGAACTTTGCACAAGACGTGGTTTAACAAAGACTTTTAGTATCACAGACATTATTTAGCCATTATTTTTTTACTGAGCTGTATAGAATCGATTTGAAATACCGTAAAATATCAAATAAGAGAGACCAGGCAGCAAAACTGGGAAAATATTGTACTGAAATTCTTTTAACCAGTATGACTAGAGTTTAGGTGACCTTCTATACAGGTGTTGGTGAGTTCATTTGAAAAGTTCCAACAAAATGTCTACGGAGCGGAGAGTTTATAGTTTATGTAAATGAGCCATGTGGTTTTATGTTTGGTTTGTGTAGCGATGCCTCAGCCCTAATAATGATCCATGGGTGTCAGAGATTAAAGCTACAGAGCAGACTTAAGTACGTCTTTAAGTAAATACAGTCCAGAACAAAGTACAAGTAAAACTAAAGAACCCATTACACTATTTTCTGATTGATGATAATGTTGTTTCCTCATCAAAACATACCTGGAGTTGTGCTTTGTTTCATTCGCACATGAGTTCCGAGTTCTTCTCAAATGGAAAACACTCTGTTCCACCTTGTGATGTCATGTGGCAATACAGGAAGTGCTCCACTGTGTTTTCAATCTCTACACACTTTCACGAGAATCATTTGGATAATTTCAGTCCTGGAATTTCCAATCTTTAATAAACTCGAATAGGGCTGGGTGTTGATTCGAAATCGAAGAAACGATTCGAATCAGATTCTGAAGATTTAGAATCAGTTATCGATTATGGGTTCGGTTTAGTGTTATTAGAACCATTTGTGAGCTGTTACCTGAGCTGCTCCAGTGGTTCCTGAGGTTGGTTGTATTTCCGCTGTACTTCACCTCCATTTGGCCTTCAAATCGCTTTGTTTCTGTCAAACGCATCTTTGTCTTTATCGTTTCTGAACCTGGAACGGTGCCAGACGGAGCTGTGAGTGTTTCTGGCGTCTTCGAAGTCGGGACTTGGCTCACGTTGCCACTAGTGTCCGACGCTGTGTTCACAGTTTTGATATAGTCAGACCTGCGCCTGCGCCAATTCAGTGATGCAACGAGTGGGGTTAAAGTTCACCGGGGGAAAATGGATTCAAAATGAAATCGATCTTTGGATGTACAAATCGATCTTAAGGAATTAGTATGCAAATCAATTCAGAATCGGAAAATCGTTTTGTTTGTTTTTTTCAACACAGCCCTAAACTTGAAAACTACTACTTGATGACATCACAAGCTAGAACAGAGCATTTTGAGCTTTGCAGATGCAGCAAGGATTACTCATGCATGTGTGAATGAAACAAAACACAACTCCAGGTCTGTTTTTGAGAAGATAACAACATTGTACAATGACTTAAAGCTCACTAAAGTCAGTTTTGCATAACACAGGACCTTGAAACATTATTTGCACAAGCAACGACATTTCAATTCTTTAAAATTAGAACAGAAAAATGCAATCTATTCAGGACTAAATGGCGAATTTACGAGACAAATGTTCAGCGGTGAATAAATCCCCAGTGTTATTATCCTGTATTTGCTTCAGGAAGACAAACAAACAGCTTTGGTCAACCGCTGTTATGTCTGCACTGACCTACTTACACTTCACAATCCTGCTGTATTTTTACATTTGCATAGCAGGAACTACATCGGACCTGGCACACAATGTCCCAAAATATTTTCCATTGGTTTCAGTAAAATATGCGCATTTTCCATCCTTAACAGGGTCTGGTGCTGACAGTTAAATTACAAAGGTGGTTTTCGGATTCGTATAAACTCGATGAACAATACGATCCTTATATTCCATGTTTGTCGACAATGCCAACACACACAAGTCTCTCAAAACCTCGAGTTCGTTTTCATCTACTGTGCTATGTGGTAAAATAACTCAAATGAAAATAAAATAGTTGAAAATCATGACCAACCGAAAATATTCCAAAAGGTTTCGTATCACGCAGAACATGTATAACTGTAAAAATGACCGTATAAGTGCAGAAATATGAGTTTATACTAGAGTTTGATGCTTCTTTCCATGGCAGATACCAATGGTTAAAGATGCATTACATAATATTTCTTCTGGAAGGTCTGCCACGTGCTTGTCTCCAGGGAAATGTCATTGTTTTGTCCAGAATGTTCCGCAGTATAGATTAAATCTATCGATCACGAGGGAAACGAGCAGGTCGCCCCTATTCACGAAAGGAATGATTGTAGTTTTGAGCAATAGAAGCACAAATAATGAATAAATGCTAAACGGATGTGTTTATAGTCATACTATGGAACATTCCAGGCAAAGCGATAACATCTCCATGGAGACAAGCAGGTAGAGGACCCTCCGCCAGAAAAGTTGCGCAGTGCCTCTTCAATAATCCAGAGAAATCAATGGCCGATAAACTCTGCCGATATTTTTGGGCTGAGGTTTGAGTTTGCTGAAACAAAATATAGGCATGTGTTGAAGATTTAAATGTGCACATTTTCTGTTTGTTTCCATGGAGACGTTAATGCTTTGGTTTAACTTGTCCACAGTATGGGATTAATCTGTGTTTCATTCACTCAACTACAGGTGTTATTTATGGCTCAAAAATATCGTAACAAACATCCATTCTTACCGTGAATGGGGTCGCCTCTCCACAGATCTAACCTGTAATTTAGCTCACGAGACTCCATGGAGACTGATACATTTATGCTCACAATGTGGAACATTATAGGCACGTTTCTACGCAACAAGCAGGTGACGAACACTCCACCAGACAAGCTCGATAGTCGATATGTGAAAAAGTGCGAATACCGATTGGGAATATCAGTTATCTTGAGTTTGATTGAAAAGGTTATATTGATTGATTGGTGGTTTGTTTTTATTTTAAGCTCCAAAAAAACTATTGTAATCTGTTTTTTTTCCCCATCAGGCACTACAGTATATGGACAAAGGCAGTTCAGTAGAGTAGCTGATACACAGTTGACTAGGACTATAACACTATCCAAATCTCTTACGATATTTTCTCGATATGCATCTCACAGTATGATGTTTATTGCAATGTCTTGTAGAGGTGTACAAAACTGTGAATATACTCTAATACTTTTTCCTTTTAAAATGCCCTGAAAGTCTTTGCTGCTGTTATAATATGAAGAATTAAGATTTAAACCTGCTTAATAACATTATTTCTTCATGTAGTCTGCACCGAAACAACAAAGGATCATGGTCTACGCTGTTCCCTTTGGGTTTTTAGCTATCGCTGCACTGTGGCGAGGCGAGACGAGCTTATTTGTACAGCACAATTCATACACAAAGTAATTCAAAGTGTTTCATAGAAGAAGAAACACATGACAATCGCAAAGAAACACAAAGTTATTGCTTCATGTTGTCGGTGCTGAAAAAGCAAAGGATCATGGTCTATGTAGTTCCCTCTGATTGTTTAATTATTATTTATTTATATTGTATTACTATTTTCATATTTTATTTTATATGTATTTTATGTCAGTGTTCTATTATATTATTATTATTATTATTATTATTATTATTATTATTATTATTATTTTTATTTTTATTATTATTATTATTATTATTATTATTATTATTGTTGTTGTTGTTGTTGTTATTATTATATTTTTATTTCCATTATTGTTACATCCATATAATTTTTTTTTATTTTATTTATATTTTATTTATATTTTTATATTTTATTTTATATGTATTTTATTTATATTTTTTTTATCATTCTGTCATTATTCTCATTCTTATTATTATATATATTTTTATTACTGCACCATTACAATAAATTTTAGCAAAGAAACTTGTGATTCGATATATTGTGATGGTCCAGGATATTATTGCGAGACATTTGACGATATTATATTATGATATTTCCGTTATTGTCCCAGCTGTACAATTGACTACACTCTTGCACAGTACACGCACTATCTACTCCTGTCTGCAAACACAACACAAAAGCACCTCGCAGTCACACACAACCATCACTATCTGGCCTCTTTTCATTCACACATTTGGCCCCAAACCCGCGTGTACACAAGGCCGCCGCCGCTGATGATAAGGTTTCCATGGCGACCGCACGAGCTGTCCGTCACGCATCGCAGCCGCCATGTTGTTGTCGTGCCAGATTTTTTTTATTTTTGAACCTGAAAGAGTTCTTTTACGATCAATCTGTGGACATTTTTGGACTGTTTCTTCCATTTTTTTTATATTCTTGTTTTGGAGCAAGATGTGATTTGTGATTGAAATCTGAAAATATCTGATCTACAGCTAATGAGTTCTCAGAGAAAGGCCCCGTCGAAGTGAGATAGGGTTTGAACAGCTGTATAGAGACAGTGATGGCAGCTCCCCATTCATTTTTAATGCACCTTTCACCCCCAGGTCTAAATGCGCCGCAAAATATGACACTTCTTCACAATAGAAGAAACTGAAGTGCAGTGACAAGAAAAAAACAAGGAGCATCGAAATAAATGGGCCAGAACTGAAACTTAATAATGAATATATTTAATGAAGATTATTAGGAAATTCCATCTTCTCCAAGGCAAAAATCCAATTATCCATTTATCGTAATTCGAACATCAATTCTCTGTCACATAGAATAGATTACACTGTTTTCTGATCTATGTTCTGATGTTTCCTCGTCACAGACCTGGAGCTGTGTTTTGTTTCATTCACACATGTTTAAAGCAGAACTAAGTAACATTTTTACCTAATTAAATGTCTCTGAAAGCCCCTCTGATGGTCACATATGACATTTTGGGGTATTTGAAGGGTTCACTGGTGCCTCTGCCTCTGGGCGGAAAAACCACACATGCAACTTGGCTCCTGCCGACCCGGATCTCAGCTCTCAGGATCTGTTCTGTTCTCATGAGAGCCAAACTGCTCTACGACACTTCAGATACACACAGCTAACCGAGCCACACACCCGTACTGACGAGCTCCGGGCATTATGAGCCGCGGTGCCCTGTGAGCCGCGGTGCTCTGGGAGCTCTGGGCGCTCGTACATATATTTTTACAAGAGATCTTATGCATAAGATTCAAATCAATCATCATTAAACAGTAAAAAAAAACATGACCCACCTGAGACATTGTGCTGCGGACACTGTTCACTGACTTTGTGTAAACAAACGTGAGCACAGATGAGCAGTGGGGGTGGGAGAGTGTTTACGACAGTTCTTTCTCACAAGAGACCTGTAGGGGGCGCCCTACCACTGAAGTTACTTAGTTCTGCTTTAACACACAAAAATGGAAAACACTCTGTTCCACCTTGTGTTTAGGGCTGGGGATCATTAAGAAATCACCGATACGAGACATGCCTTGATACATTGGCCACGATAAATTGTTTTTGGATCCAGTGCACTTTCGATTCAGTACGATTTGATACAATATACAGCTGGTCTAATACCAATGTATTAGACCAGCTGTCATGAAAACAAGAAACAATAAATGACTTCATAGTATATCAACTTGTTTCATATTAACAAGTTCATTGTTATTCATTAAGAAAATTACCAATTAGAATAACAAAATAGTCCTTGTTGACAAGTAATAACCAAGAATATGAATATTTTGTGTGAGCACCTTTGTCACAGAAAACAGCTGTATTCTTGCTGCTTTGTTTTTATGCGCTTTTGCAGTGGCTCTTTTGTTACTTAGTTCCAAATACTTGCTTTGGATGAGACTTCGGTGTCATTTTGGAAAACATTAAAGATGAAAATGTACGGACAGCAAAAATAGTTATATTTTGAGCATTAATGACAGTTTTGATAAAAAGATCTTGCATATACTGGAGGATTAACCATTATAGAAACATAAAAATATATTTTTGTAAACAGAAATACTGTTAAATTACGTATGGCAGCAGTGACAAACACCTTATCCTGGGTAGTGATCTAATACAGGGGTGGGCAAACCTTTTGGCTCAAGGGCCACAAAGGTTCTAAAATGTGATGGAAGGGCCGGACCAGGAGCAGATGGATGGAGGGTTCTGGTCTGACTACATCAGCCCAACAAATAAGACAAAAATAACTTGCAGCATCCAACAATTTACATGTGGCAAATTCTAATGTTTGAATTCAAAATGTGCACCATATGTCGGGCCAATCATTTTCCACTTCAAAAATTGACATTTTCCATTTCAGAAATTTTGAATTCCGTTTCATTTCCGTTTCATTGTAACACATTTGATCATTCTGTTGACAGTGTTGGGAAAGTTACTTTTAAAAAGTATTCCCCTACAGATTACAGATTACATACCCAAAAATGTAGTTTGTAATGTAATCCATTAAATTACTTAAGTGAGTAACGTAATCTGAATACTTTGGATTACTTGATATTGTCATGATTTTTAAAACTACATGAATGTAGCAACCACCTCCTGCAAATTCTTGTTTGGTTTTAGACCTAGTTTAGACCTGGTTTTAGTCCTGGTTTAGACTTGGTTTTAGTCCTGGTTTAGACTTGGTTTTAGTCCTGGTTTAGTCCTGGTTTAGACCTGGTTTAGACCTGGTTTTAGTCCTGGTTTAGAACTGGTTTTAGTCCTGGTTTAGACCTGGTTTTAGTCCTGGTTTAGACCTGGTTTTAGTCCTGGTTTAGACCTGGTTTTAGTCCTGGTTTAGACCTGGTTTTAGTCCTGGTTTAGACCTGGTTTTAGTCCTGGTTTAGACTTGGTTTTAGTCCTGGTTTAGTCCTGGTTTAATGCTCGTTTAGTCCTGGTTTAGACCTGGTTTAGTCCTGGTTTAGACCTGGTTTTAGTCCTGGTTTAGACCTGGTTTTAGTCCTGGTTTAGACCTGGTTTTAGTCCTGGTTTAGACCTGGTTTTAGTCCTGGTTTAGACTTGGTTTTAGACCTGGTTTAGACCTGGTTTTAGTCCTGGTTTAGACGTGGTTTTAGTCCTGGTTTAGACTTGGTTTTAGTCCTGGTTTAGTCCTGGATTAATGCTCGTTTAGACCTGGTTTAGACCTGGTTTTAGTCCTGGTTTAGACCTGGTTTTAGTCCTGGTTTAGACTTGGTTTTAGTCCTGGTTTAGTCCTGGTTTAATGCTCGTTTAGTCCTGGTTTTAGATCTGGTTTACACCTGGTTTAGACCTGCTTTAGACTTGCTTTAGACCTGGTTTAGTCCTGGTTTTAGTCCTGGTGTTAATTCTAGTTTAGAGGCACACAGGAGGAAGCATGAGTGACAAGACCATTTTGAAATACAATGCTTAATAAATGCATTAGAGTCTAATACATTTGTTACGCACTGTATTTCAAAGTGGTTCATGTGAAAAGCTGTGATACTAAAAGTTTTTTTATTAAACCACTAAAGTTAATATGGAAAACACCCATTTTACTCATCAAAATTATGAAGATATATTGCATAAACATGTTTCCTTTTTCCAAACAAGCAACATAATTGTAGCTCTTTCACAAAATAATTTAGAAAAACATGACAAAAATACTCAGTAGCTGCACACGATATCCATACAGTATCATCAAATTAAACAATACGATATATTGATATTTCAACATTTTTGCACATCCCTTCTTGATGTCATGTGGCAATAACGGCTCCACTGTGTTTTTCACTAGAATCATTTGGACAATTTCAGCCCTGGAACTGCCCATCTCTACTGAATAAAAAGTAAAAACGTAGCTGTAAACTTGATCGTTTCTTGACATCACAAGGTGCGAACAGAGCATCTACATAATATAGGATCAGTAAAAGTACAAGTACCACTGATCTATACGGCAATCACCGAGTAGATATGTTCAAACTAAACACCTTTCACTTTTTGTTGAATGGACAATGTCACTTCCCCAGTTAGAAAGACCTCCTGCTTCGGGGTAACAACATTCTGTAACTACATTCTTAGCTCTGTGAAATAGTTTGAATTGCGATGATCCAAATCTGTCTTGAGCCTGTTTGAAATCACACTTGGGGTTAGCTTTGATTCACTCTCATGCAGCAGCAGCAGCAGCAGCTCTGTGTAATTATGATAAATGCCCTCATTAATTTACTAATGGCAGTAATAAAAGCAGGGTGGGCTGTTATTAGCTGGAGCTCACGGGCACAGACTTCAGGTTGAGGTTAGACCAGGTTTACTCACACTGAGGATAAACATACCTCAGACTGTGCCTAAAAAGCCCTCAGAACATGACGCTGAATTATAAATAGTGATTACAGGTAATTATAAAGTGGAGGAGAGGGGTGACTTTGAGAGAGCGAACTACATTTCCCATAATGCACCATGTCGAGGAAGGAAAATGTCGTTTTAAAGGTGCATAAAATGGACTGTGAAAAACATACCTGGAGTCGTGTTTTGTTTCATTCACACGTTTGAGTAATCCTTTGTTATTGGTCTCTATATTTTAAAAGCTCAAAATGCTCTGATCCACCTTGTGATGTCATCAAGTTAACAGCTGTCTTTTACCTTTACTTCAAGAGGGATTGGTAATCCTAGAGCGGAAATCACCCAAGTAATTCCAGTGAAAGCGTATGGAGTTTAAAAACACGACATCATGAGGTGGAAGAGAGGGTTTTCCATTTGAAAGAACTAAGTATTCAAGATTTATGTGTTCAATATCGGGGTGTAATGATATCCAAGTCTCACAATACGATATCGTCATGGTATGAACCTCACGGTGCGATATTTATTGCAATATCATGGGAAAGCTCATGATATGCTGGGGAGACTCACGATGTTACGATATTCTACAGAATAACAAGAGTGACATTCGAAAATGCTTTGACCAGTCATTTGGTACATTTATTGTCATTAGTGATGGAACAACATCCAAATCTCTCTGTACGATATTTTCACCATATACACCTCACCGTAGCAGATTCACTGCAATATTTTCACTGTGAATCTGCTCCTTTTTCCTCTAAAAATGCTTCACAAGACTTAACCCAAAGAATGAAGATTTCAAAGTGCTTAGAACAGTTATTTCTTCATGTCGTCTGCACTGAAACGGAGCAAAATTATCATGGTCTATGTTCCCTCTGTTTTTTCAGCTATTTCTGCATCAGAACTGTTCATTTAAGCAAAGCGACTTGTGATTCAATATATTGTGTCCACGATATTATTGTGAGACCTTTGACGATACGATATCACCATAGTTACGTTACTGTTACATCCCCACTTCAAACAAGCTTGAATGAAACAAAACACAACTCCAGGTATGTTTGTGATGAGGAAACAACATTATAACACAGATCAGAAAATAGTGTAATATGTGACCTTTAATAACAGAATACGGAAGCCCTGGAGGGACAAACGGGCTCTATTCATGTATAAGTTACAAAACCATGTTTGGACGTCCTGAAACATGCAAATGACGACTTCCGTTGGGCTCTGTTCACGATAGTAGACAAAATCTGGAAAAACTGAGAGAATGGCCTGGTTTTCTTCATCTAGCTGACATTGTATTCTTTCTTTTTTTTTCCTTTTATAAATTGCCTAACTTAAAAAAACAAGAAAAGAAAAGATCATGGTAGCGTTCTGTTATACTCGTCAGAGCGACAGTTCCAACCAGCTGCCCGTAAGTGACGCCGAAGCTGCGATTGGAATTCCGTCTTCCGTGGAAAGCTCTGGCAGGTTGTGAAGACGCTGCAGCTGAATCCACGGTTTCATCGCACGCCCAGTGTCGGTAACTACACCGGAAATCGTCATCCGCATGTTTCCAAACGTCATCCAGTAAGCGTGAATAGAACCTTTTACCATAAATATAGACGGCTGTAGAAATAAGAGGTCGTGTTCTCTTTGCTGTTAACCCAAATATCTTGAGTTTTCACCAAAGCACTTTACTAAATGAGGTACTTGTAAATTACACTGTGCAACTCATTTAGCAATTTTCTCCTTCTGAATTCTAATCAACAGTGTTTCTGTAAAATAATCTTAATTTAGAAACCTCTTTAAGTGACTGTGAATCATCTGTGAAATTATACAAGGTTCATTTTTTGGTATGATGCAAAACACAACTCCAGGTATGTTTTTGAGGAGGTAACAGCATGATGACATGAGTATACCACAAAAATACATCCAATAATCCATCTATGTCCGTCTTTCTATAGCGTCCATTCTTTCATCCAAGATGCATTATTCTTTTCCCTTTCTTCTCCTCAGCATCCTTCATTTTCATCGTTCTCAATACAAACTCTCTTATTTCAAAATATCTAAAATAAACTGTTTCTCTGGTGTCCTCATTAATACTCCAAAGTGTGTAGTAGTGGCCAAAAACTCACGTAAGAAGGACAAAGCTATGAATAATGCTGAAAGTCTGGTATTTTCAAAGGTTAGATCACAAAAATTAGAAAAGTAAAACACACAAAACTAAAACAAACAAGTCTCTTTGCTTAAGTGAACAGTTCTGATGCAGAAATAGCTAAAAACAGAGGGAACAACATAGACCATGATCCTTTGCTCTGTTTCAGTGCAGACGACATGAAGAAATAACTGTTCTAAGCACTTTGAAATCTTCATTCTTTGGGTTAAGTCTTGTGAAGGCATTTTTAGAGGAAAAAGGAGCAGATTTACAAAATATTGTAATAAATCTGGTACAGTGAGATGTTTATGGTGAAAATATCGTACAAAGAGATATAAATATCGTTCCATCCCTAATGACAATGAATGTTGTACCAAATGACTGGTCAAAGCATTTTAGAATGTCACTCTTGTTATTATGTAGAATCGTAATATCGTGAGCCTCCCCACCATATCGTGAACTTTCCCACGATATTGCAATAAATATCGTACCGTGAGGTTCGAAGTTCGTGAGACTTGGATATCGTCACACCCCTAGTAAAATTATCTCTAAAGGAGCGGTGTAAGAAACACACATCTTCTAATTATTTGATATTGTCAGTCCCTTTTGGACTGATTCACAATGGGAAGAGTATAGAGCAGGGGTCTCCAGCCTCAGGAGCTACCAGTAGCTCTCCACCCCCTTCCCAGTAGCTCGCCAATGGATTTCTGAATTCTATGTATTGTGGATAATAAGTAAAATATTAGTAATTATCACTGTAAATGTATCATTTGGATGCCCAACTTGGCTCACCAATAAATGGATAATAGTTTATAAGCATCTTTTATAAGCATCTAATTGTTCCCCATTAAAGGCTTACCATGGCTTTTATTTTACTCAGTTTCTTTGTGACTGATGAAACTGGTAGCTCTCTGGCATTTTTGTTTCATAACGGTAACTCACTGGAGAAAAAAGGTTGGAAACTCCTGGTATAGAGTATGAAAGCTTTCAGAAATATTTGTTTGCATAGGATAGAAATCTGTGCTAATTTGGCTGTAGTTGAGCATAAAATAAATATTCGCAAACTCTCGTTTGAGTCCAGTCGCACATAAAATGTGCTGTGTGTATTTTATCCATCAGAATATGAACTGAAAAGTTACGACATGAAGAATTACGCTTTCTTCAGTACGAATACTAATTCACAAACGGGGCTTGACTGTCAAAAATATGTCATGACTTCACAGGCGTTATTTATTGAGCAGAAGAAACATCGATCAAGATGTAGACGAATATTTCTGAAAGCTTTTGTACTCCTTAGAAGATGAACGGAAACAAAAGTGTGATGTGTGAGCTACTGTGTCCAAATAAGTTCCCTTGTGGATCAATGAATAAGTAATAGTAGTAAGTTTATAAGTAAGTAATGTCGAAGTAGAATACTGTAAGAGCAAGTAAAAGTATAAAGTTTAAAAACAGCTCTGAGACACAAGGTTACTCAAGTACATGTAACTTTGCACTATCCCCATGTTTCTAGCCTTCGTCTGTCTTTGTTCCTGTCATCAGTTCTGAAGATCCTGCTTTTATTTGACCTAATGTTCAGCCTTCGCCCACTTTTTCAATCTCAAAGCCAAGTTCACCACTATTTCCTCTAACACCAGAGTCAAGCTTTTTGAACCTGCTCCGCTCGGGCTGCCACACCTCTCTCTCTGTGACAGGAGGGCCAGTGGAGTCGGCTCTTAATCAGGCTGTCACGGTGCCTGGGAACCACTGAACTTTGTGCTGATGGATCTGAGGGGGGCCGGGGAGGAGGGCCATTGTGTACCCCACAAAACCAGCTTTGTGCCGGGGCGCTGCCGAGAGGGTCCTCGGGGTGGGAGAGTGGGAAAGCTGCACTGACAAATGAGCCAAACAGTAGGTGGCGTTTGACTGGGGATCTGCTTGTGTTTTTGCATAAAAGCGGAAAAGAAAATGTGGCTACTGGTGAGTCAAATGTTCCTCTCTGCCAGCTGCTAGTTCAGACCAGCCTGACCAGTTTTATGTCAACATTCTTTATATTTCACTGATCCTTTGTTAATCTGAACACTGAGCAAATAGTCTGAGAGAGCTCTCCTTATCCACGGATCTATAATAAAAACTGGATAAGGCACTTCCCCCTCTGTCCCGGCTTGAGACCTACTAGTGGCCGCTCCATTGGTACTGCAGCTCCCGGGAGCTTGGGCCCAGACAGAATCCTCCCATAGAACACAATGTATTTTTTGGGAAATCAAACCACCTTCTTTCACAAAGGTTGGATTTTGTAAGGATTCTTTTCTATTTTCACAACATAACGTATACATAGCCCTTCCTGGAAAGTGTAAAAATGAGAAAGGTACAGTTATATGACGAAGACCATCCTGCTGGTCGAAACACGTTGGCGTCCCTCGATGTAATAAAGGACTTTTAATATATTCAGTCGGTGCCTCGGGTTTGTACCTTAGCCCATTTTTACCCTTTTCAGTAAGGGCTATTTCTTGTTTAGAGTTCACGTTAACCATCGTAGAGCACCTGCACTGTTATGTTTGGACTGTTTTGTGACCCAGTGAAGTGTTCTACCTCGTCTCTTCACCTATATACCGGATTTTTCGGACTATAAGTTGCACATTTTTTTATGGGTTGGGTGGTCCTGCGACTTATACTCAGGTGCCACTTATATATTAAAATATATCATTTCATATATCTGTATAACTGTCAATCATATTCTACAGATTACAAGCTGCAAGTAGTGAAATCTGCAGCTGAAGACTGTGATCGAGCAGCAGAAAGAACTTTTGGAGTGAGCGAGAAACTTGTGTTTGACTGGAGAAAAGTTGAACTGAACTGCAATGAAGAAAACAAACGAAGCTCACTGCGGGCTAAAAATCTGATTTAGCTAGAGTTGGTGGAGTTGCTCAGAAGTGACACAGAGGCTGAAGAATTCAATGGATTTAGTGATTTGAAGTGAGATTGAAAGTTTGGTAAACCGGTTATGCTGTATCTAGTGTCTGAATAACTGTTAATGTGATGTGAACACACCAGACACATGTTCAGCCTGTTGTTCTCTGTTCTATTGTTATTTCTGTAATTTGCCTTTCCGGATGAAATGTCTGTTGTTGGTCTCTGATTTTATTAAATCAATTTCTCCCCAAAAAAACGTATAGTCCGGTGCGACTTATATACATTTTTTATTCTTCATCATGCATTTTTTGGCTGGTGCGACGTATACTCCGAAAAATACGGTACTTAAATATTTTTAAATCCTTAGCCTAGCCCCTCTGCTTGGTCCAAACGCTCCACGCCATTTATGTTAGAGACGTCACACAGGTGGGAGGAGCTAACCCATACTGAGGAAGTAAATGCAGAAGAGAAAATCATTTTTGGGCTCATGAGCACAGGTCACTGAAAACAATACAAAGCCATCTCGGGTTCACCTTCTAGATGTTATTAGTATTAGTTCTATGTCCTCATCACACAACAGCATTTAGAAATCAACGGTACAGGTCTTTGCTTCAGAGTCTGCTGTAGATCTGTGCCAATGGCCTTTTCAACTGCCAGCCATTTTGTAACTTTTCAATTACAGCTGTAATTACATACTGCACTATATACAACCAGTTGTTGGTTTTCAGATATATAATACAGATAGGGGCAGCTAAAATGAATATTGTTAAAATGCTAGGGATGGGACAAGACGCAATTTCCACAAGATGTAACTGGGTCCATAAAAACAAGCCAAAAATAAACAAACAAGATTTTAACATAATTCCTAATCTATAACTTTCATGATTCGCTTTCCAATTTTGACCTTCATTTGATTTCATATTTTTGTTTTTGTTGTACTAGCACTGCTTTTTGGAACTGCAATGCAACTCAGCAACACATAATCTGTTTCTGTCAACTCCACACAAATCTCCCAAGATCATTTTTCTCATTTCAACTTGTGGCAGTTTTGTCTTGTGAAATCTTGTGGCACGAGATCTTGTCCCATCCCTATAAAACTCAGACTTTTGTTGTAACACAGTGAGTTCTCTGGTCTAGTCACTGATGGAAATGACTAAAAGAAGTCCAACATTTGCACTTTTAGATATTTTTATGGCAAAGTAAAATTTTATTGATGAGCAAAATCTCTTTTCTCTCATCTCAGAGTATAGCATCATCATCATCATTCTAGAGCCTGGAAATCACCAATTACGTCTGAGAGTAGGAATACAGGTGGAAGACTGTCCACGAGAAAAGTTGCACAGTGCATCTTTAAGACTTCTATGCATCTATTCAAATGTAAATACCCAGGAGAGGACAAGATCTCGTGCAGCAAGATAAAATCGACTGTGAAAAGACTGTGAACACATGTGGAAAAGGATCTTGTGAGTTTTTTTTCCTCACATTTTGACATTTGCCTTGGATAAAAAAAATGGGTTAACTTTGCTGAATGATTCCTCTTGAGAAGCAAAACTTCAGAAGCAAAAATGGATCACCAAAATCCCGTCTTGTCTTGATCTCATGGACTGAATCTCGACACACATATCGTAGAAATTGCTCATCCCATCCCTAGTAAATACTTTTTTTTTTCATTAAGTTTGAATTGCCTGAGCCACTTCCTCCATTTAAACCCAATAACCGCTATACGAGAATATAAAAGAGGAAACGGGCCCTTGTCAGACTAACGGAGTAGCTCAGTTCTACCCACTCTGCACTTAAAGTATCATGTACAAGTGGACGTCTGTGATCTGTGTCAGGTCTAATGTTACGCCCAGCGCAGGTAAAGCGCACTACAGCAGCAGCTCTACGCATCCTCTCGGCTTTAACTCAACGCCCACCTCCTCATTAGCTCCAGAAAGAAAAAGAAAAAAAAACTCCCACGCTTACGTTTTTGAGCTTCTGATATATGGGAACATCATACGCTTGGGTTCAGAATCACAGGAACGAACGTGCTTTATCCGGGATTACATGTGGAGCATTAATACGGCTAAGACGGTTTTCTATATTTGCACACATGTTCTGAAGAGCTACACGTGGCTTAATGAAATAATGTGATGCAATTCATTCAATCAGCACTCGTTTGTGTGTTAACTGAGAATGTGCAGCCACTGATCTGATGTCAAGAAGCTTTAGCAATTCTTATTTTCCACAAGTATTTAATTGTTAGTCTTTTTTTTTTAGAATTATAAATTTACTGAACATATGATTTGAAGTTTTCCTCACTGTTCTTTTAATTAGGGTAAAGTGGGGCAGAAAGTGTTATGATGTTATAATATTCTTAGCAAAAATATAACAGCATTGCTGCTTAAAGCCATAGTATGTAACTTTTTGTGCCAAAATAGACTACAAGTATACTTTATTATGAATGGTTTAATAGCATTGAACAACCTAGAAAAAACATGCCTCTTTACTATGAGTGGGCTTGCATCTCCACAAACCCGCCTCTTATTTGGGCTGGCATGAACTGATCTTCATGGAGAATGTTCCAAACAGTGGTGGATGAAGTACTCAGTTGTTTTAGTTAAGTAAAATTAAAGAGCAGAGAGTAGGGATGTAACAATAACCAAAATATCGTGATATCGTATTATCAAAAATACCATGGACCATCACAATAGATCGAATCCCAAGTCTCTTTGCTTAAATGAACAGTTCTGATGCAGAAATAGCTAAAAAAAACAGTGGGAACTACATAGACCATGATCCTTTGCTCCGTTTCAGTGCAGACGACATGAAGAAATAACTGTTCTAAGCACTTTGAATCTTCATTCTGCATTTTTAGAGGAAAAAGTATCAGATTCACAGTTTTGTGAGCATACACAAAATATCAGAATGTTTCACAATATGGCATTAAACACATATAGTATGTTACATTTATTCAATTCTAGGAGTTTTTATTTCTGAAAGCTACCACAAACACACGCATTCTGTGAGCGGGCCCACTTCTCCACAGATCTGACCTGTAACTTGGCTTGGTAATGCGGCTGCTTGTCGTCATGGAGATAGTTAAATGAAATGCCATACTGTAGAACATTCAAAGAAAAAAACAAACAAACATCTAGATGGAATCCAGCAGGTTTTGGACGCTATACCAGAAAAGTTACACAGTGCATCTTTAACAACACTGACATTTGAACACAGGGTAGTTGCCCTATCTTTAAAAGGTGCACTGTGTAACTACTGCTTGTTTGTTTCTATGGAATTGTCATTGCTTTGCCTGGAATGTTCCACAGGATGACATTAAACAGTTTTGCTTTACATTTATTCAATTACAGGTGGTTTTATAGCTCAGAAATATCTAGAAAAACAGGGATTCTGACTGTGATCTGACCTATAACTTGCTCTGGTTTTGTCTCCATGGAGATAAAAATGTTTAATGCCATACTGTGGAACATTCCAGACAAAGCAACAACATCTCCATGAGGAAAAGCATTTGACGGGCCCTTAAACCTTTTAGCACCATATTAATACATTATATACATAAAACACCTGCTCTTTTTTGTCTATTTTTGTCAATAACTGTGTCAAAAAATGCCCTATATGTGTAAATAATTTACACCCTTTTCCCAGGAGAAGTAGAACTTTTAAAATCTGTCAAGTATTTACCATTCTTATGTAATTAAACACCTAAAACTATGTGTTATAAGAAGAAAAGGACAAAACAGAACTGAATTTTCTTCAACTTTCTTTGTATAAATTCTTGAAAAGTGCAGATTGAACACTTCTGAGATTGCAAAAGTCGAATTACGGTCATTTGAAATCTACATGTGCGGTGTCACTGGTGATCCCTGTGGTTTTAAAAGAGTTAACCAGAATGTAAGAGCACATGATTGGCTTTACGGATTTTGGACACAGTCTATGATTCATACAGAAATAATAAAAGGAACTGGAGAAACCCAAATAAAACCCCAGTGTAAGAAAAATACTTTCAGCTCTCGACACGTCGGACTCTAAACTAAAACACGAAAACTCCTCAGACCATCAAATACGTGCCCATCCCTGCTCCTGCTGCTCCGGTCTGAGCTCAGAGCCCAGTCCTGGTCCCATAGTGATTAACAGCAGCGGGTGCACCACGATTTATGACCCTTGTTAGCAGAGCCTTGGCACGCTCCATAAATCAGCCCCGAGCCCCGAGAAACACTACAAACACAATTACAAGTTAAAGAGAATTACAGCGTCCAATACTGGCACCAACAGAGCACCCGAGCAGCCGTCTCCGAACCAAGAGAACACGCTAAATTCACCAAAATAGGGTTGGGTCGGAAAAGACGGGCGAGCGAAGAGACAGAGGGGATTAATAACGGCGACAGGTGAAGAGATAGTGAGGGTGATGGATGGGAGGAGGAGAAAATGTATAGGTGGCTGCGAAATTAGCTACAGGTTAGGGTTTTTTAATGCTGAAAAGTCTTTAAAAATTGCAAGGCATCCAAGAAATTCAACAGTGTCAACAGTGTTAGAAATCTAAACCGGAGCAAAATCCACTAAAAAGTTCTTGCAAAGGTTTATACCTAATTGAAAAAAGGCAGCACATAAATCACTATTCAAATGTGCAGATTTCTTTGCACCAAACTTCAACAGGGGATGTGAAACATACTATAAATAAAAATGACGCATTAGACCACCGAGATCTCTCACTCACACACCACATTTATACTAGACAAAGTGGGTGGTGTCTTGTGTGAAGTGTCTACCTCATAGAGCGCATAAAGAAGTGGACTAAGGGAGTGTGACATTGCCCACACTGTAAATCTAATAAGTAGACCATACTTGAAAAAATCGAGGAAATTGCCTTGAAAAATCTGACTAAAATGGACTGTGAAGTTAAAGCTGAGCCTCAGAGTAGTGTACAGTAAATTCCTCTTTCATCTAACAAGGCGTAGAAAGTGAAGTGCACTTTAGTTTTCATTCATGTTGAGAAGCTCTTCCAACTAATCAGTCAGTTCCTCAAATATGAAATATGTAGTTGCCTTTACTTTAATGCCGGGCGTACAATGTGTGATATTTTCGATCGTTTCGCTCAGCTCCAGCTCAAACTGTACGACCAAATCACAGGGTTCAAATCAAGTTCACAGCTCACGATTCATGTTCTGACACTATACGAGCTACTTCAACAGTGCGAAACCCTCATGACACAGGTTTGCTATTCATGTAGTTAATATGATTAACTTAGGTTCAGGAGCAGGACCAGGCCTCAACCGCCCTCACCTCCTCTCCAGCGAATCACAGCTCACTTTCCCAGAAACCTATTTGTAGCAGCCTATCCCGGAAACTCAGTTTGTCCTGAATAACTCGACCCCACCCTCCCAACCCCGATCTGTTCTCTTCCAGACATAAGACGCCTACGAGGGAGGTCCCGTCCTGCTGGGCCATGTGAAGATTGAGACAGAACCCCCACCCTGAGTCTCAACCCAGCCAACCCGCCTCGTCTCCATATAATAAACTCTTTTCGCTTTGCACTTGTGTTGTTGGCGTGGTCCTTGCTAGTGAATTGTGACTTATGATTGCCGATCGGGAGCTGGTCATGAGGTATTAATCAGTTCTTGTTACCCCAGTACTACACGAAGCACGACACACGATTAAGCCAAAAATCGTCTCAAAAAGGGCCAAAAATCGCTCAGTGGACACCCAGCTTAAGAGTAAGTTTTTGGTAAAACCATGGAAACAGATTGCCTTGAATTGAGCAAGTAAATGTTACTTATATACACAAGTTCGAGGAAAAAGCGGTTCTATTCTACAATAATGCCATTTAGATCTGCGTGAGATACACAAGGATTTGAATATGTATTAGTCTTTAAAAAAAGGAAGTTCAAAACACACTGTAATGTGTGACAATAAAATAATACAGCTGCGCTTTCCATGTCAACTCTGCCAAGGCCCCCGCACTCAGGGCTCAAGAAAGGCTGGAAGAAACAAAACAGGTGTAATATAACAAAGACCGAATGAACAGAGGGGGGATATAGAGTCGGCCCTGGGATGATCAGGGAATGAGGTTGCAAAAGGAGGACTGGAACAGACTGGGAAATAGAGCTGGACTCTTGGCAATAATACGTCACTCTTGAAGTTACTTGTTTCAGTCAAGTTGACCTAACAGACAAGTAATGTGCTTTTTTCCACCCTTAAAGCAACTGTTACTTTACCACAATCATTAAGATCCAGAAAGAAATTCGATGAGTAAAATAAACTAGCTGAATGCAAGTTAACCCCAGTGTTAGATTTGATAGTGCATAGTGTTCATCTCCATCAAATGAAGCTCAAGATACTAGCAGTTATCGGGGCAAAGTTCTATATCAGGAATAGGGAGTTATTAGCCAAAATAGTAAAATAAACCACCAGGATCATGTAGAGCGAGTTAATACGAACATTTTAAAACCAAATAACGAGGCTCACAGCACCAGTTACAGACAATTAATGACAATTTTTCAATTTAAAGTCAATGATGGAGCCAAAAGGAACCTCCCATGTTCACTAGTGGGTTAGGCATCTCCATTTATATATACAGTCTATGGTCTTGCCAAAGGACACAATGACAGTATGCAACACAACCTAGTGTTTCCCCATCACAGTCTGTGGTATTCCCAAAAGAATCCCATCCAAGCACTAACCAGGCCCAATCCTGTTTACCTTTCCAGATCAGATAAGGTTGGGTATTCAAGATTGTTTGAAAAATTATATAACCCAAAAGAACATTTATTACAGCAAATATATATTTAAAAAGTGACTAACCTGTCTCTTCATCGATGGCGAACCTTCCCAGCCCACTACCGTCCCGAATGGAGTACTGTATCTCCCCGTCTCGACCGTCGTCCTCATCGTTGGCCGTGACTTGAAGAAGCGTAGTTCCGATACGAGAATTTTCTTTGATTATTCCGGTTAAAGCAAATTGGTTAAAATACGGCGCATAGAGATTTTCGTTGACGTCGACGACTTCAATCTCCACGAAAGTTACGGACAACAGAGAAACGGGGCGTCCTTTGTCTTTGGCCCGTACGGTGAGGTTGTAGAACTGTTGCGTTTCGTAGTCCAGCTCCTTGGTCAGTCGTATAGCTCCACTTGCTTTGTCCACTTCAAACCATCCATTGTAATCGTTGGCCAAAGAATACCGAACCTGCCCTCCCAATCCTAAATCGGGGTCTTGAGTTTCCAACCAAGCTACCACCGTCCCAACAGGAAGATCCTCCAACGCTCTAGCCTTGTAAACATTAGGAATGAACAACGGAGGACAGTCGTTGGCGTCTTCCAGAGTAATTTTCAAAGTTGTGACTGAAAATTTCTGACGTCCTTTCTCTGCTTTGTCTCTTGCTTCGATTTTGAGATTAAAACTTGGGATGAATTCACGGTCAAGCTGTCCAGCAACGTAAACAATCCCATTTGAGGAATTTATAGCAAACTGAGTGGTACTGGTAAGAATAGAGTAGACAATCTCCCCATTTGAACCAAGATCTTTGTCTGTAGCTTCAACTTGGATAACATCGGTACCTATGGCGGTGTTTTCAGGAATAACGATTTTATATCCTGCTTCTTGCAAAAACTGTGGTGCGTTGTCATTGGCGTCCTCAATAAAAATTGTGAGAAGTCTCCAAGAGCTTTTCTGCGGTTGGCCAAGATCATATATTGTTAAATTTAGCAGGTAGCGGTCCTTCTTTTCACGATCCATCTGAAGAAATATGCTAATGAGTCCAGAGTGCATGTCGATCGTGAAGCAGTTATCTGTATTCCCGTCGGAAATGGCGTAAACAATTTGTCCGTTGAATCCGGAATCGCCGTCGTACGCGTTCACTTGGAAAACGCTAGAACCGATTTTGAGATCTTCGCGAATTTTGATATCTGTTGGGAACGCCTTATCAAACTGTGGCGTTTGGCGATTGACGGAAAACAGGTCGATAAAGCCTTCTTCTATTTTGGGTTTGGAGCCAGCTTTGGATTTCTTGAGTAGCTTCTCTGCTAGTTTTTGTGCAACCCTTGTTTCTTTGCAGTTGAAACTTTTCGGGGGTGTTTTGCCTTGAACAATTGTAATATTAACGAAAATGGGATCGGAATAGTTCTCGCCATCAGTAGCTGTGATTTTGAGCGTAAATACACCATTTTTAGGAGTAGCCGTGGTGACTGAACGCTGTAATGTCAGAACCCCCGAATCCGGATTTAGATCAAAGTATCCTAACTCATTACCAGAGATGATTTTGTATTTGACCAATTCTAGTTCGTCGACATCAATAGCGGACATCGTAGTAATTATTTCGTCAACAGGAAAATCCCTCGAAATCACTCCCTGACACGCAACTTTTTCAAACAACGGTTGATTATCATTTACATTCTCAACGTGAATTGTTACGTTGACTTCGCTTTCTCTGCGATAAGGAGAACCCCAATCGGATGCTCTAACCACAAAAACAAAACTCTCAGATGAAGATTCAAAGTCGAGCTCTTTAATTGTGCTAATTATGCCTGAAAACTGGTTTATTTTGAAAGGGACAGGTTGCAAACTTGAAATACTGTACGTTATGTAGCCGTTCTCGCCTTTGTCGCCATCTACAGCTGATACAGCCAGCACGTTGGTACCAATCGGGACGCTTTCATTGACGAAAACCTCATACAAAGCCTGGGTGAAGGTCGGCGTGTTGTCATTAGCGTCATCTATGTTAACACGGATTTTGACCTTTAGCTCGCTGTCTACTTCCAGCACTTCCAGATTGAAAACATCTTGGGAGACTTTGGTGAACGAGTGAGAGGTGGAGATTACCCCTGTCATCGTGTTGATTCTGAAAAACGCTGAATCGGCAGATGGGGCAAGTATATATTCGGCATCATCTGGTTCTGGATCGATTTTTACAGCTACAACGATAGTACCTGGTGGGGAGATTTCATTTAGGCTTGCTTCGTAAACCTCCTTTTCAAATTTAACATCAACCGGTTGCTTTTTCCGAATTGTAATTTGGACAAGTTTGACGTCTGAAAATTTTGCTGGTGCTCCTCGATCTCTAGCTTGCAACGTTAGATTACAACCAAAAGGGTAAGTGTCCCAGTTTACAGGCTCCGATCCTTTTATTGTAAATTCATGATCGTCCGTTTGTTCGACGAAGAAATGCTCGGACGGGTCCCCGCTAACGATAGAAACGGCGTCTATTTCTCCGTTCAAACCTTCATCCAAGTCTTCCACGGTGACAATTGCGTAAACGGGGTTCTTATCTGGCAGAGACGGCGTATGAGTGACCACCTTCATCGTTGGTGCGTGTTCGTTGACTCTTTCTACGTGAACGAAAAGCTTTGCCGTGCTGCTAACGCCATTGTTTCCGTATAACTTCATACCGCGATCTACGGCTAAAATCTCTAAGTCGTATCTGCTTTGTTCGTCAACGTTGAGTTTTCCGCTGAGTGACACTACACCGCTGGTCGGGTGAACTGCAAACAGCTCCATTTTATCTTTGAAAAAATAATAAAATTCGCCATTGGAGCCAATATCTGCGTCTGTGGCGGTAACTTGTGCTATGCTAGTCCTGAGAGGAGTGCTTTCCGAAATAGTGACTGAGTAAGTTGTCGGCGAAAACAGCGGCCGTAAATCATTCATGTCCAAAACCTGTATGCTAACTTTTGTCCAAGTCTCCAGCAAAGCCTCGCCTTTTACCGAAGCTTTCACCGTCAACACGTAGTTATCCTGTATCTCCCTGTTCAAAATGGCTGCGTTCCCTCCTTTAGTCCTTATCCGTAAAAAGCAGAAATCCCCCAAGACATACTCCTCTGCTTTGAAAAACCCTTCATCATCTCCAGAGGTAATCCTATAGCGGATTTCCCAGGAGCGCTGCACCAGGTGGATGCCCATTTTAACTTTACTGTTGGCGTAGGTGCGTGCGGCGGAGTTTTCGTAGACTGTTGCGTGGTAGACTGTCTGCGTGAAGGCGAATGGGGGTCCATCCTGAGGTGTGGTTTGGCAGAGGCAGGATTGGAAAAAGAGCAGCAGCAGAAATAACAGGGCCTGGAGCAAGAGAGCGGAGCGAGAACCTGCCCACCGGCCCATAGTACCCTCCATCACATCGTCACTCCATCCTGCAACAAAAACAAGAAAAAAAAGGTTAGTTAATGAGACTTTACCATCATCTATATTCTTACACATGGCTTCAGCTCATGGTGCTTGAAACGAGACTTAAAGATGCATTGTTTAACTTTTCTGGTAGAGGGTCTGCCACCTGGTTGATTCCATGGAGATGCTATTTCTTTGCGTGTTCATGTTCATGACTTTGGCATGAACCATGTTCTGCTATTAAAATTTTCTACCTTGCTTTTTCCAGTTACAGGTGATTATAGTTAAATAATACACTTAAAAAACTATTTTCTAGCCCAGGGGTCTCCAACCTTTTTCCTCCGGTGAGTTATTTTTAAAAAACGAAAATGCCAAAGAGCTTCTAGTTTTACCAGTCACAAAAAATTTAGTAAATATAAGAGCCAAGATGAGCCAGCTGGATGTCTATAAAACATAAATCAGGACTAAACTCGGGCAGTCAGAGTTTCAGATTCATGCAGCTAAAACCTGGAACAGTCTGAACATGTGAGACAGACTCTACTCTGACTCGGTTTAAATCCAGACTCAAAACAGTTCTGTTCAGCTGCGTTTGACTGAAAGTTTTTATTTCTCATTCCGCACTCTTCTCTCTAATTTAATGTATCTCTCTTTTTAATTTTATGATGATTATTTATGTTTGGATTTGTTTGTATCATGATTTTAATGTATTTCTAATAATAATACATAATAAATAAACTTGCCTTGTCATTTATTAGTGTACAAAGTTAGGCATAAAATTTTTACCTTTACAATGGTGAATCAATCACATTTTACTTATTCAGAACAATACATATAATTCAGAAATCCTTTGGCGAGCTACTTGAAAGTGGCTGGAGAGTTACCAGCAGCTCCTGAGCTACAGGTTAGAGACCACTGCTCTAGTCTCTCCACAGATACGACCTGTGACATGTGCCCCCTGCTTGTCTCCATGGAGATAGATGCATTTCAAATCTTACTCTGCAACATTCCTGGCAAAGAAATAATGTCCCCATAGAGGCTAAAAGCTCACAAAAGTTGACTTTGTATATGCCCCCCTCCCCTTTTTTGCATACCAGAAAACACCGAAAATTGACTGCTCTGTGGATAAGGTTGAACAAATTGCTTTTAAAATAATAATGGAGTGAAAGTCAGAGTGGTGGTTTGCCTGATTTCAACAGAGCTGTCCATTATAAGACAAGAATTCAGTGACTTTGGCATGAACCATGCTCTGTGCTCAGGCCCTGACATAAAACACATGGAGCTTAATGTTCGGTGGTCGATGCTAATTTGGATGTCAGAAATATATCTGCATCTGCTTTACATTCAGCCTTTGTTATTACAAGTTCAACAATGTTTAATGTCTTTAGCAGAAGTACAACGTTCCCCATTACCTGATGTCTACTGTATGTGCTCATAACATCATTTCAATTACACCACCTACACTAGATATACTAAAGGTGCACTATGTAACTTTTCAGATGGAGGATTCTGAAACATGCATTGTCTGAAATGTTCTACAGTATTGCATTAAATTCAATTCAAGTTTATTTATATGGCGCATTTAAAACAACTTCAGCTGACCAAAGTGCTTCACGTAAAAGTCGACAAAAACAGAAAAACACTGATACACAGTAAACTACAATAAAACACCAAGATATTCTGTGTAGCCAGTTGTAAATACAGGGAGAATTGAAGCAGAGGTGAGTGTACAGTCTAGTCTGAAACTGCATTACAGACTGAGAGAACCTGACAGACAGAGGGAGGCTAAAGCCGTTCTTCTCCATGGAAACAAACAGGTGACAACACCAGGCCAAGTTATGCCGTATCTGTGGAGAGGTGACACCGCTCACGGTTCAAATGCATGGATTTCCAGAGATATTTGAGCACTAAAAACTGTTGAATAAACGCAAGATACAGTGTTTAACAAGTTTATTAGACCACCACCCAGTATAAGGTGTTTGTCACTGCTGCCATACGTAATTTAACAGTATTTCTGTTTACCAAAATATCTTTTCATGCTTCTATAATGTTTAATCCGTCAGTATATGCAAGATCTTTTCATCAAAATAATACCTTTAATGGTAAATTAAAACTGTTGCTGCTATCCGTACATTTTCAGGTTTAATGGTTTCCAAAAATGACACCATAATCTCTCTCTAGGAACAGCTGAAACTATTTGGAACTCAATAACAAAAGAGACTTTACAAAATGACATAAAAACAATGCAACAATAATGCAGCTGTTATCTGTGCCACAAAATATTCTTTTTTTTTCTTTTTCTTTTGAATAAGAACTATTTTGTTATTCCAAATGGTCATTTTTCTTAACAATGAATATAGCGTATTTTACCGTACTATAAGTCGCACCAGCCAAAAAATGGATAAAGAAGAAGAAGAAGAAGAAAACATGTAAGTCGCACTGGACTATAAGTTGCACTTTTTGGGGGAAATTTATTTTATAAAATCAGAGAGCAAGAACCAACATTTCATCTTGAAAGGTGAGTTATAGAAGTTATAGTGATGAAAACAACCAACCAGAGAACAATCCATGTACCATTGATTCATTCGTTTTTCAATATAGAACCAAAAATAAGAAAACGAAAAGAAAAAAAAAACTCTTTTCTTTATTATTTGTCTCTAAAACAAAAATGAAAAAAATGGATAATAAATAACAATAATTTGTTTTTTTCATTTTAGATTCATATATAGGATTCAAATATTTGGTCTATGGGCTGACCACACAAACCCTCAAAAAAGCGTCTTATAGTCCAAAAAATACAGTACTTTGAAATGATTCATGTTTTCTTGTTTTCGTGACTTTAATAAATAAATAAATAAAGTGATTTAATCCATTTGTTGTTTTGTTGCACTGTATATATATGTTTAATGCTATACATTCCGCACAAACCAGTAATATCACCATGGGGACAAGCAGACAAGTTACATAGTGCACTTGTAATTATTAAAAATGTTTTTTTACTGCTCTATCTTTACATGTTCTGCAATAAACCTGTACTCTAGACCGTGATTGGCCCATAGCCCACACTTTGGACTTGGAGCCTCGTAAGATTTGATTGGACGCTACACACCACTAAACCATGAGCCCAAAGATGATTACTGACTAAACAAAGTGACAAATCAGCAGTTGAGTTTATGGCAGATTAAACACGGGTTACATCATCCCTGTGTGGTCTCAGGACACGGACTATTGCAAGCCGTAGAAAAACCGAGAAGGACGGTTTGAGGAGGAACAAAATAATTGCACGGCTCAAGACGACGCAGCGGAGTAACATCCCCATAGAAAATAAGTGTGCCAGAGAAAATGACTGGCCTCGCTGCGTTGACCCTATCATAACCTTATTCCTAAAATACACCAAACTCCAGGACGTAACCAGATATGGGTTCAGCGGTGGCTACGTTCACATCGGGCTGTGTTTTTTTTCCCCGAGCTGTTCTGAAAGGACTAGCCACAAAAATGCTCCCTCTGTATGGTTTGGGACAGGGCCTGATCTGATAACTGCCATGTTGTGGTGAGGGCCGTGCCACAGAAGGCTAGATTTGAAGTGACTCGGCGATTTTTGACCACAGTGGACGCACGGACGGGGGTAAAACTGGGTCTAAAGTGAGAGATAATAACACGGTGCCCAGTTACGTTCGCGTACACCGAAAAGTGCACCGGATCGAGACTGAGGGAGCTGCTCGGCCTTGAGAAACCGCCTTCGACAACCCAGACTAAACTAGAGACTGGAAATACAGACCGAAAGCTTTAAAGGGGCCATGTTGCGCTATTTTCTGTGCGTACTTGGTTGCGTTTTGTTTCATTCACACATGTGTAACACTCAAATCTTGGATATTTAGGCTGAGTTCTTCTCTCAAACTGAAAACTCCCTGTTCCAGCTTGTGATATCACATGTTAAAACAGTCCACTGCCTTTTTAAACTCCTCACACTTTCATCAGAATAATTTGGATGATTTTCAGAGCAGTGATTCCTGTATTACCACATGACATCACAAGGTGGAACAGAGCATTTTCAGCTTTGGAGATGTAGACAGACTCATAATAAAGGGTTACTCAAACATGTGCGAACTCCAAATGTGTTTGTGAGAAGTTTAACATTGAGAAGGTAACATTACTACTACTACTACTACTACTACTACTTAAAAACTTGTTTAGAGAGTTATACAAATTCTCCAGTAAACAACAACATTAGTTTTCAAAAATCGCTGTAAAATTAGTTGTTATATGCCCACTAAAATAGATAAGAAATCATTCATTCCAAACCACAACAGCCCAGCGCAGAATCAGCTCATGCAGCCTTTAATTGTGTTTATAGTCGTGTCTTTGCCTGGACAAATTACTAGTACCACTAAATAGACATGCCACTACTACTACTACTACATAGCTATTGGCACCCCTACCACAGTGACTACCACTAAGTACTCTTACTACTACTATCAGACCTATAGGCAACCACTGCGCCAGGTGCTATTATGACTTCTACAAATACTAATTCAGCTAGATACTACTATTTCTCCTCTACTGCTCCTATCTGCTGTTACTACTGCTACTACTCCTACTGCTCCTACTACTACTACTGCTACTATAGCTACTACTACTATAGCTACAACTACTGCTACTACAGCTACTTCTACTAATGCTGTTATACATACATACTACTACTACTGCTGCTACTATAGCTACTACTATTGCACTATAACTACTTCTACTACTGCTGTTATACCTACTACTACTGCTACTACTATAGCTACAACTACTGCTACTATAGCTACTTCTACTACTGCTGTTATACCTACTACTAGTGCTACTGCTGCCATTATAGCTACTACTACTACTACTACTACTACTATAGCTACAACTACTGCTACTACAGCTACTTCTACTACTGCTGTTATACATACATACTACTACTACTACTACTACTACCACTGTTGCTACTATTACTATGATTACTACTACTGCTACTATAGCTACTACTATTATTGCTACTACTACTACTACTACTAGTACTAGTACTACTGCTACTACTGCTAATATAGCTACTACTACTATTGCTACTACTACTACTACTACTACTACTAGTACTACTGCTACTATTGCTACTATAGCTACTACTATTGCACTATAACTACTATAGCTACTACTATTACTATAGCTACTACTACAGCTACTACTATTATACCTGCTATACCTACTACTACTGCTGCTGCTGTTATCCCTACTACTACTACTACTACTACTACTACTACTACTACTACTACAATAGCTACAACTACTGCTACTACAGCTACTTCTACTGCTACTACAGCTACTACTACTATTGCTACTACTACTGCTACTACTGCTGCTATACCTACTACTACTAGTACTACTACTGCTGCTGCTACCACAGCTCCTCCTCACAAATTGCAGTAACAATCGTTATTTCCCATCTAAAAATAGATCAGAAGTCATGTGTTTCCAGCCACAAGAGGCCGGCCTGTCCGTCAGCGCGAGTACTCTTTAATGGTGTTTATAGCGGTGTCTTTGCCTGGACAAATAGAGCATAGGAGCTCATTAGCTTGTACTCTTGTCACTGCAGCAGGAACACAGGCCTGAAACCACAGCGCCCTGAGCGGCCCCTCACACACTCACACTCACACCAGAGCGCCGGGGCAGGCAGCTTTCACACATATTTGCGGCGTTGTTGTGCGTCTCATGCGCTGTTTAGCCCCGAGGCTTGGTTTGAGGCCAGTGGCAAATGTAAACTACAGGAGCCAGCGTTGAAATTATGGATATAAATACATATGCAGGGTAAATCAAGAGCTTAAAGCAGACTGACAAGTGTAAAATCGAGTTCACACAATATAGTCTGGGGTATTTAAAGTGCTCAACTTAAATGACTGTAAAACCGCATTGGAAAACAGGAAATATGATGTGGCATTTTGTAGAAAGTAACAGCTAAACACAGCAAAAAGTAATATTGAGGTAGATTAAGGCCCCGTTTATACATACACAGATATTTAAAAAAAAAAACTGAGGTATAATACTCCCTACAACTGAAGCATAGCCAGACTGGACTGGACGATGCTGTCATAATGGGTCTCGCATTGATGGTAAATAAACTTCTGTATCAAAACTCAAATCTCATGCCTCTTCTTCCAGCTCTCCAGCCAAGTTATCCTTCAACAATTGTAATTTAATGGTGCACTCGGTAACATTTCTCGTGCAAGGTCCGCCACCTGCTTGTCTCCGCGGAAATGTTATTGCTGTTAGTTCAGATCTGTGGAGAGTCGCCCCTATATACAGAAGGAATTATTGTATTTCTGAGCAACAGAAACCATAATGACTAAACGCTAGATGGATATGATTAAAGTCAAACCATGGAACATTCTAGACAATGTAATAACACCACCATGGAGACAAGAACGTAGTGAACCTGTCAAGTAAAAATATCTACCAACAAACTAATTTTTCATTAAGTTCCACTGGCTGATACTTTTACTACCCAAGTCAATCTACAAGAGCATATATTATTTATTCAGGAAATGTTAACTTTATTACTTTTCGCAGATTGTAAAAGTTTAATAGCCGTTTTCCATTTCATGAAAATACTAGCACATTTTTTCCTCCTCAGCCTCTAAAACTCGATATTTAGGCCACAACATGCTATTTTTACCCATCCAGCTTTTTCTGCTTCATCTACATCATTTTGATAAGTTGCAGTCATGAAATGTACTCTATATTTTTTTCACATACACATTTTAATTGCCAGACTTTTGTATTAAAGTTCCTATAATACACAAAATGAACTTGTGTGAGCTTTAAACCATGTTAGACTCTCAAAAACACATGGTAGACTTATGGAATAGCTTAGATGACCAACTCAAAGCTTGTGCTAACTTGGTGCACTTCAAAAGCAATATAAACATCTAATCTTACAGAAATATATAGAAGATTAGATGGGGTCAGCCCTATGTTCCCTCAGCCCTATGTTCCCTCAGCCTTATGTTCCCTCAGCCCTATGTTCCCTCAGCCCTATGTTCCCTCAGCTCTATGTTCCCTCAGCCCTATGTTCCCTCAGCCCTATGTTCCCTCAGCCCTATGTTCCCTCAGCTCTATGTTCCCTCAGCCTTATGTTCCCTCAGCCCTATGTTCCCTCAGCCTTATGTTCCCTCAGCCCTATGTTCCCTCAGCTCTATGTTCCCTCAGCCTTATGTTCCCTCAGCCTTATGTTCCCTCAGCCCTATGTTCCCTCAGCCCTATGTTCCCTCAGCTCTATGTTCCCTCAGCCCTATGTTCCCTCAGCTCTATGTTCCCTCAGCCCTATGTTCCCTCAGCCCTATGTTCCCTCAGTCCTATGTTCCCTCAGCTCTATGTTCCCTCAGCCCTATGTTCCCTCAGAATCAGAAAGGTTTTATTGCCATATGAGTGAACAGGTTCACAACATTAGGAAATTGCTGCGGTACTTGGAGTGGAATGTAGACAAACACTAAACATGCGACAAATAAAATAGAATAAAATAAAGTAAAAAACAATAAACTATAATATAACACAAAAATTTACAAATTTACAAGAATATAAGAATATAGCAGTGCAGGGAATGATCAGTGTAAGTAATGATCAGTCCTATGTTCCCTCAGCCCTATGTTACAGACTGTTCCTAGCACATAGAAGGTTGAAAAGTACTAGAGGCTTTTCCAGTTTTAAGCGAACTGAATACACAGAGAAACCATTTTGCATGTTTAGATCGTTTGAAAGTGTACTGCTCATTATAGAATTCTACAAAGGTCATCGCATGCTCATGGAGGTGAGTTTAATGTCGGTGTAAGCGCTCATCACTCAACCCTGTGTTGGAGTAGCGCTGCTGGAAGAGGTCAGCTCTGTGTTCCCAGTGCAATATGTTCCCAAATTTAGCTAAAAGCCACATTACATCTGTAGTTAACTGCTACTGGATAATAGGTTGGGTGTAATTAGGAGAAAAGTGGAGTAAAATCTGATACAAATAGGTGATAAAGGAGATGTGGGAACATAGGGCCTAATTTTGGAGAGAAAAAAAAGCTTAGAAATGACAGAACATAGAACTGAGGGAACATAGAACTGAGGGAACATAGGGCTGAGGGAACATAAGGCTGAGGGAACATAGGCACGCTCCTGACTAGATACACTGTCTTCCCAAGTAAACCATGACTATTAACTAAACACATGCTTTTCTTTAACAAGACCTTTTCTTTTACTATGATCATAAACAATAAACTTTTGTCCCTTCTGTAAATTATTATTAGTTTAAGTGGTGTGAGATTAGAATATAAGCAAGGAGATAAAACAGTCTATAAACCTAAGGCAGTTCAAAAATAGATGGGAGATAAAGACTGTGATTATGTAGAGTTTTTTTTTATCTGCAGACGTCTGTTATTTATACCCAGACAGCAGGAAGCATCAGATGGAAAATGCTGTCAATAAATGCAAACTAAGAGGTGGGTTTAAAGAAGTCGTTAAAACTTTGTCCTCTTTTGCATGATTATGTAATATTATACCGTATGTTTGATGTATGTATTTTTTTTCTTTTGTCTGCAATGTTCAAAATAAAGGAATAAAATGAAAAAAAGTTATCTTATCAAAAACATACCCAGAGTTTTGGCTTGTTTCATTCACGCGTGTTTGAGTAATTCTTTATTATTAGTCGGTTTACATCACCAAAGCTCAAAATGCTCTGCTCCACCTTTTGATATCGTGTAGTGGGTGTGTAACGATATCCAAGTCTCACGGTACGATATTTATTGAGATATCGTGGGAAAGCTCACGATATCACGATATTCTACAGGATAACAAGACTGACATTCTAAAATGCTTTGACCAGTCATTTGGTCCAACATTTATTGTCATTAGGGATGGAACGAAATCCAAATCTCTCTGTACGATATTTTCACTGTGATGGAAGTTTATATTCTCAGACTGTCTCTGTGTAAATGAACAAACTGGTGAACAAAAGTCACTCTGCTTTGATATGTGTGTAACTTGTATTTCTGTATAAATACTCAGAGCTCAGATGCTCTGGGGGAGAGACTAGAGGAGATACTGGGGGAGAGGCTGTTGATATTCCAAAAACTTATCAAGCTTCCCAAATGGATGACAATATTTTTCGGACTATAAGTCGCACCAGCCAAAAAATGCACAATTATGAAAAAAGACATGTATAAGTCGCACTTTTAGGGAGAAATTTATTTTATAAAATCAGAGACCAAGAACCAACATTTCATCTTGAAAGGCGAGTTATAGAAGTTATAGTCATAAAAACAACCCAATAGAGAAGAATCCATGTATCATTTGTTCATTCATTTTCCAATATAAAACCAAACATAAGAAAATGAGAAAACAACTCTTTTCTTTATTATTTGTCTCTAAAACCAAAATGAAAAAACAAACAACTATTTGTTTTTTCATTTTCGATTCATATCAGGAACCACCCAAACCCTGAAAAAAATAGTATAGTCCGAAAAATACTGTAATTATTTTTTCTTCAAGATGTAAATACTTTTTTCCCCATAACATGACCATAAACATCTCACCGTACGGTATTTATTGCAATATTTTGTGGAGGCACAAAACTGTGAATCTGCTCCTTTTTCCTCTAAAAATGCTTCACAAGACTTAATCCAAAGAATGAAGATTTCAAAGTGCTTAGAACAGTTATTTCTTCATGTCATCTGCACTGAAACGGTGCAAAGGATCATGGTCTATGTAGTTTCCTCTGTTTTTTTTAGCTATTTCTGCATCAGAACTGTTCATTTAAGCAAAGAGACTTGGGATTCGATATATTGTGATGGTCCATGATATTATTGTGAGACCTTTGACGATACGATATCACCATATTTCAGTTATTGTTACACCTCTATCCTGTAGTGGTGGTTTTCAAGTTAACAGCTACAGCTGACCTTTAGTTCAGTAAACATAAGCAATTTGAGGGCTGAAAATAGCAAAGCAGAACAGAGTGTTTTCTATTTGAGAGAAAAACTCAGTAAATATGCAGGGTTTGTGTGTTAAATATGAATGAATGAAGCAAAACACAACACCAGGTCTGTTTTTGACAAGGAAACTACATCATAACAGATCAGAAAATAGCATAATATGGGCCCTTAAGGAAGCTGCTCTACACTTCAGCCTTTTTACACAGTTTAACCACACATACTACAACAAACCAGAAAGTATGAACTGAAATAGGTGCATACTTTGGCGACTATAACACGACCACAGCGTTCCGTCCACCGCACTGAATATCAAAGACATGCTTGTGTAGATTTGTAAAAAAAAATGTGGCTCGTACTTTGGACATGAATGGTGCGGTTTTAGC
The DNA here is from genome assembly GCA_030686955.1 of Odontamblyopus rebecca. NCBI lineage: Eukaryota > Metazoa > Chordata > Actinopteri > Gobiiformes > Gobiidae > Odontamblyopus > Odontamblyopus rebecca. The sequence continues at coordinate 33,307,831 of CM060668.1, forward strand.
GGTTGCCCCCGGGCTCATTTGGAGAACAGATTTGTGATGTGGAGCAGATTTCGCCCGTGTTCACATGACGCTGCACAAACCCACGGCTCCAAGGACGAGCTCCATCTGCAGCGCTGTGTCCCGCCCCGGGGCCAAACCGGCTCCCGACATGTTTTATTCAGCATTACATTCATTTAAGGCCTACTATCTGATCTGAATCCGAACGGTGCTGTTTTCAAATGGATTCAGCCACAAATACCCGTGGGTTTTATTCAGGCTGTGCCTCATGTGTTTTCTGTCTGCGAGTTTACATAAAGCTGGGTCAGAATACTCACAATTCAGTGGATGTGCGTGAATGTGAATGAATGTCTATCTTTAAAGGATCTTTCTAAGGTTTAGATTTTAAATTCCACAAACAGGACCTGACCCTGTCCCCAGAGATGAGGTAGACACGCTCGGATCAAGTATTCATAATGTTAATGACAATGTTTGCAAATGTTTGTCTGCTGTATTAGAGCATTCACGATACTGCTGCTCGGCATTCGGAAACTCAGCCTTTCATGCACGGCCGTTACCAACAGTTACCAACAGAGCTGATCACATGTTCTCATGCCTGGAGAAAAAGTGGCTCCTTTCAAACCAAACCTCATAATGTGGACTGAGGAGTTTCATGGAGAGAGTGTGAGGTTTTGGCGTGAATGAACTGAATGATTTCATAAAGATGATGATTTTTAGGTACTGAGAGAACTGGACGTGAATGAGGATACAGAATTTTTATGATGTTCCAGTCATTATAAAAACATTCTCTTTGTATGATTTAAAAATAAATAAATATTAAATAAAATAAAATAAACTAGCTTTTCCTGATAACAATTCTAATCCCAATTTATTTACTTACAAAAACACTGGACATGATGCCAAAGTTCTTCATGTTCTTAATAATATCCAGTCGGAAAGCTCTCATTTGGGTGCCGATTGCAAGGTTGAAGTCCAGTAGGTTTAAACCTAAAATGACTCTCTCTGGTCTCATTTGCAGGCTTAGACACTGAAAACTTAGGTTCATTTGTGACTGCAGTACCTTTAATTTAAAAAAGCTTCCTAGGCCCTATCATCCACAGATATGTTCAACACATTTTGGGATGTTCAGGCACTTAATAAATAGTTTTTGCGAATCAATTTTATTCAATTGTGACTTTATTGTGTTCCATGAAAATGATTCAAACATAAAATGAATGTTTTAGATATCATATGTGGACATAATTATTCTCAGAATCTACATCATGTAAAAATATAACTCTTTGTTTTTGCACTCATCAGGTCCCAATCAGTCCAAATAGCAAAGAGAAATCAATAAAGCCATGTAAGAGTTCGGATTCTAGGAGGTTTTAAAGTAGTGTCATTTTGGTAAAACTCAACCAATACGATATTATGACATTTGTCAATCAATTCATTTCATTTCATAGTGAGTTGTGGCCATTTTATCTGTATTTGTCAAACATACACGGCCATACCGGCTCGTCAAAGCCTGATCCCGTCAGGTCTCAGAAGCTCAGCAGGGCCTGGTCAGTACTTGGATGGGAGACCACTGGGAATTCCAGGTGCCACAGGGGGGCGCCAGTCACAAAAAAGTAAATAAATAAAACTGTTGTTGTGTCCTTCAGCAACGCATTTCACCCATATTGTCTAGTATGAAAGTGGAGTGAGTGGTGGTGGTGGCCGGAGGGGCTGATGGTGCAGATTGGAGCCTCACTTCTGTCAGTCGGCTACAATAGTAGTTTACCTCCACCGGGTGTGGAGTGAATAATGCTCTGTAAAGCATCTTTGAGTGTCCAGAAAAGCGCTATATAAAACTGATGCATTATCATTATACAATGATTATTATTATAATACTAATACTGCTGTACCAGTGGAAGCAGTGAGGGACATTTTCAAAGCATAATGTCACAAACACTCACAATATACCATGGTGCAAAGCACGCAAAATTATCTGAGAAAGGCTTTTTGCTGAAACATTATTTAAAAATTAAGGAAAAAAAACCTTTTGAACATCAGCCATCTGAGTGTGTTACGCATGTTTTCACCTTTAAATTGCTGCTCCTTGCATTTGCACGTCTACAAGAACTTCGGTGAGTGTTTTCTGTTTCATTTGACTAACACCAGCCAGGTTAAGATCCCATTTTTCCACCACATTCTTGATGTTGCCTAGAATATCCGATGATACAATTAACTATCTCTATGGAAACAAGCACATCTAATGACGTAAGCGACGAAGTATCATCTCAACGTGATATAAACAGCGAGTTTTATAATGATGAATACATTTGAACGCTGATGTCGCGCCTGAATATTCCAGCTATTTGATCTTTGGAGCGTGTTTATTCCACGTGTCAGAACATTTGGTCATGTGTTGTTTTAATGTGTCCTGGGGCACTTTGAGCTTCCTGCACATGTTTTTCCCATGTTGTTTTTTTTATTACAAATCTAAATGTGCTAATCTAAACATTATGACATGATTAACCAAGTAACCATCAGACCAAGTTATGTTAAAGGTCCGATATTAACAGCCATGTTATGATGCTGTTACCTCATCAAAAACAGGCCTGGAGTTGAGTTTTGTTCATTCACACATGTTTGAGTAACTCTTTATTATGAGTCCACCTGCATTTCCAAAGCTCAAAATGCTCTGCTCCACCTTGTGATGTCATGAAGCTGTAGTTTTCAAGTGATCAGCACCTTTTTTTACCTTAAGTTCAGTAGCGATTGTCAATTTCAGACCTGGAATACACTCTATACACCTTCTAGTTAAGGTGTATGGAGTTTAAAAACACAGTGGAGCACTTTCTGTATAACTAGGGGTGTGTTGAGTCAGAAGGATCCAGCGCGCACATGCTCAGTAGGTGGTTTGTCGTTCAAATAGCTGATTACAATTAATTTATAGTTATTAATTAAGACAAAAATGACTCCAAAAACTAAATTCAACAGAAAACTCACCCGTCCATTCATTTCACACATTAAAGCTTCTATATTAACCCACCTCACTGTATACACCACCCGCCTCACTGTATACACCACCCGCCTCACTGTATACACCACCCGCCTCACTGTATACACCACCCGCCTCACTGTATACACCACCCGCCTCACTGTATACACCACCCGCCTCACTGTATACACCACCCGCCTCACTGTATACACCACCCGCCTCACCATACACACCACCCGCCTCACTGTATACACCACCCACCTCACTGTATACACCACCCGCCTCACTGTATACACCACCCGCCTCACCATACACACCACCCGCCTCACTGTATACACCACCCGCCTCACTGTATACACCACCCGCCTCACTGTATACACCACCCGCCTCACTGTATACACCACCCACCTCACTGTATACACCACCCGCCTCACTGTATACACCACCCGCCTCACTGTATACACCACCCGCCTCACTATATACACCACCCGCCTCACTATATACACCACCCGCCTCACTATATACACCACCCGCCTCACCGTATACACCACCCACCTCACCGTATACACCACCCGCCTCATCCGCTAAGCCATATAATTGTGAGTGATGCAAGTCACTCCGCCCACAATCTGTTCAGGTTACAGGAGCCTCTGTTCCTGCACCACCAGACTCAGTAACAGCTGTTAGGATGCTGAACTCTCTCCTCTCTAACCACCAGGGTGCAGGAAGCAGGAATCTGCATCTCCCCCCTTGTAGACACTTGGACTTTTTCCATTATTATTATTTATTTTTGAAGACTGGAAGTGAAGAACACAGTTTCAGTTCTTCAGATGTTCCATATGGAAAATTTAACTGAATTTAAGACATGTAATAATGTTACTGCATCAAAAAGTTAAGTGGAGTTGAGGTTTATTAGTCAGTCTACATCTCCAAAGCTCAAAATGCTCCACCTTGTGATGTCATGAAGTGATCTGTTAACATTTTGTTTAGAAGATATGGACAATTCCAGAGTTGAAATGATCCACATGATTCTAGTGAAGTTGTATGGAGTTTAAAAACACCGTGGAGCCATGACGTCATAAGGTGGAACAGAGTGTTTAATGCAGTTTGAGAGAAGACCTCAAGTAAAATATGCAGGATTTGTGCGTAAAATATATGTGAATGAAACAAAACACAACTCCATGTAGGTTTGTGATGAGGAAACGACACAGATGAGAAAACAGCGTCGTATGGGCCTGTTAAAACTGGCAGATGGATTTTATGGACGAAATATCGGACTGTGTTTTTACGTCTAAACTTTGAGACTTGCCTTTGGTTTGTGGTTGTGAGTCTACACCCGCCGCACCGCACTGAAAATAACCCGGTACAACTCCAACCAATCTGCTCTTTGATTCTTGAAAGCAGTCATTTGCACAAACAGCTGCTCCACGAGAAACAGCGTCTGGGCTCACGAGAGGACTGAGCGGAGGCCTGACCCACATTCAGGCTGTGAGGAAGAGGAGAAACAAGCTTCGTCTGGGGCTTTAGAAACAGACACTGAACACTCTGGACGTTGCATCTGCTTAAAGGGGCATTGTGTAACTTTTCCGCTGGAAGGTCAGTCAAATGCTTTTCTCCGTGGAGATGTGGAGGGTTTCACAGTGTGGTATTCAAACTTTTGATCTTCATGGAGATCAAATCAAGTTAAATTTAAGTCTTAAACAACTAGACAGAATAAAACAGGAATATTATTATAGTTTTTAGTAATACAGGGTGTCCCCAAAAAATTGAGATCATTTTGCAGGCTAATAATTTTGGCAATTCTTGTTGAAATAACCTCAGTTTTTCAAAAAATCCAACCCACCCCACACTATACAGTTCTGTAACATCAAGGACATTAACCCGGACCATTTCTCATCACTCATCAATAACCTCCCCAGTGCTGAAGGCCTTTCTACAACAGATGAGTTTCTCACACACTACAACACACACCTCCACCACATACTCAACACCATAGCCCCACTCAAAACCCGCTCCGTCTCATTCACTCGCTCTGCACCCTGGTACACCCCCGCCCTCAGACACCTCAAAACACAAGGCCGCAGACTGGAGAGACTGTACAGGAAAACCGGACTCATCATACACAAAGACATGTTCACCTCACACATCCTCCATTACAAACAGTCCATATCTGTGGCAAGATCCACATACTGCTCTAATTTAATCAGTTCACATGAAGGGAACTCAAAAACACTATTCTCACTCCTCTCACAGATCACAAAACCCCCGGACTCACTTCCACCTCACCTCTATTCCTCCGATTTCTGCAATAACTTGGCTGCTTTCTTTACCACCAAAATTGAACTGATCCACAAGCAACTTAACCCCTCCGTTTCAAACCCGCCCGTTTCATCTTCCGTATCCCCAACGCACCTGCTTTCTTCTTTCACCCTGCCCTCTGTCACCCAAATCTCCACTTTCATTCAGAACTCCAAATCCTCCACCTGTCAACTAGATCCTCTCCCTACTGTCCTCATCAAAACCTCCATCCCTGCACTGTCCCCCCTCATAACTGATATCATTCACTCCTCTCTCACCTCCGGGACTGTTCCCTCCGCTCTCAAAACTGCTGCCGTCACTCCGATACTCAAAAAACCCGGTTCTGATCCCTCTGACCTCAATAACTTCGGTCCCATTTCAAACCTCCCCTTCATTTCCAAACTCCTTGAGGAAACTGTTGCTGCCCAACTCCACACCCATCTCTCCTCCAATAACATCTACGAACAATTTCAATCTGGCTTCCGTCCCCTCCATAGCACTGAAACTGCCCTTCTGAAAATCACTAACGACCTCCTCCTCTCTGCTGACTCTGGTTCACTCTCCATCCTCCTCCTGTTAGACCTCAGTGCAGCATTTGACACCATTTCACACTCCATCCTCCTCGACAGACTTTCCTCCATTGGCATCTCTGGTTCTCCCCTCTCCTGGTTCCACTCCGACCTCTCAGACCGCTCCCAGTTTATTCAGCTCAAGTCATTCACCTCACACCCTTTCCCTGTCACGTCAGGCGTTCCTCAGGGTTCTGTCCTCGGTCCTCTGCTCTTTTTAATCTATCTTCTCCCCCTTGGTTCCATCTTTAGAAAACACCACATTCACTTTCACTGTTATGCGGATGACACCCAGCTCTACATCTCCAGTAAACCCAACTCCACACTTCCACCCTCCTCCCTGACAGACTGCCTCACAGAAATACAAACCTGGTTCACCTCAAACTTCCTCAAACTTAACGGCAATAAAACAGAACTCCTCCTCATCGGCACCAAATTCACCCTAAGCAAAATAAATCCTTTTTCCATATCCATCGACGGCTCCTCTATCTCCCCCTCCCCTCAGGTAAAGAGTCTGGGTGTCATCCTCGACAGCACACTTTCCTTCACCTCCCATATCAATAACATCACCTGGGCCGCCTACTTCCACCTCAGAAACATCCACCGCCTCCGTCCCTCACTCACCCCACACATCACTGCCATCCTCATCCACAGCCTGGTCACTCCCCGTATAGACTACTGCAACTCTCTCCTGTTCGGACTCCCACAAAAATCACTCCATAAACTCCAACTGGTCCAAAACTCAGCCGCCCGCACTATCACACACACACACACACACACACACCCTCCCATCACCACATCACACCTGTCCTGCAACAGCTCCACTGGCTCCCCATCACACACCGCATACACTACAAAATCATACTCCTCACATACAAAGCTATCCACAACCTGGCCCCTCCATACCTGTCTGACCTCATCCACATCTCCACACCTGCCCGCTCCCTCCGCTCCTCCTCCTCCCTGCACCTCCCTGTCCCTCCTGCCCACTCCCTCCGCTCCTCCTCCTCCCTGCACCTCCCTGTCCCTCCTGCCCACTCCCTCCGCTCGTCACTATGGGGAGCAGAGCGTTCAGCCGCTCTGCTCCCCAGCTCTGGAACTCCCTCCCCCATGACCTCCTCCACACACACTCACTCTCACACTTCAAATCTAAACTCAAAACTCATCTGTTTAGACAGGCCTTCTCACTCTGACCACTCTGACCATAACTGCACTGTCTTTTCATCTGGATTTGTTTTTTAAATGTATTTTTAATCATTTTACACTGTTTTATTTGTATTGTACCATTTTAATGTTCCTTGATGTACGGTGACCTTGAGAGCCTTGAAAGGCGCCTAACAAATAAAATGTATTATTATTATTATCGTACACCTTTAAGGTAGAAGCAGCAGTAATAAAACAAACAATAAACCTGCAGCAAAACAATTGTCTGTCTCTCTTTAAATACTTAAATTGTTTGTTAAATGATGCGTCTAAACTGAGCCACACTGAGCCAGAGCGACTCTGCTCCAACTACATCAGTATGTGGGATCTACACAAACACCTCCTCCTCTGTCGCCCTGTCTCTATGTCTCTCCTCCACTCCTTCTGTCTCCCTATTCTCGCTCTCTCCTTCCCCCTCATCTCTCTCCCTCTCTCTCTCCCTGTCTCTATCTCTCTCCCTTCTCTCATTCCTCTCTCTCTCTGTCTTTATCTCTCCCTTACTCTCATCTCTGTCCCTCTCTTCCTTCCTCTCTCCCTCTCTCTCTCCCTGTCTCTCTCTCTCCCACCCTTCTCTCTTTCCTCTCTCTCTGTCTTTATCTCTCTCCCTTACTCCCATCTCTGTCCCTCTCTTCCCTCTCCCTCCTCTCTCCCTGTCTCTATCTCTCTCTCCCACCCTTCTCTCTTTCCTCTCGCTCTCTGCCTTTACCTCTCTGTCCCTTACTCCCATCTCTGTCTCTCTCTTCCCTCTTCCTCTCCATGTCTCTTTCCTTCTCTTCCTCCGCTCTCTCTCTCTCCCTGTCACTATCCCTCTTTCTCCTCTCCCTGCTCTCTTCTCACCCTGTCTCTCTCTCCTCCTGTTCCCCTGCTCTCTCTTCCTGTCTCAATCTCTCCCCTCTCTCTCCGTCAGTTTCTCTCCTCCTATCCCTCCTCTCTTTCTCCTTCTCTCTCCCTCTCTCTCTCTGTCGCTTTCTCTCCTCCTCCCCCTCCTCTATCCCTGTCTTTTTCTCCTATCCCTCCTCGCTCTCTCCTTCTCTCTACCTCTCTCTCTCTCTGTCGCTTTCTCTCCTCCTCCCCCTCCTCTATCCCTGTCTTTCTCTCCTCCTAACCCTCCTCTCTTTCATCCTGTCTCTCTCTCCTCTCCTCCGTCCTCTTTCCTCCACACAGGGGCCATGAGGAAACACTCTCTCTTTCTTCTTCTGCTCCTCCTCGTACTGTCGGCCTTAAACTGTGTCTCATTGGACTTTCATTAAACTGTAATTGGCTCTGACTCGTGGAGTACAGGAAGTGTGTACGTGCTGCGTACAGTGACCATGGCGACGCTGAGGTCAGGAGGAGCAGGTGGACATCACATCTGCCCCTTCAAACCACTGACCAATACAGGTCCACACGAGGAAGGGCATCCTGTTTAATAATATCCCACTGGGAAATTGAGTCAGTACGACGCTTATAACTGCAAAACCTCCACGATCAAAGTGAAGGAATAATTAAAAGACTTTGAATATTTGTAAAAGGTAAAACTGTGTGTGTGTTGGGCCGAAGACAAAAGATGGAGATAATTCCACCACGTTCTGATGCTTCAGTCTCCCAATGTTTTGTTTCCATCGCCCGACTCTTGTTAAAATCTCATTGTGTTTGTTTGTTTTCTGCACCACTTCAGCCCTCCTCCTCCTCCTCCTCTCGCTCTATCTGTTCTGTCTCTGCATCTCTCTCTCTCCCACCACTGCCTCTCCCTCTCTCTCTTTCTTCTGCATCTTCATCTCTCCGTCTCTCTTTCTTCTTCTGTGGAGAAGAAACAAGCAACAGCACAGCACAGTGTAAAGTCACATCAACACCTGATCAAATAACTCTAGTCTGTATGATGAGTGGGCAGAGCACATATACCCGGTCTAAACCAAGTCTAAACCAGGTCTAAACCAGGTCTAAACCAGGTCTAAACCAAGTCTAAACCAGGTCTAAACCAAAACTAACCCAGGTCTAAACTAGGTCTAAACCAGATCTAAACCAGGTCTAAACCAGGTTTAAACCAGGTCTAAACCAGATCTAAACCAGATCTAAACCAGGTCTAAACCAGGTCTAAACCAGGACTAAACCAGGTCTAAACCAGATCTAAACCAAAACTAACCCAGGTCTAAACCAGGTCTAAACCAGGTCTAAACCAGGTCTAAACCAGGTCTAAACCAAGTCTAAACCAGGTCTAAACCAAGTCTAAACCAGGTCTAAACCAGGTCTAAACCAGGTCTAAACCAAGTCTAAACCAGGTCTATATCAGGCCTAAAACAGGTCTAAAACAGGTTTAAAATAGGTTAAAAACAGGTCCAAACAAGTTTAAAATAGGTTAAAAACAGGTCTAAAACAAGTCCAAAACAGGCTTAAACCAGATCTAAAAGAGGTCTAAACAAGGTCTAAAACAGGTCCCACACAGGTCCAAAACAGGCTTAAAACAGATCTAAAACATGTCTAAACCAGGTCTAAAACAGTTCTATATCAAGTCTAAACCAGATCTAAGACTGGGTCTTAAAAAGGTCTAAAACAAGTCTAAAACAGGTCAAAACCAGATCTAAAACCAGGTCTATAAAACAAGTCTAAACAGGCCTACCAGGTCTAAAACAGGTTTAAACCAACAACAGCTGATAGAAGTAACTGTAACCTATATGATGAGTGCTTAGAAGACATGAGTGGGCATAGAACCATACCAGGTCTATATCAGGTCTAAACAAGTTCTGAACCAGGTCTAAACCAGGTCTATAAACCAGGTCTAAACTAAGAACAACTGATAAAAGTAACTGTATCCTATATGATGAGTACTTAGAAGACATGAGTGGATATAGTATATTTATTGTACTTTGGGGGGGTGTTTCTATGCACTTCTATGGTGGAAGGTTCAGCAGTTACCATGGTCACATAATGGACACATCAGCAACTACCACAAATTTTTTTTAGATTGTCTGACTCAAAAAAGATACAAAATGAATTTAAAGAGCACTTTTTCAGTCTGAGTGTTCATGGTCCTGTTTAGGAGTTTGATTTTCAATAAAAATGTGAGACTTGTTTCAACACACAAATCATCTCACTGTTGTAATTCCATCAAAGTCAAACTATTTCTGGTCAGATTATGTTAAAAAAAAAGATAAGATTAAAGTCTAATTTGAGTAACAGAGCCTCAGACAGAGCAGTGCCAACAGTTAGCATCACACCTCCAGGAAATAGTGGGCACAGTACACAGTAGTTACATTTACTTGATGAACTTTGTAAAGAGTACTTTTCCAGCAGCATATATTTATTCCTACTTGAGTCATATTTTATTGAACTCACAGTAAAAGTTTTGGCTCGAGTTCCTCCAGTGAGCGATTGCTTTTGGCAACGATTCTATTATTTAATCATTCTGAAACCCGTCGATATACACTATGAGAATTATTTTTGCTACATCGGCCACACAAATCATTCTGATGTAACTTTTACAGTGGCAAATTATACCTCTTGCACCTAAGTATAGTGATTTAATAGAGCGCTGAAATCCACACATTACATTATTATTACAATGTGTATCCACTGTGTAATCTGGAGCTGAACCTAAAGCTAAACCGGGTCTAAACCGGGTCTAAACCAGGTCTAAACCAGGTTTAAACCAGGTCTAAACCAGACCCCAAACCAGGTCTTAACCAGGACTAAATTAGGTCTAAACCAGGCTTAAACCAGATCTAAACCAGGTCTAAATTAGGTCTAAACCAGGTCTAAACCAGGTTTAAACCAGGTCTAATTTAGGTCTAAACCAGGCTTAAACAGGTCTAAAAGAGATGTAAACCAGGTCAATACCAGGTCTAAACCAGGTCCTAAACCAGGTTTTAACCAGGTCTAAATTAGGTCTAAACCAAGTGTAAAACAGGTCTAAACCAGGTCTAAATTAAGTCTAAACCAGGCCTAAAATAGGTCTCAACAAGGTCTAAACCAGGCCTAAAACAGGTCTCAAACAGGTCAATACCAGGTCTAAAACAGGTCCTAAACAGGTCTTAACCAAGTCTAAATTAGATCTAAACCAGGCTTAAAACAGGTCTTAAGCCAGCTTTAAACCAGGTCCTAAACCAGCTCTGAACTAAGTCTAAACCAGCTCTAAACCAGGTCTAAACATGGTCTAAATCAGGTCTAAACCAGCTCTAAACTAGGTCTAACCCAGATTTCAATAAGGTCTAAACAATGCCTAAACAATTTCTGGACCAGGTCTAAACCAGGTCTAAATCAGGTCTAAACCAGGTCTAAATCAGGTCTAAACCAGGTCTAAACCAGGTCTAAACCAGGTCTAAACAATGCCTAAACAAAGCCTAAACTATGCATTATTGAGCGCACCACCTGCCACATTTGACCCAGATCTGCAGAGGTCTATCTAAAACTATAGGAACAATAGTGTGGTCCATTTGAAAACAGAGAGCTACTAAAAGCCAAACTCCTGACCAATCACGGCGCACCGTCCAAACCCTGCGCTGCTCTGGACCAATGGGACGCCGCCGCTGCCTCCCTTTAGATGAAGTGGACTCAGAGGTGTATTGTCATCTTTGTTCCGTGGCTTTTGTCCCCTCACTCCCACCTCCATTTTCTTTGACAATGCCTCATGCACACAGCTTTTCTCATCTCAAGAACCAGGTCAATCACTTCTTTTTCTAACCCTCTTGTGGTAGAGCCATGGCGGTTTCAAATAATGTGTGATATCACTTTAATAAACCAATTTTTACTCAAAGTCAAGGCAGAATATTAGTTGAAAGCAAGAATTGAATTACTGTAGATGGACTGCTCAAACACAGACACATTCTCTAGTGTTTGGTGCTAATTTGATGACAGTTATTTAGTTTTTATTGTGATTTTAATGTCTTTCTGTAAAGCACTTTGAATTAGTTTGTGTGAATTGTGCAATACAAATAAACTTGCCTTGTCTTTCCTATATCCTCATGCAAATAAGCTACTTTGAATATCAGCAAGGGGCCAATCAAACGCGTGTAGGTCTTAAGCAGTTTATGTTTTAAGAAGTGATTTCAGGGTTCACTTCAGGTGTTTCCTTATAATATAGTTCCACAGGGTAATTTACTCAAAGACTAGATCAAAAGACCAAACCTGGACTAAATTGAGGGAACTAGGTGTAATACATAGATACATGCATATATACATACATATATACATACATACATACTGTACATACTTACAGATACATACAGAAGATATTATGTAGAAGATATATATATTATGGAGCCAAATATATGAAATTATGTAGTAAAGGAAAAAAGTGAAAAAACTCAACTGAATATATATCTATATTTTAGATTCAAAATCCACTCTTGACTTTGTCGACAGCACTGCAAACCCTTGGCCTTCTCTCAGTGAGATTCACAATAATGTCTCCTGACATGGTTTTCAATTTAAGGTGTGCCGTGTCAGGATCAAGGGATGCCACTCTTCAAACGCAATGATCAAAGTAAAGGGTAAAAAAAAAAAGGTCCGTATGTGCCATTCATAGTTTTGATGCCTTTAGTGAAAATCTACAAAACAGGACACACCCAAATACAGCCGGACTTAAAAAGCTGTACCAAAGTGATGATTTAAACTACTGAAGAACCTGAACACCACCAAACAAAGCACATACCACCAACGGGAAACACTCCATAGTTTCTAATGAAACAACAAGTAACAAACAGTCTAAAGATCAGCTAATATTTTTTGGTAGAGCTGATTTTAAACAATTATATCTTTCAAATGGAAACAAGTCCTCAAAATGCTGCATATAACAGCGACCTTAAACCGCTGAAAGAGGGCAAAGTACGTATTGTAAAATGTTGTTGATAAAGTGGAGTCAAAGCTTTTCAGAGCCAATGAAACAGGACCCGCATTCTATTCTCTGCCCCATTCACTCAGAGCTCACAGTGACACAGTGAGAGGAGCTGTAAAACCACTCCAGACAGAAAATATTTAGCCTCTAGAGCTGTGGGGTGGTATCGTTTCATTTAGAACTGTCCCTTTCCCAGTATTAGACACACCGGTGGACATATTTCTTGATGGTTTCCTGTCCAGTTTATGAGAGGTAAGAGCTTTTCAGACAGTGGTTCTTCCGACTGTGAACAGTTTTGGCAACGATCGTAATATTTAATCATTCTGAAACACCTTGGATGAGAACAAATCAAACTGATGTAACTTTTTATAATGGAAATTAAACCTCTTGGAAGGAAGCATATTGATATTTTAATGGGTTTTACAATACCTAAACCAGGCAGTTCTAAACCAGGTCCAAATCAGGTCCAAACCAAGTCTAAACCAGTTCCAAACCAGCTCTGAACAAGGTCTAAACCAGGTCCAAATCAGGTCTAAAACAGATCCAAACCTAGTCTAAACTGCATCCAAACCAGGTGTGAACAAGGTCTAAACCAGGTCTAAACCAGGTCCAAATCAGGTCTAAATCAGGTCCAAACCGGCTCCGAACCAGGTTCAAACAAGGCCCAAACCAGCTCTGAACCAGATCTAAACCAGCTCCAAAAGAGGTCTAAATCAGCTCCAAACCAGATCCAAACCTAAACCAGGCCTAAACCAGATCCAAACCTAAACCAGGTCTAAACCAGATGCAAACCTAAACCAGGTCTAAACCTTGAGACTTGAGATCTGGTCATGCAAAGATGTTCAGAAGTCCAGTCTCTGTTTAGTCCTAACTTAGTTTAGTCCTGCTTGGCCTGGTTCAACATCTGCTTAAAGGTTCACTGTGCCATTTTTTTGGTGGTGGGTTCACTGCATGCTTATGTCTACGTCTAAGTTATTGCTTTGCCTTTACCTGGAATGTTCCAGAGTATGGCATTAAATCTCTCTATATGTTCACTTATTATAATTAAATGTATTTTTATTGCTCAAAAATACCTCAAAGAACTATGAGGTCTTACGATGAGCAGGTTTCCTCAACATGGATCTGATCTACAGCTTGACCTGCTTGTCTCCATGGAAACAGATAAGTTTATTGCCATAAATGCAGGGAAACCAATAATACAAAAAATGAAGCCAGAGTGCACTTTCTCACTTAGTTTGTCCAAAATTCTGCTGCACGTCATTTAACTGGAACCAAAAAAACGTGAGCACATTACCCTGATTTTAGCGTTTTTGCATTGGCTTCCAGTTCATTTTAGAGTTGATTTTTAAGGTTTTATTGTTTGTTTTTAAAGCGTTGAATGGACTGGCAGCACAATACGTCTCGGACCTCATCCAGATTTACACCACCGTGCGCTCTGAGGTCCGAGGGCTCCGGCTCCAACTTGTGGCGCCTAAAACGAGACTTAAAAACAGGGAGGACAGGACCTTCTCTGTGGCGTCCAAACAGCCTCCACAGTGGAGAGTTTAAAGTCTCGTCTAAACACCCACTTTTATACTTTACTATAGTTCTGTGGTCCTCTGCGTGTTTTATTAATTTGACTTATTACTTATTTACTGCTATTTCATGATTTTTTTTTTAAATTTGACTGGTTTTATTGTTTTAGGACTGGTATGACCAACCTACCTCCGTGAAGTTGGCCCCATCGAACGCAAACGTACACAAAAACTATGTCAATCGTTTGTGCTTCGTTTGTGCTGTTTTGTGCTGCAAAAAGTTTTGTTTGTGCTTCCTTAGTTTTGGAGAAATTAATGATTCTTTTATAGGTCAAATTGGGGTCAACCAGCCCCCAGGACGCATCAAAATGCTCCAAAACGCCCAAAATGGAGTCAATCGTTTGGTGCTTCGTTTGTGCTGTTTTGTGCTGCAAAATGTTTCGTTGGTGCGATTCTGGTTCTTAAGATATTTGCAGTATTATTTTCAGCCGATAACATCATCCAGCCCCTCAAAATGTTAAATAGAGCTCAAAACAGGCAGAAAATGATAGAAAACGTATTTTGTTCGTGCTGTTTTGTGCTGTATATTTCTATTTCAATTGTTAATGACTATTTCTGCAGTAATTATAGGACGTCATTTCCGCTCAGCAACAAACCTTTTCTATAATTTTCTGCCTGTTTTGAGGCTATTACACATTTTCAGAGGCTGGATGATGTCACTGGCTGAACATAAAACTCCAAATATCTTAAGAACCAGAATCGCAGAAAAACGAAACTTGTTGCCGCACAAACGGAGCACAAACGATAGACTCCATTTTGGGCGTTTTGGAGCATTTTGAAGCGTCCTGGGGGCTGGTTGACCCCAATTTGACCTATAAAAGAATCGTTAATTCCTCCAAAACTAAAGAAACACAAACAATACTTTTGGCAGCACAAACGAAGCAGAAACGATTGACAGTTTTTGTGTAGGTTTGAGTTTGATGGGGTCAACTTCAGGGAGGTGACCAAACTTTAGCAATTTACCTTTTTATCGATCTCTGTGCAGCACTTTGGAAACCGCGTTGTTTGTAAAAGGAGCTGTGTACCGTAAATTCGGACTACAGCGCGCACCCGATTAAGAGCCGCATGCTCAGATTTATGAAGAAAAATCAATTTTGTAATTATATGAGCCGCACCATATCATAAGCCACTGGCCAAAGACTAGGCGGGGGTTCGCTTCTGCGTCCCCGCCGCCTGAGCGCCTCCGGGACGGGCCGCGGACGCGGTCCCCGCTGAACTCTGGGGACGGACTCGCTCACTGGTGACACTTGGGACACACACGCGCCACAGGCACTTACACACCTTCACACACTTGGGACACACACACGCGACATGCACATACACACCTTGGCGCTCTGGGAATAAACCACGGTAGCGATCGCTTTAGCCTTCAGTCTGATTTGTACAGTGCGGCCGCCTGCTCTTTGCGTGTTAACCCAGTCCTCCAGAAAGTTTTCAAGCTCAGGCCATCTGCTATGGTTACCTCTGAAAGCTTTGGTTGTCTTTTACACTGGCTCAGTTCTTCTTGCTGGAGCCTCCACCTTCGCACCATCTACTCGTTTTATGCCAATTTTACGGGCAGCAGCTCGATTTCCTTCTTTAACTGCCAGAGTGATCGCTTTTAGTTTAAAAGCTGCATCATATGCTTTTTGTCTGGTATTCTCCATGTTGATGAGGGTTAGCAGAAAGACTGAAATAAGGAAGTTGTGATTAATCATACAATTTCATTGGACCTCAGTGAACTACTTATTCATTTTATTGGTCCATGTTTTTCCCGCGATGAAAAAAACTATAAAAAGCCGCTTCATATTACGAGCCGCAGTGTTGAAAGTGTAGAAAAAGTAGCGGCTTGTGATCCGGAATTTACGGTAAATAAAGTTAATTTGGTTTTGAAGCCACCAGAGAGGTTACACAGTGCCCCTTTAAATGGAAATATTACATTCTCAAACGCATCTCTCTTCTCTTGCAGTTCCTTTTTCTATAATCCTGACTTTTCTATATAATCTCTGTGTGTGTACACTAGGATCACTGTAAACCCCACAGATTGACATAAGGAGCAGTGTGGTGTGACAGGTTCAACACTGTAGCCGTAACAGGGTGGCACCTCTGGGACTGTCCACTCCGACGTGATTCCAGTCCGCCGCTCCAGTCCACTGCACAACGCCATCTTCTATATTCAACACATATCATCATCTCCTCACCACAGCGCCCAAACCAAACAGGAAGTGCCCGGCAGCAGCGGCAGCCGGTTTTAAACTCGGCCGAGGCGGCATTAGGGCCCGACCGCGTAAGTGCGACCTACGGGGAATCCCAGAAAATGTGCTGAGGTCGGACAGAAGGAGCAGCGAAGTGTGGAGACGAGAGGAGAGACCATTCAAAGGGTAGAGTCAGGGAGAAGCCAGGATAATACCGACCATGAACTCCAAGAACCAAAAAATATACAGTACTAGAGATGGAATGAGATGGAATTTAGACCAAACGAGACGCGAAAGACCATTAAAAGGGTAGAGTCTGGGAGAAACCAGGATAATACCTACCAAGAACTCCCAATAACTAAAAAATATATAATACTAGAAATGGAATGAGACATAATTTCCACGAAATGAGACGCGAAAGACCATTAAAAGGGTAAAGTCAGGGAGAAAAAAGGATAATACCGACCAAGAACTCCCAAGAACTAAAAAATATATGGAATGAGACGTAATTTCCACAAAACGAGACGCGAGAGACCATTAAAAGGGTAGGGTGAAGGAAAAACCAGGACAATACCAGCCAAAACCTCCACAGAACTAAAAAATATACAATACCAGAGATGGAATGTGACATAATTTCCACAAAATGAAAGAACCGAGACCATTCAAAGGGTAGAGTCAGGGAGAAACTAGGATAATACTGACCAAGAACTCCAAGAACTATAAAAATATATACTTCTTGGGATGGTGCGAGACATAATTTCTACAAAACACGAGGCAAGAAGCCATTCAAAGGGTAGAGTTAGGAAGAAACCAGGATAATACCAACCAAAAACTCCAAATAACTAAAAAAAAACAATACTAGAAATGGGATGTGACATAATTTCTACAAGACAAGGGGAGAGAGACTATTCAAAGGGTAGGGTCAGGGAGAAACCAGTACAATACCGGCCAAGAACTCCATAGAACTCAAAAAATTTACATTACAAGAGATGGGATGAGATGTAATTTCCACAAGACGTGAGGCGAAATACCATTCAAAGGGTAGAGTCAGGGAGAAACCAGGACAATACCTATGAGGAGCTCCAAAGAACTAAAAAAATATACAAGATAAGAGATGGGATGAGAGATAATTTCCACAAGATGAGCAGAGAAAGACCACTCAAAGGGTAGTCAGGGAGAAACCAGGACAATATCAACCAATATCAACCAGGAACAAAAAAGATCTACACTACTAGGGATGGGATGAGACATAATTTCCACAAGACAAAAGGAGAAAGACCATTTTAAGGGTAGAGACAAAGAGCTCAGAGATGCAACTGTCAGGCAGAAACCAGGACAATACCTACCAAGAACTACTAGGAATGGGATGTGACATGTCCACAAGACTAGAGAAGAGAGACTATTCAAAGGGCAGAGTCAAAGTGCTCAAGAGAGACGCATCTTCCAGGGAGACAATACCTTCAACAAACTCCCAAGAGCTAAAAAATACTACCAGGGATAAGATGAGGCATCATTTCCACAGTATGGGAGGAGAGAAGACCATTTAAAGGGTAGAGATGAAGAGGTCAAACTGAGCCTTCTCTCAGTGAGTTTCACAGTAAATTCTCCTGAAATGGTTTTCAATTCAAGGTGTGCCATGTCAGGATTAAGGAATGCCAATTTTCAAATGCAGTGACCAAAGCAAAGGGTTAAAGACTATTTTTCAAAAGTGTGTTGTTTTCTACATTCCATATGTTTTTATAGTTTTTTTTTTTTACATTGGGAATATTCAGTGTAAGAAGTAATGGGAATAAAGAAGAAACATAAATGAAATAATAAAGCCGCTACATGCAATGATGGCCCGATGCACTTGACGCCCATGCCAGGCAACCGCCGAGGACTCGTGACCGTCCTGACACGACACTCTCTCCTCCCGACAGCTCGTCCACCAGAAAAACTACATAGGGCACCTTTAATATTTGAAAATGGGAACGATCTAGAGCCAAATTATAGAAACTAGGCCACAGGTCACATGACTTTTATAATCAAGAGCACTGTCAGACTAAGACTGCATAAAAACAGACCCTCCACCAGAAAAGTTACATAGTGCGCCTTTAAACATATTTTGAGTATTTGCCCCCTTTGTGGCCAACCATGGAAAATACCCCATATCCATAATGTATTTTTTTGGTCGGAGACACGCATAGAATTTAATACCCATATTTGGTACAAATCCGATAATGTTGATGTTTCATGTCTGGATAGGGGGCGCTATAGAGTTCACTTTTCATATACTTTATAGTTTATTATATTCAGTCCATTTTCAAGCTTTAGTGATTCAGATTTCAGCACAATCAGACAAACTCTGTGTGGTAGTAATTTTTGAACTATTTATTGGGGGAGGCTTTGCGCCTGCTACAACCGTGGGGAAACACCCCATATCCATAATATATTTTTTGCTTGCTTTTGATACAGAGAATTTAATCCCCAAATTTGGTACAAATCCGATAATGTTGATGTTTCTTGTATAGGCTAGGTGGCGCTATAGAAGTAACTTTTCATATGCTTTATAGTTTATTATAATCAAGTCCTAATCAGGCATTAGTGATTCAAATTTCAGCACGATCAGACAAAGCCTGTGTGTGCAGGCATTTTTTTACTATTTTTTTATTGAGTCTTTGCGCCCCTGGTGGCGAACAATGAAAATTGCACCATTTCCATAATATAAGATTTTGCTTGAAATCATGCATAGAATTTAATCCCCAAATTTGGTACAAATCCGATAATGTTGACGTTTCACGTATACACTAGGTGGCGCTACAGAGTTCACTTTTATTATATTTCATATTTCCTCACATTCAGGCCGGGATCACACAAAAGTGATGTGAGTTTGAGCTCTGTAGGCCAAAGCCTGTGGCCGTGAGAGGGCATCAAAGAAACAGGAAACGAAGGTGTTATTCGCCGGCGTGCTACGGACAAACCGTGAAAAACTGCGCTGAGAAAAATGATGGCGTTTGTGGAGCCACAACTGTAGATGTGACGTGTCAAATCTGAGCTCGTTTGGACCAAAACCAAGACACTTGAAGACTTTGGCGTACACGCAGTCAAAACGGCGGTGAATTTTTGATCCAATATGGCCGACTTCCTGTTGGTCATAGGGCGGTGTGACAATGACATTTTCTGCTTGTCTCCTTGTTTTCTATCACTGTCCTGAATTTTGTCGGCCTACGCCAAAATATTCTTTTCAGCTCCCCATAGACTTTCAATTTTTGACTTTTCCAGGGGCGCTGTCGAGTAAGGGCACTTTGGGCATTGTCGCGATGCCCGTTTTATCACATTTTTCGCCGGGCCGGTCGATCTGATACCCCCATGTGAGACTTTTCGTCGATGTTCAGGGGGTCAAAAATGCGATCATTTTGGCGGAAGAAAATAATAATAATTAAAGCCGCTCGCGGCAATGATGGCCTCGCCCGGTGCGCACGCCCTCCCAGGCAACCGCTGAGGTCTTGTGACTACCCTGGCACGACACTCTCTCCTCCCGACAGCTCGTCCACCAGAAAAATTACATAGGGCACCTTTAATATTTGAAAATGGGAACGATCTAGAGCCAAATTATAGAAACTAGGCCACAGGTCACATGCCTTTTATAATCAGGAGCACTGTCAGACGAAGACTGTGCATAAAAACAGACCCTCCACCAGAAAAGTTACATAGTGGACCTTTAAACATATTTTGGGGCGGAGTATTTGTGCCCTTTGTGGCCTACCATGGAAAATACCCCATATCCATAATGTATTTTTTTGGTCAGAGACACGCATAGAATTTAATCCCCAAATCTGGTACAAATCCGATAATGTTGATGTTTCATGTCTGGATAGGGGCGCTATAGAGTTCACTTTTCATATAGTTTATAGTGTATTATATTCAGTCCATGTTCAAGCTTTAGTGATTCAAATTTCAGCACAATCAGACAAAGTCTGTGCATGTAATAATTTTTGAACTATTTATTGGGGGAAGTCTTTGCGCCCCTGCTGGCCAACCGTGGGAAACACCCATATCCATAATATATTTTTTTGCTTGCTTTGATACAGAGAATTGAATACCCAAATTTGGTACAAATCTGATAATGTTGACGTTTCTTGTATAGGCTAGGTGGCGCTATAGAGTAACTTATCATATGCTTTATAGTTTATTATAATCAAGCCCTAATCAGGTATTAGTGATTCAAATTTCAGCACGATCAGACAAAGCCTGTGTGTGTAGGCATTTTTTACTATTTTTTTATTGAGTCTTAGCACCCCTGGTGGCGAACAATGAAAAATTGCACCATTTCCATAATATAAGATTTTGCTTGAAATCATGCATAGAATTTAATCCCCAAATTTGGTCCAAATCCGATAATGTTGACGTTTCACGTATACACTAGGTGGCGCTACAGAGTTCACTTTTATTATATTTCATATTTCATCACATTCTGGCCGGGATCACACAATAGTGATGTGAGTTTGAGCTCTGTAGGCCAAAGCCTGTGGCCGTGAGAGGTCATCAAAGAAACAGGAAACGAAGGTGTTATTTGCCGGCGTGCTACGGACAAACCGTGAAAAAGTGTGCTGAGAAAAATGATGGCGTTTGTGGACCCACATCTGTAGATGTGACGTGTCAAATCTGAGCTCGTTTGGACCAAAACTAAGACACTTGAAGACTTTGGCGTACACGCAGTCAAAACAGCGGCGAATTTTTGATCCAATATGGCCGACTTCCTGTTGGTCATAGAGACGTGCTCCAATTCATCTTTTGGCTTGTCTCATGGTTCTCTGTCACTGTCCCGAATTTGGTTTCCCTGCGACAAACTTTGCTTGTCCCCTCTCCCATAGGGGTCCAATTCTAGAGGCGCGTTGAGTGGGGTCACTTTGGTCATTGTTGCGATCTCCGTTTATCGAATTTTTCGCCGGGCCGGTCGATTCTATACCCCATGTGAGACTTTTCGTCGACGTTCAGGGGAGTCAAAAATGCGATCATTTTGGCGGAAGAGGAATAATAATAATTAAGAAGCCGCTCGCGGCAATGATGGCCCTCGCCCCGGCGCGACGCCCCTCCCAGGCAACCGCTGAGGCCTTGTGACCGCCCTGACACGACTCTCTCCTCCCGACAGCTCGTCCCAGAAAAATTACATAGGGCACCTTTAATATTTGAAAATGGGAATGATCTAGAGCCAAATTATAGAAACTAGGCCACAGGTCACATGACTTTTATAATCAAGAGCACTGTTGGACTAAGACTGTGCATAAAAACAGACCCTCCAACAGAAAAGTGCTACATAGTGCACCTTTAAACATATTTTGGGGGGGAGTATTTGCGCCTTTGTGGCCAACCATGTGAAAATACCCCATATCCATAATGTATTTTTTTGGTCGTAGACACGTAGAATTTAAAACCCATATTTGGTACAAATCCGATAATGTTGATGTTTCATGTCTGAGTAGGGGCGCTATAGAGTTCACTTTGCATATACTTTATAGTGTATTATATTCAGTCCATGTTCAAGCTTTAGTGATTCAAATTTCAGCACAATCAGACAAAGTCTGTGTGTGTAGGCATTTTTTACTATTTTTTTATTGAGTCTTTGCACCCCTGGTGGCGAACAATGAAAAATTGCACCATTTCCATAATATAAGATTTTGCTTGAAATCATGCATAGAATTTAATCCCCAAATTTGGTCCAAATCCGATAATGTTGACGTTTCACATATACACTAGGTGGCGCTACAGAGTTCACTTTTATTATATTTCATATGTTCATCACATTCAGGCCGGGATCACACAATAGTGATGTGAGTTTGAGCTCTGTAGGCCAAAGCCTGTGGCCGTGAGAGGTCATCAAAGAAACAGAAGCGAAGGTGTTATTAGCCGTGCTACGGACAAACCGTGAAAAAGTGCGCTGAGAAAAATGAGGCGTTTGTGGACCCACATCTGTAGATGTGACGTGTGAAATCTGAGCTCGTTTGGACCAAAACCAAGACACTTGAAGACTTTGGCGTACACGCAGTCAAAACAGTGTCGAGTTTTTGATCAATATGGCCGACTTCCTGTTGGTCATAGAGACGTGCTCCAATTCATCTTTGGCTTGTCTCATGGTTCTCTGTCACTGTCCCGAATTTCGTTCCTGCAACAAACTTTCCTTGTCCCCTCTCCCATAGGGGTCCAATTCTAGGGCGCAGTTGAGTGAGGCCACTTTGGTCATTGTTGCGATGACCGTTTTATTGAATTTTTCACCTGTCCGGTCGATTCTATACCCCCATGTGAGACTTTTCGTTGATGTTCAGGGGTCAAATCTGCATTTCTTTGTTTATACAGAACGAAGAACAATGTTAACAAAAGCCGCTCGCGGCAATGATGGCCCTCGCCCCGGCGCGCACGCCCATGCCAGGCAACCGCTGAGGTCTTGTGACCGCCTGGCACTGACTCTCTCCCTCCCGACAGCTCGTCCCCAGAAAAATGACATAGGGCACCTTTAATATTTGAAAATGGGAACGATCTAGAGCCAAATTATAGAAACTAGGCCACAGGTCACATGACTTTTATAATCAAGAGCACTGTCAGACTAAGACTGCATAAAAACAGACCCTCCAACAGAAAAGTTACATAGTGCGCCTTTAAACATATTTTGGGGGGGGGGAGTATTTGCGCCCTTTGTGGCCAACCATGGAAAATACCCCATATCCATAATGTATTTTTTTGGTCGTAGACACGCATAGAATTTAATACCCATATTTGGTACAAATCCGATAATGTTGATGTTTCATGTCTGGATAGGGGGTGCTATAGAGTTCACTTTTCATATACTTTATAGTTTATTATATTCAGTCCATGTTCAGGCTTTGGTGATTCAAATTTCAGCACAATCAGAGAAAGTCTGTGCGTGTAGTAATTTTTGAACTATTTATTGGGGGAATCTTTGCGCCTGCTGTCAACCGTGGGAAACACTCCATATCCATAATATATTTTTTGCTTGCTTTGATACAGAGAATTGAATACCCAAATTTGGTACAAATCCGATAATGTTGACGTTTCTTGTATAGGCTAGGTGGCGCTATAGAGTAACTTTTCATATGCTTTATAGTTTATTATAATCAAGCCCTAATCAGGCATTAGTGATTCAAATTTCAGCACGATCAGACAAAGCCTGTGTGTGTAGGCATTTTTTTACTATTTTTTTAGGGAGTCTTTGCGCTCCTGGTGGCGAACAATGAAAATTGCACCGTTTTCACAATATAAGATTTTGCTTGAAATCATGCATGGAATTTAATCCCCAAATTTGGTCCAAATCCGATAATGTTGACGTTTCACGTATACACTAGGTGGCGCTACAGAGTTCACTTTTATTATATTTCATATTTCATCACATTCAGGCCGGGATCACACAATAGTGATGTGAGTTTGAGCTCTGTAGGCCAAAGCCTGTGGCCGTGAGAGGGCATCAAAGAAACAGGAAAGCGAAGGTGTTATTCGCCGGCGTGCTACGGACAAACCGTGAAAAACTGCGCTGAGAAAAATGATGCGTTTGTGGACCCACATCTGTAGATGTGACGTGTCAAATCTGAGCTCGTTTGGACCAAAACCAAGACACTTGAAGACTTTGGCGTACACGCAGTCAAAACGGCGGTGAATTTTTGATCCAATATGGCCGACTTCCTGTTGGTCACAGGGCGGTGTGACAATGACATTTTCTGCTTGTCTCCTTGTTTTCTATCACTGTCCCGAATTTTGTCGGCCTACACCAAAATATGCTTTTCAGCTCCCCATAGGCTTTCAATTTTTGACTTTTCCAGGGGGCGCTGTCGAGTAGGGGCACTTTGGGCATTGTCGCGATGCCCGTTTTATCAAATTTTTCGCCGGGCCGGTCGATCTGATACCCCCATGTGAGACTTTTCGTCGATGTTCAGGGGGTCAAAAATGCGATCATTTTGGCGGAAGAATAATAATAATAATAATAAAAAGAAACCAACGAAGAACAATAGCCCTCGCCACTTCGTTAGGCGAGGGCCAATAATAAAGAAACCAACGAAGAACAATAGCCCTCGCCACTTCGTTAGGCGAGGGCCAATAATAAATAAGATGTAATACACAACTTTTCTGGGAATATCACTGCTTTGTATAGAACACATGTGTCTAACATGCGGCCCGGGGGCCAGATCCGGCCCTCCAAGACCCTTAATCTGGCCCTCGGCTGATTTTTCTATTAAAATACTTAAAATTTTCAGATTTTTCTGTTAATTTTTTTGCACCGTTTAGCATAGCAGCGTCTCCGGCGTTTCTGTGCGTTGCGACTCCCACCAGAGCAGCACAAATGAAGACTTTCGTCTTTCCAAACGCTCTTAAAGGACGATCGTTTTGACTGTCGACCGTGACCCTCATCAGCAAAATGTCAACAAATGAGAAAAGCAGATGCTGAGTCCAGGATTTCCCAAGAAAAATAGTCTAATTCTTATTTGTTGACAGAGGTGAATGGGAAATCTGTGCTCAGTGTGTTTGGAACAAGTGGCGTTGCTCGAGGAATATAATCTTAAACACCACTACGAGACACGGAGAAAAATACAATAACTTGAAGAGAGAACTGAGTTTTCTGATCCGGCCCTTTTGGGATCAAAGTAGGTTGCATACGGCCCCCGGACCAAAATGAGTTTGACACCCCTGGTATAGAATGTTCCACAGTATGGCATTATCCCACATTCATACAATCGGAGCAGGTTTATTGCTTAAAAATTCCTTGAAAGGCTTCACATTATTACTGAGTGCCTCTCCACAGATCTGACCTCATATACTATAACCCACTCACTCGCCTCCTTGTCTTTCAGTTTATTCCAGTTGTTTTCTCATGAAGTCGGTCATAATGAAAAACAGTTTAGTTGTTGTTTCTTCTATTAACACTTTTTCATGCTACAAAATAAAAACACAAAGTCTCACGCTGTTCCAGTCCTTCCACTTATCTCAAAATGACTAAATGACGATATTAGGACCAGAACACAGCGAGTCTACGCCGGCAAACTGAAGCTAATCACCCATTAGAAAAATACTTTCTCTAACTGACTGCATGGGAGTTTTTTTTTGCATGTGGACATTCATAAATCAAAAATAACGTTCTGCTCCGAGACTAAACACAGACTAATTCAAATGGATTCAAAATGGTCACGATTAGCAAATGTGCAGTGATGATGGTAATAGAATGTTCCCTGTGTTTCCACCACGTCTTATTACTGTATGTCGAACCTGAAGATCTAGCACTTAATAGCTTTTGATATTTTCCATTAAGGATGTAATATTAATAGAAATATCGTGATGTTGTAATGTCAAAAGTCTCACAATTTTATTATGAGCCATCACAATATATCAGATTGTACGTCTTCGCTTAAATCACAGGTGTCAAACATGCGGCCCGGGGGCCAGATCTGGCCCGGGGCCAGATTTGGCCCTCCAAGACCTTTAATCTGGCCCTCGGCTGATTTTCTCTTAAAATATGTAAAATTTTCAGATTTTTCTGGTAATTTTCTACGCCGCTTAGCATAGCAGCATCTCCAGTGCTTCTGTGTGTGGCCGCCTCCCACCAGAGCAGCACAAATGAAGACTCGCCTCTTTCCAAACGCTCTTAAAGGACGATCGTTTTGACTGTGACCATGACGCCCTCATCAGCAAAGTGTCAAAAATAAGAAAAGTGGAGCTGAGTGCAGGATTTTCCAAGAAAAATTTACTAATTCTTCTTTTTCCCGGAGGTGAATGGGAAACCTGTACGCTTGGTGTGTTTGCAACAAGTGGCGGTGCTCAAGGAATATAAATATAAAGGAGGAATATAAACGCCACTATGAGACACAACATGGCGAAAAATACAATAACTTGAACAGAGAATGGAGTTTTCCAATCCGGCCCCTTTGGGATCAAAGTAGGTTGTATACGACCCCGGACCAAAATGAGTTTGACAACTCTGGCTTAAATGAATAGTTATGGTGATTTTAATGTCTTTCTTTGTGGTTTTAATGTCTTTCGTTTGGGTAAAACACTTTGAATTACTTTGTGTATCAACTGTGCTCTACAAATAAACTTGCCTTGACCTGGTGCAGCAATAGTTAAAAACCAAAGGCAACTACATAGACCATGATCCTTTGGTGTTGTCATTGCAGACTACATCAATAACAAAGGGTTTTCAAGGCTTTTCCGAGGCTTTTAAAAAGGAAAAACTAGGATATTCACATGTTGTTAACCTCCACAACATATTGCAATAAATATCGAATGGGGAGATGCAAATTGTGAAAATGTAAATGGATAGGAAGAGGGTCCAATTTTAGGCCCCTAAAAGAACCTGGGGCCAGGGACAACAGACCCCTTTGCTCAGATTTGTTTAAAATGGTTCAAAGTGGAAGTGTGTTTACCCTTCGAAATAGTGAAAATCTAAATAAAAGATTGCAAAAAGTAAAATAATAATGTAAAAAAAGTGGTTCAAACTGAAAGTGCGAGCGTGTTTACCCTTTGAAATAATGAAAATCTGAATAAAATGTTGCACAAACTAAAATAATAACGTAAAAAAATAACTGTAATTATATATCAAATATTCATTGTGTTAATCAGAATAAAAATGCACACAAATTTCAACAAAAAAGATTTAGTTCATGTCAAAAATCACATCATTAAACATTCCATGGTTTACCCTTGGACCACTGAAGCACAACATGAGGAGAACAAGCAACTCTGTTCTGAGCAGTGGTAGATGAAGTACTCAGTTTTTTAAGAGTAAAACGTAAGAATTTTGCAGAGATTTTGAGAACAATTAAAGGATGAAATGTAGTGATTCTGATAAAGAATTCAGCTCATTTTAAGTGACTCAAATGATCTTAATTTTTCTTTCTAGTTTTCATGCCCGAAGATCCGGTCATCGAGGCCCCCGTCTTCAACTTCCACCCAGATCTCTTTTATTTATTTATTTCAAGTCAAGTCAAGTCAAGTTTATTTCTATAGCACATTTAAAACAACTTCAGTTGACCAAAGTGCTTCACATAAAGGATAACAAACATATGCATATAAAACAAGATAAACTGACTAACTAGTATTAAATGCCAGGGAAAAGAAATGAGTTTTCAATCTAGTCTTGAACTGCGTTACGGACTGAGAGGATCTGACAGGAAGAGGAAGGTTATTCCACAGTCTGGGCGCTGCCACAGAAAAGGCTCTGTCTCCCCTCGTCTTGAGCCGAGTTTTGGGCACAACCAACAGGAGCTGGTCGGCTGACCTCAGGCCTCTGGGTGGAGTGTAGGGCTCCAGTAATTCTCTCAAATAGACTGGACCTAAAGAGTGTAGACATTTAAACACAATTAACAACATTTTAAATTGCACCCGATAGAAGACAGGAGCCAGTGCAGGTCACACAGCACAGGTGTGATGTGCTCACGTCTCTTAGTATTAGTGAGCAGACGAGCTGCAGAGTTCTGGACGTGTTGTAGGCGCTGCAGGGAGCTCTGGTCTAGCCCCATATACAGAGAATTGCAATAGTCCAGACGCGAAGTTATAAAAGCATGAACAGCTTTTTCAAAATCTGCCCGAGAGAGGTAGGGCTTTATTTTAGCAAGTAGCCTCAAATGAAAGAAGCTGGACTTTATCACAGAGCTTATGTGCTATTTATTTATATTGGGCAATGAAGAAATTTACATTCTTTTACAATGGAACATATAACATTAGACAAATCATGACAGGAATCACAAAAACAACAACAAAATATTTTGCCCAAAAAGGAGTGGGAAGAAGAGAATTTATGTAATCCCACCCCCCTCTTCTAAACTGATGTAATGAGCGTTTCTTTTTGATTTTTCAGACATTTTCCATTAACTATATGAACTATTTACAAGTGCGGACAATAAATGTTCTAGCTTGATAACATAAGTATCATCCTGCAGCCCCACGTCATTCCTACGGGTTGTATGTGGCCGGGCCCCGTGGAGGGAGTGTCCAGGGCCCCGGTAACACCATTCCGGGTGACGTAACTGGCTTTGGTTTTATACTCGTTGTTTTTGAGTATTTGGTTTGCTCACACTTTGGATGCAAATTAAATGTGTTAAAAAAAAAAGTCTCAGCCATTTCAAAGTACCTTTTACTTTTCATTCCAGATCTAAAATGTAGTGGAGTAGAAAGTATAAGTACACATTCTCAAATCTAGTGAAGCAAAAGTAAAGTATCCACTGTAAAACTTTAACGGACTTTTACATTTGCACTTCATTACCTTCCACCAGTGATTCTGAGCTATTACACACTGACCGTCCTTGGATCGAACAACACCTCGGTGCTCTAAAATACACATATTACTACATCTTACAACCTGAACCTGATCTGCCCCAAACATAAAAACACACTCTGTCAAATTCCGACGTTATCAAGGCAGCACATTTTCACATCTCCTCCTGATTCTCTTTTTTCCATAGATTCACTCCATGTGTGAGCCAGACCTTTTAAACAGACAATAGCGGGGCTCAGTTTCGGCGGGTCTGTTAAATCACTTATACCTGCCTTTCGGAGCAGGAGGGGGGGTTGGTCGGTGTACTGTTACCTCCGAATTGAAGTACTCTGTTTTCACTGCGAATGGGAATGATTTGTGACCGGGAGCGACTATCCGTCTCACGGCGGGAAAAGCCAAACAGATCTCTTTACAGACTTGTTAATGGAGGCGCGGGTTCTAATCTCCGAAGCAGCGCGGGACTTGCGGTTATGTCCTGTACCTTTCCTCATATACAGGCCGATGTTCACTTGATTATCGGTGCCATTCAGGAATTCCATATGGGCCCCTCCTAAAGCCACGGGTTTCCTGATATTTCCTTATGGAACACGGAGCTGACTCAACACAGTGTCAGAGGTTTCAGCGAGCTATAACGCTAACGAACTCTGGATTAATCGTGAAAAATAGTTGCGTTGTGGTTCTTCTCAGGCCCGTTGACAGAAATTTGGGGGGCCCGGGGCAAGGAGTCTCACACGGGTCCCACTCTAATATGAATTAATAGCATCGGTGGAAGGTCATACAGTACAGAAGCAAACCAAACACATAAAACAGCTGGAAAAATCCATTCAACTCATTATCAAACATCACTACACTTCATCCATTAATTGTTCTTAAACTCTCTGCAAAACACTTGAACTTTTTACTAATTTTTAAACAGACATTTTAATACTTTTTTGGATCTTTTCACTTTATATTAATAATGAAAAATGGTTTAGTTGTGTTATTTCCAGGTCCGTTGACAGAAATTTGGGGAATGAATTAATAGCAGCAGTGGAAAATACTGAAGTACAAAAGTAAAAGTACAATAAAAACATTTAATTTGAGTTCATGTCCCAACTTTGAGCAAACCAAACACACAAAGAAACACAAAAAAGCTCAAAAATCCACTAAACTCATCAAAATCATTACATTTCAGCCTTTAATTGTTCTACTTAGACTTAGACTTTTAGACAACATTTTGGAAAATACTTTTACTTTTTACTCTTTAAGCGCATTTTGAAACAGATACTTTAATATTTTTACTTAAGTAAATTTAATCTTAATATGAATCTTTTTTTTTTTAAACTTTTATATAAGTAATTGTTTGCGCTTGTGTCTGTACTTTGACTTAAGTAACAAAAGTACTTCACCACTGATTAACAGGAAGAGGGTCCAATTCTGGAGGGTCCGGGGCAATAAACCACTTTGTCCCTTGTATACAAATCTGTGTGTTGTGTTTAAAGCTAAAAAACGATGTATTATTAATGAAAAATAGTTTAGTTGTGTTTTTCTCAGGCCTGTTGACAGAAATTTGGGGGCCCGGGGAAAGGAGTCTCACATGGGCCCCACTCTAATATGAATGAATAGCAGTGGAAAGTAATGAAGTACAAAAGTAAAGTATAATACAAACATTTAATTTGAGTTAACGTCCCAACTTTGAGAAAACCAAACACACAAAAACACAAAACAGCGAGAAAAATCCACTAAACTCATCATCAAAATCATTACATTTCAGCCTTTAATTGTTCTACTTAGACTTAGACTTAGACTTTAACTTAGACTTAGGCAAATTTTATTGATCCATAAGGGAAATTATTTGGACAATACTATGGAAAATACTGGAAAATACTTTTACTTTTTACACTTTAAGTGCATTTTTAAACAGGTACTTTAATACTTCTACTACTTCTTTTTTTTACTTTTATATAAGTAATCTTTTGTGCTGGTGTCTGTGCTCTGACTTAAGTAACAAAAACTGAGTACTTCATCCACCACTGATTAATACAGTATACAGAGGGTCCAATTCTGGGCCCCTAAAACCCAGGGGTCCGGGACAATAGACCTCTGTCCCGCGTATATAAATCTGTGCATTGTGTATAAAACGAATTATGTATTAATAATGAAAAATGGTTTAGTTGTGTTTTTTTCTCAGGCCCGTTGACAGAAATTTGTGGCCCCGGGGCAAGAAGTCTCACATGGGCCCTTAAAACCCCCGGGGTCCAAGACAACAGATTGCTTTCTCCTCCCCGTCTGCTGCCCTGTTTCTCCTCCAAATGTTCCCGAAATGTTCATAACGTTCGCTTCATTATCGGTGCCATTCAGGAATTCCTTACGGGCCCCTCCTAAAGCCACGAGTTTCCTGATATTTCCTTATAGAAAACAGAGCCGACTCAACACGACGTCAAAGACTTCGTGGAACTATAAAGCTGACGAACGTTGTATTAATCAAGAGGGCTTCTGTTGATGTAATCGCTCATTGGTCGAGGAGTAGTGCAGGGTGGTTTAGTCATCTGGACACCGTTGACCTTTGGGACTTTTCTAAAATTATACTCGTACATTTCGACGTGGATGGATTTTACGTCTACAAATGCAAATATACAAAAAAAAACAGGTGATCCACTGTCTGAAATGTTCCGCCGTATGGCATTAAACCTCACTTAGCGCCGTTTTCCTTACAACCTCTTGTTTATTGCTGAGATATATTTGCATTACTTCATTTCTCTGTTTTATTTTGACTTGTACATACACATTTATATTATTATAGCTTATTTGACAGCAGCGGGTTGTTATTTTTGAGACTTATTTCGAATATTATTACCTTTTATATTGTTTCTCCTTGTTATTCTAATATATTATGATGTGTGAGCTACTGTGTCCAAGCAATTTCCCTTGTGGATCAATAAAGTTTGTCTAAATCGAAGTCTAACAGATGTTGTTATTGCGAAAACACTAAAAACACGAGGTCTCACTGTGAACTTTCTCGCCTCTCAACAGATCTGACCTGTCACTTTTAACGTCACTCTGCTGAATATCCCACGCGAAGCGAAAACATCGTCACGGAAAGAAGCAGGTGCCAGGCCGCCCACCGGAAAAGGTCAGTGGAACTTCAGCTGAAAGTTTGGTGATTATCTCAAACTTTTTACTCTAATCCCAGTGTTAAATCGCCGAAATTTTCTAAGGTCCTCACCCGCAATGATATATTTATTAGAATATCTGAAATAATGTATGACTCTCTAGCGATTTAATATAACTTATTTCAAAGACAACACTAAGTCACCCCATGGCTACATCTGTGAAAATAGTGTAATATAAGTCCTTAATTATGTCTTTTTGTCCATCCATCCATCCATCCATCTTCTTCCGCTTATTCGGGGCCGGGTCGCGGGGGCAGCAGTCTAAGCAGGGGCTCCCAAGCTTCCTTCTCCCCAGCCACTTCCTCCAGCTCCTCCGGACGGACCCCGAGGTGTTCCCAGGCCAGCTGAGAGACATAGTCCCTCCAGCGTGTCCTGGGTCTTCCCCGGGGCCTCCTACCGGTGGGACATGCCCGGAACACCTCCCGAGGGAGGCGTCCAGGAGGCATCCGGACCAGATGCCCGAGCCACCTCAGCTGGCTCCTCTCGACGTGGAGGAGCAGCGACTCTACTCGAGCTCCTCCCGTGTGACCGAGCTCCTCACCTTATCTCTAAG
Source organism: Odontamblyopus rebecca (assembly GCA_030686955.1). Lineage (NCBI taxonomy): Eukaryota > Metazoa > Chordata > Actinopteri > Gobiiformes > Gobiidae > Odontamblyopus > Odontamblyopus rebecca. The sequence continues at coordinate 33,340,375 of CM060668.1, forward strand.
GGAGCGCCCGGCCACTCTGCGGAGGAAACTCATTTCGGCCGCTTGTATCCGCGATCTCGTTCTTTCGGTCATTACCCAGAGCTCATGACCATAGGTGAGGGTAGGAACGTAGATTGACCGGTAAATCGAGAGCTTCGCCTTTCGGCTCAGCTCCCTCTTCACCACAACGGTCCGAAACAGCAACTGCATCACTGCCGACACTGCACCGATCCGCCTGTCAATCTCACGCTCCATCCTCCCCTCACTCGTGAACAAGACCCGAGATACTTTCTCTTTTTGTTTTATTTTATTTTTTTGGTCCAGGGCCTCTTTGACCCTGGTACTCCCCATCCACTCAGCAGTAATGTCTTGTATTGTGTTTGCTGCACTGCGAAAAGTACTAAAAAACTGCCAAACCTTTATTTTGTGTTACTTTTTGGTGCGTTATGTAACTTTTTGGTTGGGGGTTCGTTGCCGCTCTGCCTGGAATATTCCACAGTATGACGTTAAACAGCTCTTCTTTACATTTATTAAATTTTAAGTGGTTTTATAGACCCTTTTAGTGTTAGTAAACCAGGTATTGTCCTGAATAACTCAAATCTGATGAGTTAAATGCCTATTATTATTGTAAATCATTTTGATGCCTGACCTTGTGCACTCATCGATAATGGTTTATGTCACATGTGTCAAACATGCGGCCCGGGGGCCAGATCCGGCCCTCCAAGACCCTTAATCTGGCCCTCGGCTGATTTTTCTATTAAAATACTTAAAATTTTCAGATTTTTCTGTTAATTTTTTGCACCGTTTAGCATAGCAGCGTCTCCGGCGTTTCTGTACGTTGCGACTCCCACCAGAGCAGCACAAATGAAGACTTTCCTCTTTCCAAACGCTCTTAAAGGACGATCGTTTTGACTGTCGACCGTGACCCTCATCAGCAAAATGTCAAAAAATAAGAAAAGCAGATGCTGAGTTCAGGATTTCCCAAGAAAAATAGTCTAATTCTTATTTGTTGACAGAGGTGAATGGGAAATCTGTGCTCAGTGTGTTTGGAACAAGTGGCGTTGCTCGAGGAATATAATCTTAAACACCACTACGAGACACGGAGAAAAATACAATAACTTGAAGAGAGAACTGAGTTTTCTGATCCGGCCCTTTTGGGATCAAAGTAGGTTGCATACGGCCCCCGGACCAAAATGAGTTTGACACCCCTGGTTTATGTTCTATTTTTTTAATCTATCTGTGCCCCGTCTAAGTCTTGCCATGGCTCTTTATGTAGACTTTATTTCCTGCTACTTCCTGCAAAAGCTAAAATGAGTGGCTCTCTGAAATGTTCATTTTGTAAAGGTAGCTCACCATAGGAAAAAGGTTGTAGACCCCTGAAGTAAACAGTGATGATGTAGGCACGATTGCACACGCATTTTGGCAACAGAAGTACGGCAGAACTCAGCAGCTTGTTGAGCTCTGCGAAAGGATTGTCGTCAAAAGATCGAGAATATTTCCTCAACAAGCTGAACTTTGACAAATGGCGTCCAGGTCCAGTGAGTAAAACGTTAAAACTTTAGTCCACCGATAGACTTAGATCGATTCTGACAACCACACAAAGAACAACCAGACATTTTGGTGCTTAGAGGCTACTGTTGTTGCGATTTTGGGCGCTACAAAAATAAATTGAATTGAATTGGAAATGTTTTTATCTCCGTCTTCTTCTGTCCGTGTTGAGTCTGAATGAATCGGAATGAATGGAGAACAATGACACTTCTGTTGCCAAAATGCGTGCATAGCTTTTTTTTTTTAATCACTTCTGCTCTAAAAGGGTCTGTAGCTCAAACATACTTAGAAAAACAGGCATTCTGACTGTGAGCGGTTTTGCTACTCCACAGATCTGACCTGTAACTCAGTCTGGTTTGGTCTCTATGAAGATAGAAAGGTTTAATACCACACTGTGAAACGTTCCAGACAAAGCAATAAAGTCTCCACGGAGAAAAGCATTTGACGGACCCTCCCCCTGAAAAGTTATACATTTAAAGGTTTCGTGCGTAACTTTTCTGGTGGTGGGGTCCAGCACTTGAGAAGATCAGTAGCTGCGAGGTCTTAAAAGTTTTAAAAAGGTCTTACATTTCATGTTTTTCTAAATTAAGGGCTTAAAAAGTCATAAATTATGTTGTCAAAGTCTTATTTTCTTCCACAAAAATCTTTCATGAGCCTATTTTTTTGTAAACTCCACCGGGCTGCAGCGCAACATGAGACAAGACGATGTGAATGTTTAGTTTGTCTTGTTAGAATGTTATAAATGTCACGATTAGAATTGGATCTGGTGATTTTCGCCTGCATAATGGCTGCGATGTCGGTCTTAAGTTTCATTTAAGTGGTCTTAAAACTTAAAAAGGTCTTAAAAAGTCTTAAATTCGAGGTAGTCAAACCTGTGGAGACCCTGAAGATGCTATTGCTTTGCTTGTCAAGTCCCACACTATGGATTAATTTATCTTTTTTGCATTTAATCAGTTACACATCTTTTTAGTCCTTCGAAAAACACCTCGAAAAAACCATAAGCGAGGTCACTTCTCCGCCGATCTGACCCGTAACTTGAACACCGATGAAGCCAGTTTGTCTCCATTGCGATATACTGTAGGATATTCCAAGCGAAGCAATAATATTCAATAATTTCCATGGCAACAAGCAGGCGACAGACCATCTATCAAAAGAAGAGTTACAGTCCGTCCTTCCGAAGCTACCGTAGACTTTCCCATGCCGCAAAAACAAGCCCAATGTGGAATATAAAAGTGTATTTTCCCAACAGATGTAGCCATAAATTTCAAAACTACATCCCACAAAATTACGGAACGGCATTTTTAATTAACATTCTGACTTCTACACCTTGGTATAATGCTTAAGGCAGTATTTCGACTTTACGTGGCACCCGTGAGAACTCTACACGACTTTATTAAAACCCCAAAATCATTATACGGTCCGGCAGTTACGACGCCGACTTTTACTGTTACCTTTCAAGTGGCTATTTCGGTTTGAACGCTGCGACCAGGCGACACGGGTCACTTTGAACCGCCGTCCATTTACGAGACTTTTATCGAATTTACATAAAAGCCGAAATGCACTCGTAGCTTTTCGTGTTTCGGGCCGTTGCATTAAGAGACCTGTTCAGCGTCTGTTTGCGCCATTGTAAAAATTGGGTTCATTACTAACAAAACGCGAGTCGAGTAGTGCGTTTCGGGGTTGGGAGCGAAGGGGAAAGACTGATTTTGTAATAAAGACATGGCAGAGAGGCAGCTGCATCCAATTACAGGAGAAGTGAGTGTATGGTACAGCGGCCGTGATGACTTTTGCAGGTTTTTGGCGTTGAATTATTTCGAAAGAGTGGGTTAACAAATGTTTAAGTGGTTACAGGGAAACAGGGGATAGAGCGCTGTGCACGCATGTCAGAGACGTGTTCTGCAGGAAAAATACACTGATTTGACCCAGAGGAAATAAAACGCTGAGGACTTTTTCAGCCCAGGGTTGTCAGGAAGTATTGAAAATCAGATACTAATCGATACAAGAACGTAGATGCTTATTTGAGCAGGTATCAAGACTGAAAAAGCACATTCACAGGGCAGAAATGAACCTTTTCTCAAGGATCTTGAGCTCTTTTAGAAGAAGTATAAGAGCACATAGATTAGTATACGCCCAAGGATCTGAGGGATTACACAGATGTAAGACCACATAGTAATATAAAAGAAAGTACTATGATTTAATATTAGAAGTCACATCCTGTTGTCCAAATAAAGAATGTTATTTATTATCATTGAATCTGTGTGGACAATCAAATATTTCAAGTTTATCAAGTATCTTAGTATTTTATTTATTATGTATTATGTGTGTATGTTTGATGTATTAGTATTTAGGTATTAGGGTCAATGACATGATGCTGCCCAGTTGCAATTTCCTCAGTTAAAAAGGTTCAAATTTCATAATAATTCAGCACATTTCTGCCGTACCTCTGACCTCCATGGAACCAAATATTTTTTTTCAAAAATCCTGAGTTATTCTGCATGTTTTTTGTACTTAAAGTGTTAAAATGTCATGTGGTGCGACCGTGCATCATGTGGTGCGACTAATAACAGTAGCAGGAATTCTATGGCTGGAGTTTAATAACTGACAAAGTCGACTTGGGTGAACGGTTCTTTAGGCATTTTTCTTCATTTGATGCATTTTCCAGGGCAGTAGTTTGTTCATTAAACACAAGCAGGAGACTGTCATATTGGAGCAAAAGAAAATATCAATATGCATTAAAAATCTAAAGAAACACAACAGTTTGTTTCTATACACTTCATATTACTCACAACTTAGATTAATATCCCAGCCATGTTTTAGAAAATAAAACTATTCTCAGTCGCACCAAATGACATTTTACACTAAAAATGCTTAATATAAATCTTAAACACAGATTTATGCTCCTGACACTGGAAATATATGAAAAAGTTCAATAGAAACTAATATTTTTTATATTTTAAAATTTGCCTGTTGAAAGTTATATGTCATTGACCCATTAGTAAAGTAGTATTTCAAGTATATCAAGCGTATTAGTATTAGTGTTTCAAGTATATCATCTGAGTATATTATTTATTATGTATTATGTATGTATTATGTACTAGTTCAGTTCGTCTTTATTCAGTAACAATATATAATGTATTTTATTATCATTGTGGTGTCAGAATCTGTGTGGTCAAGTATTTCAAGTATATCAAGCATCATTGGTTTAGTCCTGGTCTAGTTTAGTTGGTTTAGTCTTGGTTTAGACCTGGTTTAGTCCTGGTTTAGACCTGGTTTAGTCCTGGTTTAGACCTGGTTTAGACCTGGTTTAGTCCTGGTTTAGACCTGGTTTAGTCCTGGTTTAGACCTGGTTTAGTCCTGGTTTAGACCTGGTTTAAACCTGGTTTAGACCTGGTTTAGTCCTGGTTTAGACCTGGTTTAGTCCTGGTTTAGTCCTGGTTTAGTCTTGGTTTAGTCCTGGTTTAGACCTGGTTTAGTCCTGGTTTAGACCTGGTTTAGTCCTGGTTTAGACCTGGTTAAGACCTGGTTTAGTCCTGGTTTTGACCTGGTTTAGACCTGGTTTAGACCTGGTTTAGTCCTGGTTTAGACCTGGTTTAGTCCTGGTTTAGACCTGGTTTAGTCCTGGTTTAGACCTGGTTTAGTCCTGGTTTAGACCTGGTTTAGACCTGGTTTAGTCTTGGTTTAGACCTGGTTTAGTCCTGGTTTAGACCTGGTTTAGTCCTGGTTTAGACCTGGTTTAGTCCTGGTTTAGACCCGTTTTAGACAATCAAGTATTTCAAGTATATCAAGCATCATAGTATTTTATTTATTATGTATTATGTATGTATAATGTATTAATACTGATGTATTATAGTACATTAGTATTTCAAGTATATCAAGTATCTTAGTACATGATTTATTATGTATGTATTATGTATTAGTATTTATGCATTAGTATTTATGTATTAGTATATTAGTATTTCAAGTATATCAAGTATCTTAGTATCAAAATCGAATTTGAAAGTTTAGTATCGTAATAACACAGCTCCACAGGGCGGCAGAGCAGTGATTCTAAGCACAGATTGATCCATACACAGAGGTGTGTAAAGAGAAGTCAACATTTTTACTGAGGTAAAGGGAACATTACTATAAAATTGTGCTCTGTAACTTTTGAGACGTCATTGCTTTGTCTGGAACATCCCACAGTATGACATTAAACTCTGTGTCTATGGAAACAGGTGACACGGTAAAAGTGTATTTTTTTTAGAATTAGTTCTTTCTGGCTTTCTCACACAATAAAAAACATGCATAAAGTTTGCCTCTGTACTTTACTCACTGGTCTGCAACATCATTAAACAGCTGTTAAATGACTTGGAAGAGTTAAAACGAGCACTTCACTTTGTCAAGAAAGTAAATATGTTGGAGCGGCCGACCAGAGCAGTTTTAAAATCATTTGGTTCTATTGAAATATTAGTCGTACAAAACTGTGTACAGGAAACAGGATGTCCTGACTTGACTTCACTTAACAAATTACACTTTACAAGTTTGTGAAAGCTTTTATTCTGCTCACTGCACCATGAAAAGTACTTTGTAAGTCAAAAAACAGTGAGAGTTTTGTTGTAATGTTCCGCAGTGTGCATTAATTTATATATTTTTTGCATTTATTCAGTTACACGTCATTTTATCGCTCAAATCAAAGGGATGAACTGTTTGTCTCCATAGCGACATTCTAGGCACACATCTCCACGGCGACAAGCAGGGGGCGGACCAGCTATGGGAAAAGTTACACAGTGCATCTTTAAAGGGCCCATGTTACACTCTTTTTTCTGAGTTTCTGGAGTTGTGTTTCGCTTCATTCACACCTTTAACCCACAAATTCTGCACATTTCGGCATTTAGGAGTTCTTCTCTCAAACAGAAAACACACAGTTCCACCTTGTGATGTCATTTGGTAATACAGGAAGTGCTCCACTGTGACGATTTCGTACGAACGTAAAACGAACCAAAATCTTTACATTTTCCATTACTAATATATTTCTGTGTGTGTATGTATATATGTGTCTATGCACTCTGTAAAATACCAAATAAGAGCCGGGTTCCGATTAACGGCCAGGTCCCCTTTAAACGCCGGGTGCAGGTGTATATTTTGATAAACGCAGAGTCTAATGTGCTGGACAGAAGTCGTGCTGCAACAACAGGACGCAGGACTGATGCTCGCGTCGTCTCTACACAAACCAAACTTAAAACCACATGGCTCCTTTGCATAAACTATAAGCGCTGAAAAAAAACAGCTCGCTCCTTGTGCCCTGTGCGTAGGTTTTTCCTTGGTTATTCTTCAGTTTAGTTTTGCACTTCACTTTTGATTAATGTTTTGGTTACCTTAAAACAGGGGTGTCAAACTCATTTTGGTCCGGGGGCCGTATACAACCAACTTTGACTCCAAAGGGGCCGGATCAGAAAACTCATGGCATATATACCCCAAAAATAGCAATGAGTCCAAATATTTGTGCAGAGAAACGCAAATCTATTACAGAAATCTTTTTTATTTTATTTTATTTTACAAAATATTATAATATTATGCTAGGTCAGGTTGTTTTCACAGCAGCATCAGTCGCCTCTTGGCCCCTGGGTGAAAACAGACGGCTGTTTCTTCAGTCCCAGCAATAATTCGTTTATCTTCTGTCTTCTCAATTCTCCGTTCAAGTTATTGTATTTTTCTCCGTGTCTCGTAGTGGTGTTTAAGATCTTATTCCTTGAGCGCCGCCACTTGTTGCAAACACACCAAGCACAGGTTTCCCATTCACCTCCGTGAACAAATAAGAATTAGTAAATTTTTCTTGGAAAATCCTGTACTCAGCTCCACTTTTCTTATTTTTGACACTTTGCTGATGAGGGCGTCATGGTCACAGTCAAAACGATCGTCCTTTAAGAGTGTTTGGAAAGAGGCAGGTCTTCATTTGCCTGGTGGAGGCGCCACGCACAGAAGCACTGGAGATGCTGCTATGCTAAGATGCGCAGAAAATTACCAGAAAAATCTGAAAATTTTAAATATTTTAATAGAAAATCAGCCGGGGGCCAGATTAAAGGTCTTGGAGGGCCGGATCTGGCCCCCGGGCCGCATGTTTGACACCTGTGCCTTAAAACATGATCTTGATATTAAACTTTATCTTTATTTGGCCCATACCCTTTTGGCTCCTTTCTTCATTTTTTGTCCCAGACTTATGAGCTGGTCTGTGACACTAAAGACATTTTTGCGGGAGGGTTTTATTTACTTTATGGAATTCAGGAGGCACTTTCAAATGTGGGAAACTCCCCGCCCCGTAGATATTTTATTGTAACACTTCAAACGAACTCGCCTACGTCTGTATAGAAAGTCATACTGGTTAAAAGAATGTGAGTACCGGATTTTCCCAGTTTTGCTGAGGTTTTTAAGATTTTTGTGAGGAAGGAATTCATTGCCTGCCCCCAAATTGCCGCCTGGTCTCAAATAAATGCCTGGTCTGTTCAGCGATTGAAACAAATAAACTCGCTGGCGACTATTTGGTATTTTACAGTATGTATGTCTGTATCTATGTGTCAACCACGTGTTAAGGTAAAACAGTTGGGGTGGGACACGATAAGTTTTTTTAAAATTCAGCCTATTCCTTTTGAGCACCAGAAATGGTCTCAAACATGCACATATCCTTATGTTTGTAATGTACCTTTGCTCAAATAAATAAATAAATAAGAAAATTCAGACCTGCACTGCAAAGGACAAAATCTAGTCAACCTAAAATGACTTGGATTAAGTAAGTAAGTAAGTAAACTTTATTTATATAGCACCTTTCACAGATAAAATCACAAAGTGCTTTACAGAGTGCAAGTAAAAATAGATGAAGTGCAAAACAACAATAATAAATGTTAAAACAGGTAAATAAGACAAAGAGCAGTGAAATTAACTAAAAGCTTGTTTGAATAACAGTGTCTTCAGCTGCTTTTTAAAAGAATCAACAGATTCATCCAAAAGTAGAGACAGAGGCAGGGCATTCCACAGTCTAGGGGCGACTGCTTGAAAGGACAGGTCTCCTCGAGTTTTAAATCGGGTCTTTGGGACCTTCAGGAGGTTTTGGCCTGAAGACCGGAGGGAGCGGCCAGAGGTGTGAGGGAACAACATTTCTGAAATGTATTCAGGGGCCTGTCCATTAAGAGCTCTAAAAGTCAAGACTAAAATTTTAAAATCAATTCTGAATTTGACAGGTAGCCAATGTAAAGCAGATAAAACCGGAGTGATGTGAGCTCTTCTGTTGGTTCCTGTTAAAAGCCTCGCTGCAGCATTCTGGACCAACTGGAGACGAGTGACTGCAGATTTGTTAAAACAAGTAAAAAGAGAATTACAATAATCTAAACGAGAAGAAATAAAAGCATGGATAATCAATTAAGAAAGTTTTACCATGATTGGAGTGAATTTCACTTGACAAATAAAATGATCTGCCAGTGGAATAAGATTTTTCGACTTAAAATATGAAAATACATCTAGCTACACTTAAAATAAGAAACCAGCTTGCTTGAATTAAAAAAACCCAAAACAAAACACTTATTCCACTAGCAGATCATTTCACTTGTTAAGATGAATCTACTCAAATAAAGTCAAATGTTCTTAATTTAAGTCATTTTCACTTGCCTAGATATTGTTTTTTTTTCAGTGTGGAACTGCCAATCTCTACTGAACAAAAAGTAAAAGGAGCTGGTAACTTGAAAACTACCACTAAATGACATCACAAGGTAGAACAGAGCATTCTGGGTTATTCAAACATGTGTGAATGAAACAAAACGCAACTCCAGGTCTGTTTTTGAGCAGGTAACAACATTATAACATGACTTAAAGCTCTCGAGAGTCTGTTTTGCGTAATACACAATCTTTAAAACCTCTCTCCATTGTTTTCACACACACACACACACACACACTCTTCTGCCCACTCGAGCACAATCACAGGGCCGTCCTCTCTCTCCTCTGCTCTTTGTGCAGCGTACACACTCGCAGCTCGACCTTGGAGACGCACAGGGGCCCTATCGGCGCTCACGGCCGTCCGCTGGGCTCTGATCCTAACACTCATACATTTTAATGCACGAGCGCAGCGGCCGACATCGTGGAGTGGTAAGCGCGATGCAGGAGATAGCCTTTTATCGGACCAAAACATACGCTACTGTGGTTGGTTTTAAATGAGGATACAGTGTCATGTGGTAGGTCAGTTCTAGTTCTGATTTAATACTGAAAGCTCCTATATGATGCAAAAGGGACTCTTGTGAGATTTAAGTTCTGTAAGAATCATGTTACCTCATAAAAAACAGACCTGGAGTTGTGTTTTGCTTCACTCACACATGTTTGAGTCTGTTTGCATCTCTAAAGCTCTCTCAGTATGCCCTGTTCCACTTTGTGATGTCATGTAGTGGTAGTTTTCAAGTCAACAGCTCCTTTTTTATCATTAGGTTCAGTAGATATTGGCAATTCCATGTCTGAAATGAGCCAAATGATTCTAGTGAAGGTGTGTGCAGTTTTAAAACACAACAGAGCACTTCCTGTATTACCGCATGACATCACAAGGTGGAACAGGGTGTTTTCAATTTGAGTGAAGAACTAAATAAAAATAAGTTTGGGTGTTAAACATGTGTGAATGAAAGAAAACACAACTCCAGGTCTGTTTTTGATCGGAAAAACGTTATAGTTTAGATCAGAAAACAGAGTAATATGAGCCCTTTAATTTGCTATACTGTTTTTAGTTATTTGCTCTTAAGATTATAGAAGAAGAAAACACAAATTACTATTATTATTATACTATTACTAATATGGAACTCGGCTCCTATAACTGGCAGCCTCAATGAGCTTCATTTGACTGGAGGTTTGAGGGAGGAACTGCTATAATCTTTGCAATTGTGTGGATTATTTCTTTACACTGCCTTCAAACGAGGCAAACTGGGTGAAGTGTCTTGCTTAAGGACACAATGGCATTTCCAGTGGCCTCCTATCCAAGCACCAACAAGGCCAAACCTGCTTATCTGCTGAGATGACGCTCCCTTAGAGGTAGAACGTTCTATCTGACAGTGTTATCCAAATGTAGTTATTCACTTGGAAGTTATTCATATATTCCAGTCCCTGGGTGAATGCTTTGCACAGTATCAACATTTTATGAAGTTTGGTGCTTTTTTTGAGGATTTTATGCATAAAAACAGGTGCTATTTTGAAGATTCACTTGGTGTTATACGGTTTTATCTGCCTGAATCATCAGAATACATTTAAACTGATAAATCACAGCAGCTTTGGAATGTTACTATTCTATCTTTGTTTTGTGACAGACAACAGCATTTTTGGTCTAAAATTACATTTCAGTCCAAAATTCAGATCCATTTTTATGTATTTTGAGTCATTATGAAACGTTTCCAAATACAAGTTAAGTTAATTAGTAGTTTATTCTGTCATTTTGCAGCACTACAAAACAAAACAAAACCAAAAACATAGACTCCAACCTCAGGGATCGTGACTGAAAGAGTTTAGGTCAAAGTAAAACCACTTCTAATGCCAAACCGTATTAAACAATGAAAAAAGCAGCGTATGAACAACCAATTTGTATTTACAATTTCACAAATTATAGTTCTGTGTCTACTCAACGTTATAAGGTTTTATCTGCCTGAACCAATCAGAACGCAGAATAAATGTAAACTTTTAAACCAGTCACAGTCACACTCAGCTGTTTTGGAATGTTGCTGTTCTGTCTTTGTTTTGTTACAGACGACAGCATTTTTGATCTAAAAGTGACGTTCCAGCCCAAAATTCAGATCCATTTTTATGTATTTTGAGTCATTCTGAATGACAAACATAAACTCAAAAGAAAGTTGAAGTTTTGGGATGTTTTGTATGATTCTGTTCTGAACTGAAGAAGCAGCGAAATGTTTTGGACCTAAATAAACGTTTGTCCATTTGACAAATTGAATTTCTCCTTTGCCATAGTTTCTACCTGGACACACATTTAAAATGTACAAAAAAACAAAAAAAATACTGGTCAAAACTTTATAATTCTGCATGAATAAAGGCTGAACAATGAGCATTTGGGATTTTGCAGTTTGAGCTTCCAGACAGGAGGCCTCTGCAGACCAAAGGTTCTTCAAGTGAAAGGAAGCCAGCGAGAAAAGATTGTTTTGGTGTCTCTTGTTGCTCGCACATTTAATATCTCATCAAAAGGAATTCTATTTTGGTGGGACGAGGCTGAAATTTCCCAGCTGGCCACCGATCCCCTGCTCTACTCTTTCTTCCACTCATCTTTTGTGGTAGAAGTTTGTGCAGTTCTGCGAATAAAAGAACCCAGTGGGTGAGTTGCAGAGAGGCAGAAATAATTGCATAAGACAGACTCGAAAACTCCAGAGGCTCCAGAGAAACTCCAAGGCCACAGTCTGTTCTGTTTTACTCACAAACTCATCTCAGGGCTCACTTTGCTTTAACTGCAGCTTTGTACAGTCGGGCTGAATATATATTTGTATTACTGTATCTATTATTTGACCCCCATCTCTTGTTGTTTTTGCTTCTTATTTTGGTTTTATTATTACTGTTCATATTTTATCTCTTTGTTTTAATAATATATTGTGATGTCTGAGCTGCTGTGTCCAAATCATTTCTCTTGTGGATCAATAAAATTCATCTGAAATGGGTTAAAAGTGCTAAAGAACTTCCTTTCCTACTCAAAACCTTCAAGACCTAAGGGCAATTTTACTACATTTGTTCTCGTCTGGATTTTTTCTTAATTTTGCTATTAAAACTGTCCCTTTTACCCCCTAATTAAATGTTATACATCCATTTTTCCAGTACAACCTGTTATTTCACAATCTGCTGCTGGACTTGTGTCATGTGGCTGTAACAAAAGCCAAAGGAAACCAGAAATACAAATGAAAAAAGAACATGGGAAATAAAAGTCACACCCTCTCATACAAAACATGCAGCAAACATGTATAAACAACTTTTTGGACATAAAAAATGCTTAATTTAGGGCCTTAGCTACAAAAATGCAAAATATCAAGTGTGTAAGGAAACTGAAATAATTATTATTGACCTCAAAACAAAAAAAAGTGCAATCGCCCCATTATTTTCCTGGTCCAGTCATGGAAACAAATCCTGTCAGGTCCAGGGCCAGAGCCTCATCACTTCCTGCATTTCCATGGTGATTATTGCATTTAGATTTGTTAATTTGGACTGAAATAAACCTTTCAAATAAAAATAGTAAGGGGTGTGCAATTATGCAGAATAAGATGCAGAATTTGCCGTTTATTTGAGAAATAACTGCACTTAGAGCGTCTTTTTCAATTGTTCAATTGTAAACACACACAGTCAGAGGAGTCGACCATCTTGACTCACTTCACTCTTTGGCAAAGTTTGGGCCAATCAAAATGGACCGAGCACATGAGTTTGGTGGAAAACAAAGTTTCTATTGGACACTTTTTGCCGGAATAATGCCGGAAATATGTTTGGAAAGTCTGATCTTTTCAAAGAAAAAAAAACAAACAAACAGTAAATTTCTATCTTTTATGGTTGGAATGTTATGTGCAGTTATATAAAACATATTCTCCAGTATCATATACAATACCGTAGGTCTGGAAGGGTAAACCAGACGTACGTCATCGTCCGCCATGACAAGGACCATCCAAACTGACCAGTGAAGTTGGGAAGGAGTCAGGAAAGGAGACACCATGCTTCCTTTCATAATCCCTTTAGCACAGGAAGTTCGGGAGGTTCCCAACCAGAGGTAAGGAGCTATGAGGCAGCCAAATGTTTCCAAGTACGATCGCACCAGTTAGTTTGTAGTTAGTAGTTTATTTGGTCATTTTGCAGCACTACCAAACAAAACAAAGCAAAAAATATAGACTACAACCCCATGGATGATGACTGAAAGTGTTTAGGCTGAAGTAAAAGTATTTCTAACGCCTAAACCTGTTAAACAATGACAGGATTCAGAGAAAAAAAAGCAGCGTCTGAACAAAAAGTTTGTGTTCACAGTTTCACTTGCGACTTGTATGTATAAGAGACAAAATATAAATTAAAATAAATAAAATTTCATGCATAATTCCTGCATTCCAAAGCTCTAAACTCTCAAAACATAACGCTTTATATTTTTTAAAGGCTTCTACAGTGTTAGACTTTATTAAATCATCATTCAGATTGTTCCATATCCCCTCGAACAGAAATGCAATCTGTTTTTTTTTGGTTCTTATCTTTATTTTTTAAGGATATTTTCGTTTATGGTCGTACAAACTAATAATAATGATAAAGAAGGCACATTGTTTGTGAGCGTATCAAAATAAGCCAAATGAAAATGAAGAATGTAAGAATGTTATTATCTTTTTTTAAATATTGTACAAGTTATACACTGCAGCAAAATGTTAATAAAAATCTTCTGCATATATAAACTCAACTTTACTACATATGAACTAAAACTACTATAGAAGCACATCAGTCTGCTTGAGATTAGAATGTGTTTAATGCAGCTTTTTCGCACATCTGTTTACATTTTTTCAACCTTATATTAAGTTATTCATCTTGTTTTCAGATTTATTATCGACTCACTCGTTCTGAGTCTGCTTCATTCTAGTCTAGAGGTCGTTTATTTGACGATAACTTGTCAAGTAAAACGATCTTCTGCGTGGACAGATCATTTCACTACTTTTGAGTCATTTTCTGAGAGATTTAAGCATTTAGATCTTACATTTTGGCCAAGCTTTTCTGCAGTATGTGCCCTGATGGGCTCAGCTTCTGTCGAGCTAAAGGACAAAAGGGCACAACTCAGTGGAATATGTGTGCTCTTCGGTGAGTCTGTTCTGTGCTTTTTCAACGATCGCTCCTTCTCCTCATTGCTGCTTCTTTGGTGCTTATAGTTGACCTCGTGACATAGTTCTGAGAGGTCAACGAAAAAGAGAAGAAAGGAAAAGAAAGGAGGTATTTTTGCCCATTTTCGGATGGAGTCTAAGTCTGCAAAACAGCTCGGATGAAAGTAATGTGTGACCCAGGGCTGTAGTTAATCAAATTTTAATCAAGATCAAGATTCCAAAAGTCGCTGATATGCTTGGGTGTTTCAAAAAGAGGGAGAATTATGCATTTATTTTCTTTCTTTATTTCTTTATTTTTAGCTTTCTCCCATATTACGTTCTATTACACTGTTCCCTAATCAGAAACAGGCCTGATGTCATCTACGCCTGTTTGAGCATTTCAGAGATCTCTCCTGGGCCCTCATCAAACCCTATTTAAGGTTAGCTGTAAGAGGCTGTACAAGGCTCCGCCCACAAGCCTACATCACCCACACTCCCACACGATGACAATTCTCCGTAAATATGCAAAAACATAAATATACAAACATAAAGATACAAAACCGCACACTGCGACTTCACAAACCTGATGTGCAGTAGTGTCATTAACAGGAAGGACAGAGTGTGTTGTGAAGGGACAACGACTAAGGGCCAATCCCATTTCTAACTTCTAATTTCCTTCTCCTTGCCCCTTGAAACTGAGCAATAAGGGGTAGGGGTTGAAAGTCGACCTCTTACGAACTGGGACTCCCCTTCAACCATCACATACGTCATCAGAAGTCTCCACCAGCTTTTACGTAAACTTACTGTCAGAGCAGAAAGACACGCAGACCATTTAAAAGAACAACCTGAGCTTCTCTAAGGGTTAAACAAATGATATCACTTATAATTACTTGGGTTACTATGTCCAAATAACAACTGTGCAGCACGGACGCTCACAATTTGTTCACAACTTTATTTACATGCATCAACCGATCACTCGAGTCACAAACAACATGACACGATCGTACGGTCTATGGACACTATTCAACGTAGTACTAAAGAATTTTTCATGTGGATTTTAGGAAGAAAATGACCATTACACATGGGAACAACGTTAAACTTAAGACAATACAGCAGTTATCACAAATTTAAACCATAAGTAATGGAGAAAATACATTTGTGAACTTGGTGGTGGCAGCAGAGATCCTGCCGGTGATTCGCATTCTGAGAAACTGCTCATACTCCTCCGTTTGGAGTTTGCCTCTGTGATATCTTTGTTTGGAGGGGTATAAAGCCCTACCACTTTCCCCTACCCCTCTGCCGTAATGGTGACTGGGGAGTAATGGGATTCAGCCTGAGTGTGCACTGCAAAAAAGGATTTTTTAGCATAGTTAAACTGACTTGAATTAAGCAGATTCATCTTAAAAGACCAATTTTAAGATTTTTTTACTTAATAAGATGAGATTTTTTTTACTTGTTTCAAGATATTCCATCCTGATTTATCTTATCTAGATATTACAACTTATTCTAAGCACTTTTTATATTAAATCAAGCCAGGTTAAGCCTCTTTAACTTCCTTCTCAAACCATCCATCCCATCCATCTTCTTCCGCTTATCCGAGGCCGGGTCGCGGGGGCAGCAGTCTAAGCAGGGGCTCCCAAGCTTTCCTCTCCCCAGCCACTTCCTCCAGCTCCTCCGGACGGACCCCGAGGCGTTCCCAGGCCAGCCGAGAGACATAGTCCCTCCAGCGTGTCCTGGGTCTTTCCCGGGGCCTCCTACCAGTGGGACATGCCCGGAACACTTCCCGAGGGAGGCGTCCAGGAGGCATCCGGACCAGATGCCCGAACCACCTCAGCTGGCTCCTCTCGACATGGAGGAGCAGCGACTCTACTCCGAGCTCCTCACCTTATCTCTACCTTATCTCTTCTCAAACCAATAAGTTGAAATATCTTTCCACAAATACTTGAAACTAGTGTTTTCTGTTTAGAACAAGATTCATATTTTGTCTTGTTTTAAGAAAACTTGGTAGGTGAAAATTTCTTACTGCACTGGCAGATAATTTCACTTAAGATAAGGCATTTTTACCTCAAAATTGGTATTTTTTCTTATTTTTGATAGGCCTTTTTTGCAGTGTGGAGAGCAAAGGGAAAAAAGAGTAAAAAACCAAAATGAAACTTAAAAAAGAAACATGTTCATACACTATTTTCGGCGAATGTAGCATTTTCAAAACAATAAAAGGTAACATGGTGAGTAAAATACCCCCTCCTTAGAGCTGCATTGCACAACCTTTCTGGTGGAGGGTCTGTCACCTGCTTGTTTCTATGGATACGTCATTGCTCTGCCTGGAATGTTCCACAGCATGACATTAAACAGCTCTACTTTACATTTATTCAATTACAGGTGGTTTTATATCTTAAAAATCCCTAGAAAAACAGGCATTCTGTGAGCGGGGTCGCCTCTCCACAGATCTGACCTGTAACTTGGTCTGGTTTAGTCTTCAGCAGAAAAGCTACACAATGCACCATTAAGTTTAGATTAAGTTCAGACTAGGCAGAAGCAATTAGACTTTTTCTTGCCGTTTGTTTGTGTTTTTAATATCACCGACGCACTGTCCTTTTTACAATTTACATGCTCCCGCTGGGTCAGATCATCCGCAAACATGGACTTTCATTCCACTGTTATGCTGATGACACTCAGCTTTATATGAAAATGGACCCCACCTCCTCCTCAGCCCTACCATCTGTCCTCCACACTTGCCTCGAGGAGATAAAGGCATGGATGGCAGATAACCACCTCCAACTAAACAGCAATAAAACTGAAGCTATGGTATTTGGAACTCCACATCAAACTCAGTCATTCTCTAATTCAAGTATTCTTCTCTCTGGTCACAACATCCCCTTTTCTTCATCTGTCACAAACCTTGGAGTCAAACTCGACCCACATCTTTCATTTGACAGTCACATACACCACCTTTCCAAAGTGTCTTTCTTCCATCTTAAAAACATTTCTAAACTCCGTCCTTTCCTTTCCCAATCTGATTCTGAAAAACTGATCCATGCCTTTGTCTCCTCACGACTTGACTATTGCAACGCCCTCCTCGTTGGGATCTCTGGCAGGAGCCTTCAGAAGCTACAGCACATCCAGAACTGTGCTGCCAGGATCCTGACGAGGAGGCGTAAATACGACCACATCACCCCTGTTCTCCGCTCACTTCACTGGCTGCCCATTCAACATCGGATTCATTACAAACTCTGCCTCCTCACCTATCAGTGCATACATGGAACTGCCCCAGCCTACCTCTCAGAGCTTCTCACGCCATACACCACCTCACGACACCTTCGTTCATCCTCCACCTACTGTCTCCATCAGCCAAGGACCAAACTCTCCACTATGGGAGATAGAGCTTTTCAGGCTGCAGCCCCACGCCTGTGGAATGCCCTCCCAGAGTCCCTGAGGATGCCTCAGAGTCTGGAGGCTTTTAAGAAAGGACTTAAGACATTTCTGTTTAAAAAGGCCTACTAGGTTTTTACATTGTTTACCTTGTGCTAGGATGTTTTAAATGTACTTTGTAAGTGGTTTTTTTTTATCATCTTTTTATGCTTTCTCTGTAGCACTTTGAGATTTCATTGAAATGTAAAGTGCATTACAAATAAAATTTATTATTATTATTATTATTATTATTTCCAGGAAATGAATACTGAAACTCACTCGAATTCTTTTTTTAATTGTGATTCATTTTTGTCACATCGCTCGGCCTCATTAGGGACCAAAATATGCATAATTTTAACATTTCCCAGGATTAAGAACGGAAAATTGCACGCCCCGATTTCTGCATTCTATTAGTTTTGCTCGATTTGCATGTAATCAGTGGATATGAATGAGAACCAGATACCATTTCCCAAAACTGTTACAGATCGTCGTCATTATGCTATTTAAATTAATTTTAATAATGAAAATGATTGGCCTACTTCCCCGTGTTTTACAAAAGTTTGATTAAATAATTTCCCACTAACAAATTCTCTTAAATAAACTGTAATGGCAATTGCAAAACCACTGCAAATGTGATGTTTAATGTTACAAATGGAAAATAATTACTTAGATTACACCTGATTTTGATTTGACAAAACAAAACATAACATTAAATTATGTCAAATACTTTTTAATTTAATTTTTTTTTTTTTTTTTTTTTTTTTTTACTATCCTCTTGTACTTGCAAAAACTGTCTAATGCTTTTCTCCATGAAGATGTTATTGTTTTGTCTGGAATGTTTCACAATGTGGTATTAAACCTTTCTATCTCCATGGAGACCAAACCAGACCAAGTTACAGGTCAGATCTGTGGAGAAGCGACTCCGCTCAGTCAGAATACCTGTTTTTCTGTTTTTTTTTTTGAGGGTTAGGCCTGGTCTAGACCTGGATTAGTCCTGGTTTAGACCTGGTTTAGACCTGGTTTAGTCATTGTTTAGTCGTGGTTTAGTCCCGGTTTAGATGTGGTTTAGACCTGATTTAGACTTGGTTTAGACTTGGTTCAGACCTGGTTTAGACCTGATTTAGAACTGGTGTAGTCCTGGTTTAGTCCTAGTTTTGACCAGGTTTAGTCCTAGTTTAGTCCTGGTTTAGGCCTGGTTTAGTCTTAGTTTAGTCCTGGTTTAGTCCTGGTGTAGACCTGGTTTAGTCCTGGTTTAGTCCTAGTTTAGACCTGGTTTAGTCCTGGTTTAGTCCTAGTTTTGACCAGGTTTAGTCCTAGTTTAGACCTGGTTTAGACCTGGTTTAGTCCTGGTTTAGTCCTAGTTTTGACCAGGTTTAGTCCTAGTTTAGTCCTGGTTTAGGCCTGGTTTAGTCTTAGTTTAGTCCTGGTTTAGTCCTGGTGTAGACCTGGTTTAGTCCTGGTTTATTATTTTTGAGCTATAAAACCACCTGTAATTGAATAAATGTAAGGTAGAGCTGTTTAATGTCACACTGTGGAACATTCCGGGCAGTGCAGTGACATATCCATGGAAACAAGCAGGTGACAGGGCGACAGTAGCCCAGCTGATAAAAGCTTTTGTCCACCAGTCCCATGGCTGGAGGTTCGAATCCTGCTCTTAACAATAAAAACATCCTTTGTGGAACAGCCTGGTTGGCGCAGTGGTTCCAGCTCCCACACAGAAGTGCTGCCATTGTGTCCTTGGGCAAGACACTTAACCCACTTGGTCCCTAGTGTCTGCACTGGTGTCGCACTCTGGTGTGTGAATGGGTGAGTGGTTCCTTGTTGTAAAGCGCTTCGAGTCCCTTGAAGGTGGAAAAACGCCGTATAAAAATGTATTGTATGACTATTTACCATGTGACGGACTCCCGACCGAAAAGTTACACAGTGCATCTTTAAGCTCTCCTTATTAAACGAGGTCTACACAAAAAAGAAAAAGAAAGAATACACCTGATTTGCATTTGACAGAACCAAAAGAAAATCACTTTAGGACAAGCTTTCTTTCCAGTTCACTCTTGTATTCGCAGTAACCTTAACCACGCCTGGTAAACACCGTCTACAAAGTCAGTCTGGAATCTCCATACGTGCTGTCAGTCTCTGTGAAACGCTCCGTCCTTGTGTACGAGTCTGGGGTCTGGGGTCTGGCTCGTGTCTCCGGACCACCCCTCTCCTCGCGTACAGACCACATTGGGCCCATTTGTTCTGCCCGGAGCGGTGGGCCGTGCATGGAGGTGCGGGAGCGGAGCCGGGGCGGTGTGTTTCGCGGGAGGGGGTCTGGGGTTTGAAGCCCGCTGCGTAATGCTATCTGCCCCGGCTTTTCCCCCCCGAGACAAGTGTAACGAGAACTGAGGAGAGGGGAATGAAATGTGAGGGGCAGATGAGAAAAACAGGATATAAACGAGTGAAAAGCACATGGGGCGCTTTCCACGACCTATATTTCCAACGGTTCAAAAAAGACGAGTAAAAAGAAAGTGACAGGAGCGTCCTTTGTGCTAAATCTTTATCTTCAGCTCTACAAAAAGCAAATTAGTGAAGAAAAGCCACTACTATAGGCTGAGCAAGCGCTTTCTCAACGACTCTGAACAAAATATTATTGGTGCAAAGACGTCACTTTCGAATTGCAACTCATTCCACCACTAAAATCGTCTGCTCATTTATTCATCAAACTTAAAGGGGAACTCGGGCACGTTTGAAGCTAAAGTCCGTTGCTAGAGGTGGTCAAATACTGTCAGAAGACAAAAAACAGCACAGATCCGCGTTGCCTCGGCGGAGATCTCGCTGTGACAGTGAGTCTGTCAAGGCA
>CM060668.1:33365945-33445945 GCA_030686955.1 Odontamblyopus rebecca
ACACACACACAGCAAACACCATCGCACAAACACACACATACAGACACACACGCACGCACATCCACACATGCACACACACATAAAGCAAACACTAACATCGCAAAAACACACACATACAGACACACACGCACGCACATCCACACACACATATACATGTACACACACATGCACACAGCAAACACCAACATCACACAAACAGACACGTACAGACACACACACGCATACAAACACACACGCACATCCACGCACACACATGTATGTATACACACACACGCACACAGCAACATCTACATCGCACAAACACACACATACAGACACACACGCACACAGCAACATGACCCCTGACATTTACACAATACACACACTCAGACCCTCACACATACATAGAGCAAAACCACCATCACACACATACAGAAACACACACAGATACATGCACGCACACACACACACACACACAGACATACACAACCCCCTCTGCCCTGC
The DNA here is from genome assembly GCA_030686955.1 of Odontamblyopus rebecca. Lineage (NCBI taxonomy): Eukaryota > Metazoa > Chordata > Actinopteri > Gobiiformes > Gobiidae > Odontamblyopus > Odontamblyopus rebecca. The sequence continues at coordinate 33,366,429 of CM060668.1, forward strand.
TCAACACCACCCCTGACATTTACACAACACACACACACACACATCTAAGCCACCGTGGCACAAACACCGGTCACGAGTTCATCTTCGAGCTAATTAGCAATAAATTCTCCCCGCTGACGTCCCAAAATGGCACCAAACTTGTTAAATTGCAGCCACCGGTTGAGGCGGCGTTGCGGTCGGAGTTTCGAAACACGGCCTTAAAATGTCATTACGTTTGTTTGATAGCGCTGGGATCGTTGCCTCCGCCGCGTAATTTAGAACGACTTGGAGTAAAATGGCAGCGAAGTCAATCAGGGCATTTGGACAAACAAATTAGACCCAGAGAACAGATTATGGTTTAGATTTAGACACGGAAAGGAGCGGATGTGCAGAAGGAGGAGGAGAAGAAGGCGGAATCTGCTGAAGAAGAAGAGAATGAACCCAAGAAAGAACGGAGATCTGAGTCAAAGGACACAGGGAGTTAGAAAGGTGCATTGTGTAACTTTTCTGGTGGAGGGTCCGTCAAATGCTTGTCTCCATGGAGATCTTATTGCTTTGTCTGGAATGTTCCATAGTGTGATATCAAACAGCTCAACCTTAAAGGTGGTTTTATAGCTCAAACATACCTAGAAAAACCTACTTTTGACTTCAGGGTTGCCTCTCCACAGATCTGACCTGTAACTTGGTCTGGTTTGGGGTCCATGGAGATAGAAAGGTTAAATGCCATACTGTGAAACATTCCAGACAAAATAATAAACCAGGTCTACATCAGGTTTAAACCAGGACTAAACTAGGTCTAAACCAGGACTAAACCAGGTCTAAACTAGGTCTAAACCAGGTCTAAACCAGGACTAAGCCAGGTCAAAACCCTTGCTAAACCAGGACTAAAGCAGGTATAAACCAGGTCAAAACCAGGACTAAACCATGACTAAAGCAGGTCTAAACCAGGTCAAAACCAGGACTAAACCAGGTCTAAACTAGGTCTAAACCATGTGTAAACCAGGTCAAAACCAGAACTAAACCATGACTAAATCAGGTCTAAAACAGGTTTAAACCAGAACTAAACCAGGACTAAACCCGGACTAAACCAGGTCAAAACTAGGTCTAAATAAGGACTAAACCAGGTCTAAACCAGAAGTAAACCAGGACTAAACCAGGTCTAAACCCAGACTAAACCAGGTCTAAACCAGGACTAACCCTCAAAAATACCTACAGAACAAACATTCTGACTGTGAGCAGGGTCGCCTCTCCACAGATCTGACCTGTAACTTGGTCTGGTTTGGTCTCCATGAAGATAGAAAGGCTTAACACCAGACTGTGAAACATTCCAGACAAAGCAATAACATCTGCATGGAGAAAAACATTTGACGGACCCTCCGCTGGAAAAGTTACACAATGCACCTTTAATAAATACTTTAAACGGGTCAGAAATGTTCCATGGTTTTAGAAATGGACACAACTAACCCACTTGAACTAAAAACCTTGTGGTCTGAAGGCAAACCCGAACCAGCCACTCGAATATGGAGTTTTTGTTTGTTTGTCAAGATAAGGTTTCAGTATCAAGAGGAAAAAAGGATAGTTCTAGCTGACAGGATTGGACTACACTTTTATTACCGACTAATAACTATAATTACGCAATTACACACATTTCGGTGCGAAGAAACAAATTGCGTGTTCCAATTTAACACGCAACTCCCTTGTTAAGTGCTGAATTGTGGATTTTGTCACGAATAAACAACAAATAAACCACAGGAACTTCAACCAAAACTAATACTGCACGACCACCACCTTCTGAACGAAAGAAGCTACCTCGTTTGAACTGAATTCTTCGCATGCTTTTGGCTCGGACCTTCGCGACGGGGGGAGAAAAAATGGGAGCCTTTTGTCCAAACGCTGTACTGGACACTGTAATCCTGATCTAAGCTGTTTTCGGAGCCAGAACGCGGCAATCACCAATCTTCAAAGCTCAAAAGTAATGGACAAACTGAAGCTGTAGTTTGAGTAAATGACCTGCTTTGATTCCCCGTCCCCGTGATTAAAGTCGAGAGCGAAAATCCAGCTCAGATGCCGTGATTTTGACAGTGGTTTTTAAGATAAACGACTCCAACATGCACCATTACGGACGGCCAAAGCTGTACCATATGCACGACGGGGTTACACGTGGACGCGACGGTGCGGAGCCGGACGAGGCGGCGACTACGGGGCCGACTTGTGATTTTCGGTGTGATTTTGTTTATCTTCGAGCGGTCAGGTTGAGTTGCGGGGGAAAGTGCAAATCTACGGTAATTTAAAGGTCTTCGCTATTTATTTTTGTTGTTTTGATGCCGGAGCCTTTTGGCGGACGACGGCAGAGGTCCAGATGTGGTTGCGTTGGACTTTTTGCCCGTTGATGACAGTTTTGGAGTCAGTGTTGAAGTCAAAACCGAATCTAATTTTCAGGTTTTTTCAACTGGCCTAAATACCAAGGCAACCGTTATGTAACGTTAAAAGGAGCTATGGTATATTTTAGATACAAAATTTTCACTTTGTTGGCTACTTTCTTGTTTCCATGGAGATGTTATCGCGTTGTCTGGAGAGTTTGTACAGTAAAAGTCCTATATTACGCGAGAATTACGCGTGAATCATTTTTGCGATTATTTTGGTCAATATTAAAATCACGATTACTCAAATGATAATTTTTTAGTTACATGATGCGTTTATTCAGCAATTCTGTCTAAAAAAAACACTGTTATTGATCATTTACGCAAAACTTTCAAATCGAAAATAAATATAGGCTACAAATACAGTACTGTGCAAAGGTTTTAGGCAGGTGTGATAAAATGATTCAAAAATATAAATAATGATTGTTTTTATCAGTTTACAAAATGCAAAGTGAGCAAACAAAAGAAAAAAGTCCTTCAGAACTATTATGATTATGATGATTATTATTATTATTAGTAGTAGTATTAGTATTATTATTATTATTAGTAGTATTAGTATTAGTATTATTATTATTGGTATTATTATTATTATTAGTAGTAGTAGTAGTAGTATTAGTATTAGTATTATTATTAGTAGTATTATTATTAGTAGTATTATTATTAGTAGTAGTAGTATTATGTTTATGTTTATTATTATTATTTGTTTTATTATGGTTTTTTCAAGGTCATGATAAAATCGAAATCATGATTTTATTTTTTTTTAAATCGTGATATATTTTTGCAATATCGCCCACCCCTAATCAAAAATAAATCCAGCTGTTCTACGATTTCTATATTTAAAAAATAAAATACATTTGCTTATTTATATAAAACAGATCCCAAAATAAACTTTGTTAACCTTGAAATTGATTCAACTCAATTATAGGTGTTTGGAGACCGTTTGACAGGCAAATCAATCATATTAGTCTGTTAACAGCTACTTTCACAAGGTGGAACCGAGTGTTTGTGAGAAGAACTACACTTAAAAATGCAGAATTTGTGTGTGAATGAAACAAAACACACCTCGAGATATGTTTGTGATCAGGAAACAACATAGATTAGAAAACTGCAAAATACGGGCTCTTTAAACCAAGCAAAATACTGATTATTTTTGTGAGCCGTGTTGACTTTTTACATCTTTTCCTCGTGGCTCCAGCTGCTTGTCTCTCTGCAGATCCAAACTCTGCAGAATGCCAAACTGTGGAAACTTCTGCAATCACAACACACAGATAACAGGCCGCGAAAAGACTAATGAAACAAATGTTTGAAAATACTGCGTGTGCATGAGACGTTATTGTTGTATTTATTAGCATACTTTCCATTACAATCCCACCAGACAAATAAACAAAAGTCATCTTAAATCCACAATTCTTCCAGTTGATATCGACCAGGCTCCGTCCTGACTTGCTTTTTTCCATTATTTTGTCTGTAAATAAATTCTAATTCCTAACTCGACTCCAAATTCTCTCTTTTAACCGCGAGCGTCAGTGAGCTTCATTTGACTGAAGCCAGATGCTATGGGTGATGTCACTCCCTTATAGTTTTTTCTTCTTTTCTTTTTTTATTCTTTATACAGTCTATGTTCTCATCACAAGAACATAATGCGCCTCGAATACTGAACCAGAAAGCTTGTGGTCTGAAGCTGAAACCAAACGAGCCACTGTCACCCCAAAACAACAGAAAAATGAGGAGTTTTTTGTTTGTTTGTAAAGATACGGGTTTGGTATTAACAGGAAAAAAGAAAAGGTCAAGCTGGTTGGATTACACTTTTATTACCAACTAATAAGTACAATTACACACTTATTACATATATGGCATGGTAATAGGGATGGGACAAGAGTTCGTGCCACAGATCTCGAAACCTCGCATAAAATTGCCACGAGATTGTGCACACATGCTGAAAATGATGTTGTGAGATTTAATTATTTTCCCATGTTTTTACGTTCGGATTGGAAACAAAAATGGAGTAAAATACTGGCGGGTTTCATTTTTTATGAAGCTGTAGTCCAAAAAAGCGCTGCTACGATGACAGAAAAGATATGAAATAAAGTGAATCAAAAATGCTGAGGTCGAAATTGGGAACTGGATGGCGCGGAATATCAAAATCTCGTCTTGTCTCGTTCTCGTATTGCGGAAATTGCACCTCTACAAACTAAAACCAAAATCCAATCCACTTTATTTCCATTTTCAAGTGCTAAATTGTCACAAATGGTCACATTTTTATAGACCTTTTCTACCTTCAAGTCACTCAAAGCGCTTTCCAACAAGGAACCACTCACCCATTCACACACCAGTGTACGCAGACACTGGGGGTGAGGTGGGTTAAGTGTCTTGCCCAAGGACACAACGACAGCTTCATCTGTGGGAGCTGGAATCACACCAGCCAAACTGTGGGTCAGTGGATCTGACGCTCACCGAATGATGTTTATGTCGAGAGCGGGATTCGAACCACCAACCTTCAGTGGTGGACAAACGCTCTACAAACTGGGCTACTGTCGCCCAGTGCTGCACAAATATATACTAATAACAATAATATAAAGATAAAATAAATGCTCAGATTTAATCTATCTAGTCTTAAAATATTAAACAAGAGCAAAACCATAGAATAGCAATCAATAAGTAAAACCAATTAAATAAATGAAAAATAAATAAAAGACACAGAGGAGCACACAACTCACGCTGTGTTAAAAGCCCGAGAATAAAAGTAGGTCTTAAGATGAGACTTAAAACCCTCCACTGTGGGGGTGTTGGGACATGGGGGCGAGAGTGTTCCAGAGTTTGGGGCCGGTCACAGAAAAGGCCCCGTCCCCCTGGTTTTAAGTCTCATCTTAGACACCCCAAGCTGGAGCTGGAGCCCTCGGAACTCAGATCGCGCAGGGGATGTAAATTTGCATGTACTGTGGGGCCCAGTCCATTCAAAGCTTTAAAATCCTCAGTTCTTCCAGCTGATATGGTCCACGCTCCGTCCAGACTGAACCTGCACCGGCTCGTGGTGACACAGTGAGACGCATCAGGGGAAAACATGAATAATTAATGAATAATGCATGAGCTCTTGTTTACCGGCCTCAGGAAAAAGCACTAGGGGGCGACGCACAGCCCACTTTTAATCTGTAATCTGTCACGAGCAGAAACCGGCGCTCCCAAACACACTCAATATGGTGGAGAGCTACATTTTCACGCCTCCGTGCACTTGGTATTTACAGCAAAGACAACAATAACACGAAAATCACATTATGAGCACCTGGTAAACAGACCGGCCCGAGTGGAACAGAAAACCCGCCTGTAGTGGAGCTATGGGGCTGTGGAGGAAAACAAAGTGCCCCAAGAACATTACTACAAGATAAAGAACCAAACGGCTTAAAGATGGACTATGCACGTTTTCTAATGCAGGGTCTGATGATGTTTAGACTGGAATGTTCCGCAGTATGTAACAGTATTTAAAGGGCCCGTATCATGATATTCTGATCTATGTTAAAATCACCAACAGACCTGGACTTGTGTTTTGTTTCATTCACACATGTTTAAAGCACAAACCTTGAGCATTTAGGCTGAGCTCTGGTTGGTTCTGCTTCAACTGAAAACACTCTGTTCCACCTTGTGATGTCATATTGTAATACAGTAAGTCCTCCATTTGGGTAATTATTGTTGAAATAACCTCAAATTTTCACAGAATGTATAGAAACAGATCGAGAAGTCATTTCGCGTCTTTGAATCTGCTCGCACACACTCACCCGAGACTGTGCAGCCTTCAATGCAAAATTTGGAGAAACTTCACCAACTGGCAAACAAATCTGAACTTGGTAACAAAAATGTAAAGAGGAAGGCTTAATATGAAGGACTAAAGAATTTGGTAGATTGAGCTAGACTTAGCACACGTACACACGTAGCCGGGTATTTTTAAACCGAACATTTCCCCCCTCCGTTTATAAAAATAGTTTTATCCACACCGCCTCATCTTCGAAAAAAAAAAATACCTTCTACACATAACCGAACATCTGCGTTTTCAATCACATTCATACACATTCCAAACCTGTAGATGGCGTTATTTCCATTGAGCCCTCACTTCACCGTCACTTCCGCCTAAACTTATCTTATTGCTCTTGGAGCAGTAGTTGGACTTCTGCAATTAAACATGTACATAGCACCTGCACAATAATTAATGCTACCACAGCTCTCAAGAAAAGACTCCGATCCATAGTCTGCTTTGGCTTTGGCTCTGGCTTTGGCTTTGGCTTTGGCTTTGGCTTTAACTTTGGCTTTGGCTTTGGCTTTGGCTTTGGCTTTGCAGTCGCCTAAACAAATGTCGCACGTTTGACGTCAGGGCAGATTCATATTTTTTGGCGCAGACAGTGACGTTTAAAACGCAAAACCCCAGTTATCTCTGTCCACACAAACAGGCATAAACGGAGTTTTCAAAAATCTTCTCTTTGGCCGGAGTTTTCCTGAATACTCGTTTTTGATGCGTGTTCGTGTGGATGACAGGTCAAAACGCAGCAAAACATCTTCGGTTTATCAGATACCCGGCTACGTGTGGACAAGGCCTTGGTAGTTTTAAAGATAATTGCTTATAACGTTATGTCAAATTTTTCAGTCCCATAATAAACTTATGATGTTCAACACCTAAGCCGTTTGATTTCATTGACCTAGACTTAGTAGTTTTCAAGATAATTGCTTTTAAAATTGTGTCAAATATTTGGGACACCCGTTACAGTCGTCCCTCGCTATATCGTGGTTCACTTTTTGCGGCCTCGCTGTTTTGCAGATGTTTTTTGTGCGCAATTGTGCGTGCTTTTTGTTTACAGTGTATGAACGCACATTGTGTTCTGCGTTCTGAACGGCTAAGGGAGAACCCAAGCATTGTTTTCTGTGTGTCTCTTTAAAAGAATAAAAAACAGCACCAACAACTCCCCATAACTATGCTTTTCACCCCCCCGCCCGCTCCTACGTTTAGATCTTGGGCAGATTTGGATGGAGTGTTGTCCTTCCCCGCTCCACTCTTAGATTGTGGAGGGGTTTTACAGCCTTCAAACATATATAATAATTGTAAAAAAAAATAAGCTGATTTGGCCTGTTGTGAGTTATTTTTAGAACGTAATAAACAAGGGACCACTGTACACTGCAAATTTCTCTGATCTGGCCAAGATTTTAAACCTTATATCAGGTTATTTGTCTTGTTTTCAGATTTATGATCAACTTACTAGTTCTGAGACGGCTTCATTCTAGTCTAGAGGTCGTTTATTCATCATTTCACTACTTTTAAGTCATTTTCTGAGTGTTTATATCTTACATTTTGGACACGCTGTTTTGCAGTCTATATCCATGACAGAAGAATCCATTTTGTGTAATAAAAGACCTCTAAGAGTTACTGAAAATACACAGAGATACAACACACAATAATAACTATACTACTCACTGAAGATATTAAAGCTAAAAAGGGTTTAAAAAAGGATGAAAAACATTTCAAATCCACCTGTTACTGGTTTTTTGTACCACTTTTAACATTTTCTGGCCCCTATAAACCAGGAACACCCCACGAGGACTTAAGTTTTGCCAATGTTTATTATTATATTAACCATCTGAGCCAATTGACACTCATAAAAATATTTAAACGTGCTCATTTGTTGCTTGTAACTATGAAAACTCGAAGATAAAACATTCACTTACGTTACGAAAAGGTATTCTCCGGGCAGTGTTCGTATACGGTTTAGAGACGTGTGAAGTCTTTGTCTGCAAATCAAACCGCTTTTTCATCTCCTTCGCAGCCTGAGTTGTCAAGCAGAGACATCAAATCCACCCATTTTCTTCGTGTCAGATCTTATTGTTTTAGAATCTCTTTCGCAGACAAAAGACAAAAGTCGGAGTTATAAATCAATGTCTTCTGTTCCGTTCTAATCACAAACTCCCAGGGTTTGTTAAACTCAAAATTGCGCATTTGAATTTCCAGATTACTCTAGTCTTCTCCAGCGTTCATTGTTTTTGTTGTCCCAAGATGGCCTCTGTTGTGTTTTCTCATGAGGAGCAGAGATATTTAGTGATAATGTGTTTAGTTGTGAAGTATAAATGGGTCAAGATGTGATAATAATCGTTACTGGAAAATCAAAGGAGAATGATGAATGAAAATGGCGTTTTCAAGACGCATTGTGCAATTTTTCTGCTTGTTTCTATATATATGCATTTCCGCTCTGCCTGGAATGTTCCGCAGTGTGACATTAAACAGCTCTACTTAACATTTATTCCATTACAGGTTGTTTTAGAGCTCAAAAATACCTAAAAAAAATCTAGCGTTCACCGAAAAAGCTTGGCCAAAATGAAAGATATAAACACTTGATGACTTAAAAGTAGTGAAATTATCTGTCAGTGGAGCAAGATCATTTTACTTGACAAATTATCGGAACATAAACTATCTCTAGAGTAGAATTAAGCGGTCTCTGGTATAATAAGTAGATCATAAATCTGAAAACAAGATGAATAACCTGCTGTAAGTTTTGAAATCTTGGCCAAATCAGAGAAATTTGCAGTGTTCGAGATCAGGCTCAAGAGGTTTGGTTTACTGATGGAACAAGACTTTTTGTACTTAAAATATGAAAATACATTTAGCTACACTTAAGAAAAAATCAACAACTCTTTGGACTTAAAACAAAAAAAAAAAAAAAATCCAATGTTGCTGGAGTAAAAAACATACTTATTCCATTGGTAGATCATGTTACTACTCAAATAAAGTGAAACGCAATTTGAACCTAACTACATATTGCTTTTCACAGTGCATATTTAAAATGAATCCTATGACAAAATCACAAATACTACTGTTGCTATGGCTACTACTTTTCGCACCATTAAATATTACTATACACCAATACTACTCACCTTAAGGCCTCCACACACTACAAGAGGATTTGCCCGATTTTGGATGCGATTTTGGTCGCTTTTCCCCGAGTATGTGGAGGCGTGACCCGAATTTTTTGTCTTTGTGTGCGATTTTGAAGCCGCTGTGCTCCTCATGTGTGGAGTCAGTGTCAGATCGTGACCACCAAACATCAGCAACGCTAAGGTAACAGCCGATAATAGAGCGCCAGGGGCAGAGGAGTGATGGACAGAGATACAAACGAAGCGTAAAGAATGAGGAGACTTTCCTCACCTCTCGTGAAGTGGTAAATAGAGTGCAGCATCACTTTATCCGTAGAAATTGTCCTCTGCAAATAATGACTTCCAATCTAAAGAACACACTATTAATCAAGTTTGAGGTGTTCTTTAGAAGTAAAAAGAGAAGACAGTTCCTCACCTGTGTCTGTTTACATCCACACAGCACACGGATCGAGGTGAAGCTGCAGATTCGCGATAGTAACTCTACTTCCTGTGGACCTTATCTCCAATCTTTTATGAAAAAAAACATGCATCTGAAGCCTTGCACCCATAGACTGAATAAAAAAGTGGACTAAGCGAGTGCGACGTCACCCATAGTGTTTGGCGCAGCTTCAAATGAGGCTCACGATGCTAATGGTTACAGAAGCGAACCAGGCTAAATGTTTTGAATAGGATTTTTTGGATGGACAAATTTGCAGGAAAATTCAGGATCATGTAGAGCAGGTCCATAAGAACATTTTAAGACCAAAATGACGAGGCTCACATCCGCAGTTACAGAAAGACAGGCGACCAGATCCCAATGTAAGTCAATGAGATCCACGGTCAGAAGGAGTCGGAAGAGCCTCATGGAGCACTTCCTATGTGGCACACGGTAGCTAGCATGTTAGCTATGTCCACTCATATGTATGGTCTATGATTGCACCACATTTCACAAATAATAATAACACACAGGTCCTATTTCACAACTTGTGTCCTGACTAAGACTATTTTTCTGGTCGAAACACGTTGGCGTCCCTCGATGCTATGAAGGACTTTTAATATATTCAGTCGGCGTGCCAGGAGTTTGCACCTTGCCCATTTTTACATTTTCCAGTAAGGACTATTTCTTGTTTAGATTTCACGTTAACCCTCGTAGAGCACCTGCACTGTTATTTTTGACTGTTTTGTGACCCAGTGAAGTGCAACTCCTCTCTTTGCCTAATAATAACACAGTTTTGACTTGTGTCTAAACTAGAACCTCGCCCCTCCACACCTGCCCGCTCCCTCCGCTCCTCCTCCTCCCTGCACCTCCCTGTTCCTCCTGCCCGTCTCGTCAGCTCTGGAACTCCCTCCCCCATGACCTCCGCAACACACACTCACTCTCACACTTCAAATCTAAACTCAAAACTCATCTGTTTAGACAGGCCTTCTCACTCTGACCATAACTGCACTGTCTTTTAATCTCTATTTGTTTTTTAAATGTATTTTTTCTTTAATTTTACACTGTTTTATTTTGTACTGTATTATTTTAATGTCCTCGATGTAAGGCGACCTTGAGAGACTTGAAAGGCGCCTAACAAATAAAATGTATTATTATTATTATTATTATTAGAAGTGCAGAGCTCTGATCTTTGAACACTTCAGAGTCTCAGAGCGAGTGGTTTTACTGTAGACAGGAAAAAGCTGACAGCTCACAGCTTTATATCCGCAGACAGATCCGGCTGCAGTCTTTGCGATCGGAGATTTCAAGTCTCATAAGATTCTCCTCGTGTCTGTGGTGTGCGTCTTTTATCGCACGTTTAAAAATGGTTTAAGACCAAAAAAGTCGTGTAATGTGCGACGGCCTTTAGTCTTATGGCACTTTCCTACGAACTTATGGTGAACTCCAGAATCAGAATCATTCCTTATAACAGGTATGACTCACTGATATAATCCATTAATATTGAAACACTGGGGGATGCTTTATGTATTCAGATATGAGGCACGCCGTCCGTTTAAAAGCCATCTTCTGTTTCTTGTCGACTGCAATAAAACAGGAGACAGATTGTAATTGTAATCACGGCCTGATCGGGAACATCTGCTGGTGATACATGAACCCGGATCGGCGCCAGAAGAAGTCCGACCTACTTTCGCTTTCTATCTGTTCCCCGCGTTACCAATCAATGGGCCTGCATCTAGCTCTTATTATTAGTGCACGAGTAACATGACCGAGCCAGGCCCTCATTTCCCTCGTGGATCAAAACGCCGTCCAAGAACATGAGTGAGGAGCACTACGAATGACGTCAAGGTGAAAAAGTACAGACTGACTTCGTTTCAACCTTCAAAACCTACCTCGGTGATCGCGGGGGGCTCAAAGCAGGGGGTCTCGCTAATTGGGGAAGTGACATTGTCCATGCAACAAAAGATGAAAGCAATTTAGTTGAAAAATATGTACTTGGAGATTGCAGTACAGGTCAGTGGATCTTGTACTTTTAAAGGTCCTACAAGTATATAACGCAAAGTTGACTCTTGTGAGCTTTAGGGCGTTTTAACGTTATTGGTGCCTCAAAAACAGACCCGGAGTTGTGTTTCGTTTCATTCACGCATGTTTGAGTAGTCTGTCTACATTTCCAAAGCTCAAAATTCCACCTTGTGATATCATGAAGTGGTAGTTTGCAAGTTAAAAGCTAAATTTTCCCTTTAGTTCAGCAGAAATGGGCAATTCCAGGGCTGAAATGATCGATTCTAGTGATGGTGTATGGAGTTTAAAAACACAGTGGAGCACTTCCTGGAGTTTAGAATTTAGGAGAATCTATCTAGGATCTAGGAGAATAGAATTTAGACAACAACATTAATATAAAAACTGTTATAAAGAGCCCAAACGTAAAGATATTTGCATCTAAACGCTGGCTTTACTCTTAATGATGGTATCTTTTATACACACTTTTCACTTTTTCCAGATATAATTTTAGGGAAGCAACTTTTTTTCCAATATAGATCTAAAATGAGTTAATAAAAGAAATGAGTCAGCTAACTTCTGGTTGAAAACTGACATTAATTTGTGCCTGCCATGAGATATGTGGCTGTAAAGACATTAAAAAGTGGAAAATGGAGTATAGAGCAGCGGGGTAGAGCTGCAGCGATCCAGTTTTTTCAGGTCCAATATCGATTTTGATACTATAGATTGAAGTATGTGGCAATTCCCAATATCAATGGATACCAAAGCAGATTAAAAATCCTCCTCGCCCGGCTCCTCCTCCTCGCCCGGCCTCCTCCTCCTCGCCCGGCTCCTCCTCCTCGCCCGGCCTCCTCCTCCTCGCCCGGCTCCTCCTCCTCGCCCGGCCTCCTCCTCGCCCGGCTCCTCCTCCTCGCCTGACTCTCCTCCTCCTCGCCCGGCTCCTCCTCCTCGCCCGGCTCCTCCTCCTCGCCCGGCCTCCTCCTCCTCGCCTGGCTCCTCCTCCTCGCCCGGCTCCTCCTCCTCGCCCGGCTCCTCCTCCTCGCCCGGCTCCTCCTCTTCGCCCGGCTCCTCCTCCTCGCCCGGCCTCCTCCTCCTCGCCCGGCTCCTCCTCCTCGCCCGGCTCCTCCTCCTCGCCCGGCTCCTCCTCCTCGCCCGGCCTCCTCCTCCTCGCCTGGCTCCTCGCCCGGCTCCTTCCCCACCTGGGTAGCTGTGGCCATACCGAACTGGCCCACGGGCCTGGACATCTATAGCCTGTCCGTCCATGGGAGTGGATCCCTCCTTCACTGTAGTTCTCCCCAAGGTTTCTTCTTTTTCCCAGGACCCTGGGTTTTTTGGAGTTTTTCCTTGCTGAGAAGGAGGGTCTAAGGACAGGGGATGACTGGACGATGTTTCATTTGCTGCTTTACATGAATGTTGTTTATTCCTGTTTTGATATGTCTGTGTGTATGTTTTACTCATCCAAATCTTGAAACGCCCTTAGAGGCAACTGTTGTTGCGATTTTGGGCGCTACAAAAATAAATTGAATTGAAAAACAGCATTTATGTCCTTAAAAAATAACAAGACAAAACGGGTCCAAATGTGTGATGTGGCTCTTATTTATATCTCAAATATCTCCAGAACAACTGTGTATCAATAAAAGTTCAAACATTATGAGACTTTCTGGGCGAGTAAATACTTTTATTACATTCATTCAGATGTCCAGCCAAGATATCAACTAGGAATGTCACAATAACCGAAATACTGTGATATTACACACTCAAAAGTCTCACAATAATACCATGAGCTGTCACAATATAGCGCGTTGTGAGTTCCTTTGCTTAAATGCATTGGTTTATAGAAGCAACCATTAATAAGCATGGGGAACTACATATCCCATGATTCATTTCAGTGCAGACAACATGAAGAAATATGTTTTTTAATTGAATTATTGGGATTTTGACTGGAATGAGTCACATTAAAGCCTTGTCAGGGTATTTTAAAAGCTCTAAGTATCCTATCTACAGTTCTATTAGGTTCTCCAAATATCGTCCCTAATATCGACTGAAACTGTATATTTGGAAGCTCATATCTTATTCAGCTAATTTTTCAATACCAGTATCGGATTCCTGCACATCTCAAGTTTTTTATTTTTTACATTCTATTCAATATGATGCCCATAAAACAAAATAAATTCAGTCACAATCAGATCAAACACTAAATAGGGATGTAACAATAACCGGAATATCTTGATACCGTATCGTCCGAGGTCTCACAATAATATCGTGGACCTTCACAATATATCAAATTAGTATTGAATTAGTGATTATGTATAGTCTTGTTGTTATTATTTGTTGTTATGGTTTTAATTTTTTTATTTTAATGTCTTTCTGTTTGATTTGAATGTATTTCTTATTCTGTAAAGCACTTTATAGCTAACATACATGAACATTCACACAGACTCACTCTTTTCTGCATCACTCGAGGAAAAACTAAAACTAAAACACTACACTACCCTTTGCTTTACATTGCACTTTGTGTATGGATGCTATACAAATAAACTTGCCTTGCCACAGTGCAGCAGCTGTTATTAGGCACGTTTAAATCATAATTCTTCGTATTATAACAAGGGATAAAGAAGCATATTCACAATTTTGTAAGCCTCCACAAAATAAAAAAAATAAAAAACATACATAAGGCGCACTGGACTACAAATCGTGTTTTTTGGGGGAAATGTATTTTATAAATTGTCTTGCTGGCAGTTTTTTAGGAGATCGTTGTCCGTGCTCTGATAGAGGTGGTTGCGTTGCATGAAGTGGTAACACCAAGAAGATTCTCCCGCAAAGTCGTTCATATTCATCGCCGTGGCAACTACCTGGGCATGGTAGCTAGCTAAAAGCTCGACGGCCACAGCCAGAGGAACAAGTTCACAAATGGGTGCTTGAACAACGTGCTGCCGGGAGAGGCTTGTCGACGGAGCAGTTATGTCTACTTCTAGCTTTTGGCCCGCAAAGAGCTTTTTTGTGTTCTTCATCACAGTTCGAGTATCCTCCACTTTTGACGAGTTCCTCACAAGCTTCTCGCTCACTCCAAACGTTCTTTCTGCTGCTCAGTTACCATTTTCAGATCCATATTTCACGACTTGCAGCTTGTGATCTGCAGAATAATTCTTTTTAGGGGCCCTATGTTCCCTCAGCCCTATGTTCCCTCAGCCCTATGTTCCCTCAGCTCTATGTTCCCTCAGCCCTATGTTCCCTCAGCCCTATGTTCCCTCAGCTCTATGTTCCCTCAGCTCTATGTTCCCTCAGCACTATGTTCCCTCAGCTCTATGTTCCCTCAGCTCTATGTTCCCTTAGCTCTATGTTCCCTCAGCTCTATGTTCCCTCAGCTCTATGTTCCCTCAGCCCTATGTTCCCTCAGCTCTATGTTCCCTTAGCCCTATGTTTCCTCCGCTCTATGTTTCCTCCGTTCTATGTTCCCTCAGCTCTATGTTCCCTCAGCTCTATGTTCCCTCAGCTCTATGTTCCCTTAGCCCTATGTCCCCTCAGCTCTATGTTCCCTCAGCTCTATGTTCCCTTAGCCCTATGTTTCCTCTGCTCTGTTTCCTCCGTTCTATGTTCCCTCAGTCCTATATTCCCTCAGCTCTATGTTCCCTCAGCTCTATGTTCCCTCAGCTCTATGTTCCCTCACCTCTATGTTCCCTCTATGTTCCCTCAGTCCTATGTTCCCTCAGCTCTATGTTCCCTCTATGTTCCCTCAGCTCTATGTTCCCTCAGCTCTATGTTCCCTCAGCTCTATGTTCCCTCTATGTTCCCTCAGCTCTATGTTCCCTCAGCTCTATGTTCCCTCAGCTCTATGTTCCCTCAGCTCTATGTTCCCTCAGCCCTATGTTCCCTCAGTCCTATGTTCCCTCAGCTCTATGTTCCCTCAGCTCTATGTTCCCTCAGCTCTATGTTCCCTAAGCTCTATGTACACTCAGGAATATGTTCCCTCAGCTCTATGTTCGCTCAGCTCTATATTCCCTCAGATCTATGTTCCCTGCGCTCTATGTTCCCTCAGCTCTATGTTCCCTCAGCTCTATGTTCCCTCAGCTCTATGTTCCCTCAGCTCTATGTTTCCTCCGCTCTATGTTTCCTCCGTTCTATGTTCCCTCAGCTCTATGTTCCCTCAGCTCTATGTTCCCTCAGCTCTATATTCCCTCAGCTCTATGTTCCCTCAGCTCTATGTTCCCTCAGTCCTATATTCCCTCAGCTCTATGTTCCCTCAGTCCTATGTTCCCTCAGCTCTATGTTCCCTCAGCTCTATGTTCCCTTAGCCCTATGTTTCCTCCGCTCTATGTTTCCTCCGTTCTATGTTCCCTCAGCTCTATGTTCCCTCAGCTCTATGTTCCCTTAGCCCTATGTTTCCTCAGCTCTATGTTCCCTCAGCCCTATATTCCCTCAGCTCTATGTTCCCTCAGCCCTATATTCCCTCAGCTCTATGTTCCCTCAGCTCTATGTTTCCTCCGCTCTATGTTTCCTCCGTTCTATGTTCCCTCAGCTCTATGTTCCCTCAGCTCTATGTTCCCTCAGCTCTATGTTCCCTCAGCTCTATGTTCCCTCAGCTCTATGTTCCCTCAGCTCTATGTTCCCTCAGCTCTATGTTCCCTCAGCTCTATGTTTCCCCCGCTCTATGTTTCCTCCGTTCTATGTTCCCTAAGAGTAGCAGATACTGGCACACAAGCATAGAGTGCCCCCTCGCGGCTGTCAGTGTGAAAATAACAAACAAGTGAAATGATAGATTTTAATATATAAGTAGCACCTGAGTATAAGTGACAGGAGCACAAAAAAACAGTAAAAAAAATACAGTACATAACAATGGTGAGTGTAAAATTGGGTACTAAAATGCACAGTGTATTTACTATAGCCTATATCATGTCAAAATCTCGTCTTGTCTCGTTCTCGTAGATCCAGTCTCATCTTATGGAAATCGTATCTCGTCCCAGTCCCATGAGTAATGCATAAAGAAATGTCCAAACAGCAAAGTTGAATTGAATTTCTCTGCTCCGTTTACGCCTTCAGAACGTGGACCCTGCAGTGAGATAGACCGCAGATAATGCAACAATGACTAATGTAACTAAGACAAGCAGCAGCTCAAATTCATTTACACACCGCCTCTGATTTGCATGTTTATCTAACGCTATGAATAATGCATGGCCCCTCTACTGTTAGTATACGCCGCCGCTAATAGTGCAGATATCAATTTGGGCAACGGAGACGCCACGCTCTACAAACAAAACAGGGGCCGCTACAAAGGGGGAACACACCATAGCGTGTTTTTATTTATTATTTCGTCTTAAAATAGATTCATGTCTCGAGCTGGCTCTCGCTCAGGCGTGGGAATAAAGAGCGCATGAATACAAATGGGAAGTAATCGAGATTAGCATGCTAACAGCGGTGCGGCAGCGTGATTGCACCGGGAACACTAGCCAAGCTGATTTATTTATAAGCTGGAGTGTGCCCGAAGCGCTGGCCTGTCACTTTGACGGAGAAGCGCCGAGTGAAGTAAAGTTCACATCGGCGATATACTGTAGTCTCGGGGATGATCGGAGCGGTCAGATCAGGTTATGGTAAAAGATTGGTATGCGCAGGTGATGGGCGTCATGACAACGTGTGAACAGAGGTTGTTTCAGTGAGCCATGTACATAGCATATGCATGTGAAATTGGCCCCATCAAACACAAACCTACACAAAAACTATGTCAATCGTTTGTGCTGTTTTGTGCTGCAAAAAAGTTTTGTTTACGCAATTCTGGTTCTTAAGATATTTGAAGTTTTATTTTCGGCTGATGACGTCATCCAGCCCTTCAAAATGTTAAATGCCTCAAAACATTATAGAAAACGTTTGTATTTCGTTTGCGCTGTTTTGTGCTGTGACAATTTTCATTTGTGCGAGTTTATTTTTAAAAAATTATTCATTATTATTTCTGCGGCAATTATAGGACATAATTTCCGTTCAGGTGATGGCGGCAAATTCCACAAAACAGGTGGCGATAAACGATCTGAGGCTGTGGAAAAGTCTGTATTTCTCTAAAACTAAAGAAGCACAAATGAAACTTTTTGCAGCACAAACGATTTGCATAGTTTTTATGTCGGTTTGCGTTCGATGGGGCCAACTTCACACAGGTATATACTTGTTTTAGACTCTCAACTTAATTTTAACTCACACATACAGTTATAAAGAAAGTTTCTAACCAGCTGAGGATACGATACTCAAACATTAACTGCTTTACTTTACCTGTCAGAAAAAGAATGGCCTCACAATTACGTCAACCGATACTTGATACGCAGATATAATTTCCCAGAACACCTCACCATCTAATCTTCGACTGTTAGATGTCATTTATAATCGCGTTTGTAAGTTTGCATTAAGCTGTCCGTAGGGAATGCACCACTGTCAAATGTATTCATCACTCTCTCTCTTACATCCAGAAGACAGTTACACTTTTACAATTTGTGTTTAAATGTTATTACTTTCCACCTTTCTTCAAAGAGTTTCTGATTCCTTTTCGATCAGCAAATAATTGACGCCACACTGAACAACAATTTTTTAAATGTTCCTATACTATACTATAACAAGAGCTCCGCCAGCGGCAAAAATACGCCCGTACTTTGAATTATTGTATATAGAATTAAGTTAGAATTTGTCAAACCTAGTTAAAGATGAATTGTTGGTGCAGTTTGGAAGATTCCAATACTGGCGTTCTATGGCACATACCGGTAAGCACAATAAGGCAGTTCACTACCAATATAATAATAACAAGTGTGAAAAAACCTGAAGTCACATAAAATTGATACCACTGACCTACAGCATGGATCGATACAAAAATATAAAATAAAATAAACAAATAAAGTAAACCACATATAAATATATCGGCGCATGCCCCACATGTTTTGCCTCTTCATGAAGACAAAGCTTCAAAGACTTCAAAGCTTTGAAGTGTCCACAGACGGACGGACGGACAGACAGACGGACGGAAGGACGGACAGCGCCATACCATATTACGTCCCGTCTTACAACGGGCGTATAAAAAAAGAAACTGGCCGTAGAGCGTTTAACTTGAAAGCTCCAAATGAACAGAACAACTCGCCCTCCTCATCGATCAGTCACATTGATCCTGTTTAAGACGTCAGACTTCAGATACTTACAAACATCCTGCTCCTGTTTAACATCAAAATACAGTTTTGTTTATGTACTTTCTGATGTATGAAGAGTTGCTTTCTCCTTCAGCAATTATAATAATTTATTAATTATAAAGTATAAGTGTGGGGATGATAAATTTAGAGAGAAATATGTATGTCATAGGATCCTGTATTGAATAGTGTGAATGTTGTCCGTGTTTGTCTTTTGTTTTGTTTGTTCTTTCTTTCTTTTCTGGAAATTCATTTTTTGTTCGTGTATTTAGGAGGCCCTCACAAATGAGATGTTCCATAAATAAATAAAATACACATTTTAGGAGGAAGCAGACAGGAAGAAATAGTTTGGAGTGTTATAATGTTTTATCTCCTCAAAACCTTGAGTTGTGTTTTGTTTCATTCACATGTTTGAGTAATGCTTTACTCCAGTATTAGTCTGTCTATATCTCCAGAGCTCAAAATGCTGTTTGTTCCCATTTGTGGTGTCATGGAACAGTAGTTTTCAAGTTACCAGCTACGTTTTACTTTTAGTTCAGTCAAGCTTGGCATTTCCAGGGCTGAAATCATCCAAATGATTCTAGTGAAGGTGTACGGAGTTTAAAAACACAGTGGAGCAGATCAGATTATGGCAATGGGGTGGTACAGGAGAGGTATGGTCAGGTGATGTGCGTCATGACAACACGTGTGAGGGGAGGGGCTGGATGTTCAGATATTACAGGAGGAAACAGACAGGAAGAAATAGTTTGATTTTATTGGTCCAATTAAAATGCATCTACAGGTTGAAAGTGTTTTAAGTTTGTGAAAAGTCATGAAACTGTTTGATAGATCCAGTATTTACTCTTATTTAAATGCTCTGTTCCACCTTGGGACATCATGAAGTGGTAGTTTTCATGTTAACAGCTATGTTTTATCCCTCACAGCAAGAAGGTTGCGGGTTCGATCCCCGGGTCGCCCGGGCCTTTCTGTGTGGTGTTTGCATGTTCTCCCCGTGTCTGGATGGCTTTCCTCCGGGCACTCCGGTTTCCCCCATCAACTCAAAACATGCACTGTAGGTGTGAAAGTTGTGTGAGAGTGTTGGTGGTGGTCGGAGGGACCGTTGGCGCCGCTGGCTTGGCAGCCGCGCCTCCGTCAGTCTGCCCCAGGGCAACTGTGGCTACAACAAGTAGCTTACCACCACCGGGTCTGGAGTGAATGAAGAATACTCTGTAAAATGCTGTGTAAAGCACTTTGGGGACATGTGTCTGTGTAAAGCGCTATATAAATATACCTTACCTTACCTTACCTATCTTTAGTACAGCTGAAATTTCTCAGATTATTCTAGCTGTTTTTATTCGTGCTGTCAAAAATATTGTGTTATTAACGAGTTAATGCAAAACAAGTAATATAATAATACATAATCTTATCACAAGATTAATGCTCTTTGTGACTTTGTGAAGTAAGTTTTTCATAAGCTGTGGCCACTGCTGTAATGTTAGCTCTGTGTGTGCGCTGATGTTATTCATATGAAGAAAACAAAAATGAGAATCTGCGTTTACCTTCAATAAGGACTGTGACAGAGACAGAAGTCCTGCAGCCTCTCGTCTCCGGCTCTCCTCACTGCTGTTATTATATCCATAAACTCACGGAGGAGCTCGTATCACAGCAGGTTTCACTATTTAATAGATATTTCTGCTGCTAGAATTCTCTTCTCCTCTAAAAGCGATTGCTCTACAGGTGCTGCAGCGACAAACACAGTTTGTCTAACAGGAGATTATTGGTCGTCCTTCAGTAATGAGAACTCCCTCAGGTCACAGCACATTATTTCACCACAGAGAACTTCAGTCCTTTGACTGTTCTGAAGACAGAAGAGGCACTTTGCTCACACTGTTACAGAGCACTTCATGAAAGTGGAACATGAGAGTGGAACATCAACACAAATGGGCTCACTGACAATTCTTATGGTTTGCAATAAAAAACATTTGCACAAAGGAAGCCTATCCAGGTTTCTATTGATGGAGGATTGAAGAGGATTGAAATGATGATTCAAGGAACAAAAATGTGTGATTAATTTGCGATTAATAATTAACAATGACATTCAGGAGATTAAGCGCAATTAAATATTAAAAACTCTATTAAAAAGACTGTGGAGCAGAAGGTGGAACAGGGTGTTTACAGTTTGAGACAAGAACTCAGCCAAAATATGCAGGGTTAGTGTGTTAAACATGTGTGAATGAAACAAACAAACAAAACAAAAAAGTCCAGGTAAGTTTTTGATGTGGAAACATTATAACATAGATCTGAAAATGGCATCATATGGGCTCTTTAGTATACATCAAGTGCTCTGTCAAGTTACTTCTTATTAGCATTTTAAATCCTATAATTTCAAGTTCCAGCTGTCAGAAACACAGCTCCATCCATCAGGACTCAAAGTGAACTGAAAACACAGCTGCTATTGAAACGTAAGCCACACACTTTGCACCAACACTGCAGTATTTGCTTATTTGCATGTTTGATACTTTGCCCAAACAGGACTGCAGAGTGTGGAGGTGCGCCGAGACAGATGTGGTGGTGCGGGCCCTTTCTGACAGCTGGAGAAGGAGATGGATGGAGAGCTCGGACCACAGAGACCTCCACCGCAACCAGATCCCGCTCGGCCTGCTTCTAATCAATGAACAACAGCAGACTCCAGCCATAATGCAGCTATGATGTTTCTGCACGGCTCTGATGTGGTCAATAATAACCAGTGAAACAACTGCTAATCCACTCAAGGCCCTCCATCATCCTGTCACTCCAGCACCAACGGTTAAGGGTAGAGGAGTAGGTAGAGCGCACATTTGTTGGTTTTTCCAGGTGATTGACATGTAGATTTGACCAAAATAAACTGTTTAAACTGAGCTCTTCTCTCATCTGTGTTATAATTTGTTTCCTCATCAAAAACAGACCTGGAGTTGTTTAGATTCATTCACACATGTTTAACACACAAAGAGATCGACCGATACGGGTTTGTTCTAGGGATGTCCCGATCCGATATTCAGTATCGGCTCCTGATCCGGCTCTTTTATGAGTATCGGACAGTATTGGATTCAGTCACTTGATCAGACCGATCCAGTTTCACATGTTTTTGCAGCATCTATGCACTTTACAACAGCCGTAAATCAAAACGCCGCCATGTCGCTGTGCGGGACTTTTTACTACAACAAAACCAGACTCAAACAGTGATGTAATTGCTGCAAACAAACAGTTTTTTTCTGGGGGAATCAGCAGAGCCACTTTAACACGACCAATTTGATTCATCACTTTGAAAAGAATAATCTGGACGAGTTTGAGATTTACAAGCGCAAAGCCACAACAGCAAACACTGACGGAGGTGAGACAAGGTAAGTAAGGCTTTAGTCGTCTAATGGACTTTCAGGAGCTAAGGTACGAACTTCCTTCACAACACTACATCACAGAGACGGCGCTACCAGAGCCATAAAAGAAAGGTATCGGATCGGAAAGAGCACTACCTAAAAAAATCCTATCGGTTCAGGAGCCAAAAAATCTTGATCAGAACATCTCGGGTTTGTTCATGGCCGCGTCAATATTGTTTAGAATACGGTGAAACTGATCGTCTATCTCTAACAAAGATTATAGATATTTTACCACTTTATAATGCACCACACCATGCAGCACTAACATTTTCCAATACCACATATTTTTTAGGTATTGGCGAGTTCTCAGAGCAAATCACCCATCTCATACCACGCTGTATTTTCCTGAGTGACTGAAAAGACACTTGTGATACCTCCCTGATACCTTCATTTAGTCTTTGGTGTTGACATTGAACTTATAACTAAATAACTAAAGCTACAAAGAGTGCATCCTGACAACAGCACTAACTCAGACTGTTTACTCTGCACAATTATCCATGAGCTCTGAGGATAAGTGTCTTTTACAGGCCTCACTGTTGTTTTTAGGTAGACAGTGACAAAGTAAAAAAGTAAAAGTACTTAAATGAGCACTACTTATGGTCAAGACCCTTATACATTTAACTAATACTTTAGTCCTCAGAATCTATTTTATTCTTTCAGATTTTCTTTAAGAATGATGGAGGTCCATTATCGCTGTGATCAACAAAGTAAAGTCTGAAAAGTCTGTTACTCACAACTATGGTAGGGTCACCAGATTTTCAAAATAAAAAACTGGGACATTCACATTTTTTGGTGGTTGATAGTAATAGAATTTAGGGCTGTCAAATGAATAACTTTTTAAATTTCGATTAAGATCAGAAATTCCAAATGTATTCCAAATCGCATGTTTAAAATGGTGTTATTTTGCATTTCAAGACAGTTTTAAAGCCATAATGTAAAGCAATTCTCACCCATTTAGCAATCGCAGTACTTATTTTCTTTGACGTGTGATTATCCACAGGTCTGTGGCGACTCTGCCAAATGGTAGTTTGTCGGCTCTGAGGTTCTTGGCTGGGACACTCCGGTCGCTGCACCCGGGGGTTTAGTTCGGAGGTGCTAACTTAGACTAGATGTACTTCGCTGGTACTGAAACTCTGCTTGACACAGGCTGCACTTACCTCTTGACTTGTAAATTGTAGTGTCTAGAAGTTTTTTTAAATTCAAATAAACCGTTCAGAAGTCCAGAAGCTCCTTTGTTTCTCCATCGTGACAGTAAGTTTACTGAAGCATGGTGCTCTGAAGTTCGAAAGCCAAACAGCCAGAAGACCTGACTATGGATGTGTAGAAGGGACAAAAAGTCAGCAGACTCTAACCACAAGTAAAAAAAATAAAAAATAATAACAATAATAATTGCGTTAGAAGGGACAAAAGGCTGGCGAACTCTAAAAAAAAAAAAAGCATTATGGATTGCATTAATCTAGTCCTGATTAATGCATTAATGTTGATAGCCCTAATAAAAATATAAAGGAAAGTCACATTTTCTCTGTGTTTTGGTCATTTTTAAGCAGCTTTTTTTGTATTTTACCTGAACAAATGACAATTTATACCTCTCTTTTCTGTTGGCAGGGATCAAACTGGTCAAAAATAGGGACACCTGGGACATTTGTAATATAAAAGGGACAAATCAGTGGTTTTGGATAAATCTGCTGGGACAGAGGACACGGGGCTCAAAACTGGGACTGTTCTGGGTAAATAGTGACATGTGATCACCCTATAGTTATGAGTAACAGGTACAGACTTTACAGGCTTTGCTCAGACTCTTGACACTCCAGTGACTGATATCCGCCCTCTACATGATCCTTGTTTGCTGTTCTTAAAATTAACACTCACTTAGTAGGTACCTGATTTATCCTGAAGGAAAGATAATGTAAAAACCTTATTAGCAGTCGTAGATTACACAAAATGTCACCACTCCCGTCTTCCTCCTGTAACCGAGCGAGTGATGACAAAAGTAAACGGAAAAGCCAGCGCACCTCTAATCGTGAAATATTACGGCGCTAACGAGCATTTTTCTTGGTTGCAGTGAATGGGAAAACCAAGCCAAGTGTATGTACAGTGTTTATGGAAAATGTCTGTGTAATGAGCTGACCCGGAGCCCAGCTAACGGTGGACCGACGCAAAACCTCGGAGCCGTTCGCACTTCTTCAATCTACAGATGGTCGGACTCCGCGCAGATGTGGACTTTTGAGCAACATCTGGACCAAATCGAAGTCAAAAAGCGCCCCCAGGTTTCTCCCCCACCTTTTTCATGTTACAATTTTTTCGACAGAGCTTTTAACTGATTCCAGACTGAACCGGGATCTGAATGTTGCAAATATGGGGCAAATGAAGACCCAAGGACTACAGAGCGAGCCACGGGACTGCAAATCAAAGCGTCTCACCACGAAATGATGTGCAAATGATCGGGTCAAGTATGCAGTTGGAGCATTAAACCGCCGATATTTACGCCAAATTGACTCTTGTGAGCTTTTAGTCATGTTATAATGTAGTTACCTCATCGCATGTTTGAGTGATCCTTTATTATTAGTCTGTCTGCGTCTCCAAAACTCAAAACGCTCTGCTCCACCTTGCAATATCAATTCACGCTGGCTTCACAAACCAGGAAGGTGTTTGGAAACCTGT
Organism: Odontamblyopus rebecca; assembly: GCA_030686955.1. Classification (NCBI taxonomy): domain Eukaryota; kingdom Metazoa; phylum Chordata; class Actinopteri; order Gobiiformes; family Gobiidae; genus Odontamblyopus; species Odontamblyopus rebecca. The sequence continues at coordinate 33,391,345 of CM060668.1, forward strand.
GACGACGACTTCTGGCGTAGTTCCTGACTGTGATCAAACCCACTGAAGTAAATGTGATCGTCGGTAAAATGAAGACTGCAGACGGATGTGCTGTGGAATCGTCTTGAATTCAGGGCCTTCATTTCTTCTAATCGATCGTGCTCGGAGTGCACTCGGAGTCGTGCGTCAGTGGAAATGATGAAAAATGAGGTATGGTTGGAATTGTGGATGAGCCAAACATAACCGAACGCTAAAATGACACGGAGACAAAGAAAACTGGGATATTTTCTAATTTTTCCTATATTTTTTCACAGTTATTACTGTGAACAGAACCTGCTGGAAGTTGTCATTGTATGTTTCCAAACATCTACCTGGTTTGTGACGTGAATAGAGGCAATTCCAAGGCCGAAATGATCCAAATGATTCTAGTGAAGGTGTGTGGAGTTTAAAACACAGTGTAGTACTTCCTGTATTACCATGTGACATCACAAGGTGGGACAACTATTTGAGAGAAGAACTCAAGTCTAAATATGCAGGATTTGTGTGTTAAATATGTGTGAATGAAACAAAACAAAACATTTCAGAAAATAGAGTTATATAGAAGAGGATCGGATGGTCTATTTTTTTCATAATGGACCTTCTCCTTTACTCCACATTAGAGGCCCGCAAAGAATTGCAAATTTCATTCTCTTTCCCACCTGCATCTGCGATACTTTGTCCCACCCCTGCCGACAAATCCTGCAAAATGGGGACGTTGGTTTTCTTTCTCACAAAAAGTCTTGATTTCTTCATCAGGTTTCTTGATTTTTTGATGGTAAATGTACCTTAATAACAAAAAATAATACATTTTATTTATTAGGCGCCTTTCTGGACACTCACGGTCGTCTTAAAACATACAGTTAAAGCCTACAGTTAAAGTATTCAATTGATTGGTTGGATTTAGTGTTGTATTTAGCGCTGTATTGTTTTAGTATTTAGTAATTCGTTAGACAGTATTTGAATTGACTGATTGTATTTAATTGACTTACAATGAGTTACCTTTCGTTAAAGAACGTCTGAAACACTGTGAGATTCTCTCGAGGTGCTCTGTTCTTCCGCCATCTCTTCGAAACTCCAACAAAAACAGAGAAGCGGAGAGGAATTGTCTAAAATGTGTGTGAAATTAGACCACATCCGCACGTTTAGGCTGCTTAAAATGTTGTTATTAAAGCCAAATAAAATATCCAGCACAAGTTCTGTATGATAAGCAGACATGAATCATTTGTATATTTTACTTTACACTCATATTTAGTTTATGAGACTGCAGTTTATCATCACCCACCCTATTTAAAGGTGCGTTGTGTAACTTTCCTGATGGATGGTATACCTCCCTGCTTGTCTCCACGGCGATGTCATTGCTTCATGTTTGTTTTACAGTGTGGCATTAAACTTAGGAGCAGAGTTTTATTTCCCAAAAGAACATTGAAAAACACATTTGTTCAGTCAGTGGGAGATCTTTGACTTCGACTTCGACTTAGACAAACTTTATTGATCCACAAGGGAAATGATTTGGACACAGCAGCTCAGACATCACAATATAATATAACAAAGAGTAAGAAGAATCGCTATTTGAATGGACAGTTAGTAAATCAGAGGTTGCAAGTTTTCAAGTACCATAATTTCCTCCACAAACAATAAAATCTTCTGTCTTCTTCTGCACAAAAAATGCTAACCCGGGAGTTTAGATTTGCACAAACATGCTCTGAAAAGTGATTCTTGTGTAAATCATATTTCAGTCTCTTTGTCAGTTTTCTGGACATGTTTAAAATGTGAAGTGTGAACAGAATCCATTCACAAGCACAAAGCTTGTCAGAAAAATGGCAATTAGACATTTTTCTCACATCGTTAAGCCCTAGTGAGTGGGATGATGACATACTGTGGAATTTTCCAGGCAAAGCAATAAACACCGCCGTGGAGACAACCAAGGGGAGTACTCTCAACCGGAGAACATGATTTGCTCTTTCTTCTTCGGGTGGCACAGGATGCGTTTGGGAGGGCTTTGTTTAATTTGGAGTTTGTTTTACTCAATTTTTAGACTTTTTAGTACGTTTTTTGCACTATATCTGATACTGGTTTTCAAAAATCAGCACCAATACTGAAAATTAACTGGACTGGATTGGCTTCCAAGTATCGGTTTAGCTCACAGGTGTCAAACATGCGGCCCAGGGGCCAGATCTGGCCCTCCAAGACCTTTAATCTGGCCCTCGGCTGATTTTCTCTTAAAATATGTAAAATTTTCAGATTTTTCTGGCAATTTTCTACGCCGCTTAGCATAGCAGCATCTCCAGTGCTTCTGTGTGTGGCCGCCTCCCACCAGAGCAGCACAAATGAAGACTCGCCTCTTTCCAAACGCTCTTAAAGGACGATCGTTTTCACTGTGACCATGACGCCCTCATCAGCAAAGTGTCAAAAATAAGAAAAGTGGAGCTGAGTGCAGGATTTTCCAAGAAAAATGTACTAATTCTTCTTTTTCACGGAGGTGAATGGGAAACCTGTACGCTTGGTGTGTTTGCAACAAGTGGCGGTGCTCAAGGAATATAAATATAAAGGAGGAATATAAACGCCACTATGAGACACAACATGGCGAAAAATACAATAACTTGAACAGAGAATGGAGTTTTCCAATCCAGCTCCATTGGGATCAAAGTAGGTTGTATACGGCCCCCGGACCAAAATGACTTTGACACCTCTGGTTTAGCTGATATCCTGTATGGACATGTACGCTGATGTACTCATGTAATGTAATAATAAATTACTATGGAAGGGACAAGACCTCGTGTCGGATGATCTTGCGAGACAAAATTGCCACAAAATGATGCAAACATGAGAAAAATTATCTCGTGAGATTTTTTTCCCGTTAATTTACTTTTGGCTTGGACTAAAAAAAGTTAAGAGCTGGTGAGTTTAGCTGTAATTCTAAAAAGAAATACAGTGACCACTAAAGTATGAGTAAAATGAATAAAAACGCAACTTATTTACTGCCAATTATGTCAAAATCTGGACTTGTCTTGTGGACCTAATCTCGTGGTGTGTCTTGTCTCGTCTCGCTTCAATACATGATACACGGCTCACAAAACGATATTATCACGATATGGTGGTAAATATTGAGCATGATACTGATACATGATGCCAAACACATGTCAGCAACAATATTTTTTTTAACCTCTACCTGTGCAAAGTTAATATGAAATACATGTATTTTGTTCATAAAAAACTGTTATTTTGCCAAGTGCACAGCTTAAACAAGTTTCACTCCGACTAAATAAGCAACAAAATTGTAGTGTATCACAAAAAAATGCTAAAAGATATGAAAAATACTCACGATTACGATACAGTATCACCAAATTTAAAAATCACGATACACTGATATTTCAATATTTTTGCACAATCCTGTTTTTATATTCCAGAATTCAACTGTTTTCCAACTGCTTTTTGATTTCATATTCATCTGTATTTAACACGGACCCGATCTGCATATAAACACACACATACAGTATATATAGAGCAGTACACGGCCTCTTTTGATATGAATGAACAGGCTACGCGACGGTTAAAACGACCATATGGCACTTCTTTCCTACAGACTTCTCCAAGCCAGATCCTCCATATCACAACCTCAATTTAAACAGAGCGCTATAAACACTGCGCACTGTCCTTTTCACCCGCAGCCACCAATCCACTGTTCCCCAATGTAATTAAACAGCAGCCCATGTGCTAAGTCTATTAGCACTTTGATGAACAGGGCGGTCTTTATGGCTACATACAAGACTTACCACTCGCTCCCGACATATTTGCTTTTGTTGGAAAGTTCAAGCGCTCGCCTAGACTTGATTTTAGCCTTGGAACTGCCCGTTTCTGCTGTTCAAAAAGGTAAAAGGAAGATGTTACACGTGAAAACTACCGCTTCATGACATCACGAGGAACAGAGCGTTTTGAGCTTTGGAGATGTTAACAGACGAATAATAAAGTTATTCGAATGCGTGAATGAAACAAAACGCAACTCTAGGGATGTTTTAAAGCAGGGGTGTCAAACTCATTTTGGTCCGGGGGCCGTATGCAACCTACTTTGATCCCAAAAGGGCCGGATCAGAAAACTCAGTTCTCTCTTCAAGTTATTGTATTTTTCTCCGTGTCTCGTAGTGGTGTTTAAGATTATATTCCTCGAGCAACGCCACTTGTTCCAAACACACTGAGCACAGATTTCCCATTCACCTCTGTCAACAAATAAGAATTAGACTATTTTTCTTGGGAAATCCTGGACTCAGCATCTGCTTTTCTTATTTTTTGACATTTTGCTGATGAGGGTCACAGTTGACAGTCAAAACGATCGTCCTTTAAGAGCGTTTGGAAAGAGGAAAGTCTTCATTTGTGCTGCTCTGGTGGGAGTCGCAACGTACAGAAACGCCGGAGACGCTGCTATGCTAAACGGTGCAAAAAATTAACAGAAAAATCTGAAAATTTTAAGTATTTTAATAGAAAAATCAGCCGAGGGCCAGATTAAGGGTCTTGGAGGGCCGGATCTGGCCCCCGGGCCGCATGTTTGACACATGTGTTTTAAAGGATTATAACACGACTTTAATCTCACAAGAATCCGCTTTGTAATATAGGAGCTTTAAAGTTGCATAATGTAGCTTTTCTAGTGGAAGGTGACCGCCCAACTGAATGTTTTGCCTGGAATGTTCCACAATATGGCATTAAATTTGGAAACATGGTCCAGTAATGTCACATCTGTGGCGAAGCAAGCTTTTTAACAGGAAAATCATACAAAACAGAATGCCTACAAGGTAAATATGTGTAATGCCATACTGTGGAACATTCCAGAAAAGGTTATTTTCTAGTAATAGGTAAATTTTTGTTTCTTTTGGGCCTAATCCGAAAATAACGGAAAGTGCTTAAAGGTGCACTGTGTAATCTTTCTGGTAGAGGGACCACCACTTGCTTTAGTATTTATTTATTTCTACGTTATGGAATTTAATTTAACTATCACCATGGAGACAAACAGCCCACATCGCGAGGCGAGCGAGCTCTGTGGAGAAGCAGCTTGATTCAATAGCCAGTTTCACGCCGTGGAAACAATCAATAACCAATCGCTGCTGTTTGGTGGTGACGTTTGATGCGCTGGAACACTCAGTGATGCTAAAGTAAAACCAGCACAACAGCAAACGAAGGAGAGAGTGAACACGTCTGTCCACGGGCATTGTCATTTCTGTGAGCTGAACTTGTGAATTAAAGGTACGATAAAAAATGTGAAGTTATTATTTGACAAAGGAAGTCCAAATGAGGAAAGCGTCCGCAGTCCGCTGTCGCAACTCGGGCTGGTTCTGGCCGACACACCGCTTCACTGATTGGCCGGTGCACAAGTAAAAGTAGTGAAATGATCTGTCCGTGCAGCAAGATGATTTTAATTGATAAGTTCTCTTAAAATAAACGACCTCTAGACTAGAATGAAGCGTCTCTGAACTCGTAAGTAGATCATAAATCTGAAAACAAGATGAACAACCTGATGGAAGTTTTAAAATCTTGGCCAGATCAGAGAAATTTGCTCAGTAAAGAAAGACAAAAAAGGAATGTATTAAGATATATTTGTTTAATGCCATACTGTGGAACATCTGAGGCAAAGCAATGACATCACCACGGAGACACGCAGATGGCAGACAATCCCCCAGAAACATTACACAGTGCACTTTTAAGAGTAAAAAGAAATATGGAAACACCTACGTAAACATACACACGACGAAGATTAGACATGAAACGATACGGGTTCTTTCATGACCGATACCGATCCCGTTTCGAATTCCCTCCTGACATATTTGCTTTTGTTGGAACGTCCCGAGCCCTCGCCTTGACTCGGGAACGGTAGTAGCGAAATTGGCCGAGGTTAAACGCCCGTCAACGTCTCACTTCAATGCAAAGAGGTTAAGGCTTAGGTCTAATTCAGAATTGGCCCCAGACTGCAGGTGATGTTCTGTCGACTGGCTTTAAACACAAGCAGAGTGGAACTTTGACAGCTCGGTTATGAGATTTCCCTGGCAGTGCCTCTCGCCGTCCACTCAGTTGTGGGTCGTTTGCGAAAAAAGCTTTTATCGTGTTTATTTAAATGTCAAATTAAACGAAACAAAGCTCGGAGTAGCAATAATACGAGGCCGCTTTGAAAATGCATGGCTGCTTTGGAAGCTGATTAGGAAGTAATGTCTTAGTTTTAATGAAGTTCAGGGTTCTGACGCTAATGTGAGACGTCTCCTCCGACAGCGATGAGGACGGCTTGGTATTAGAAAAGAAACACGCAGTAAAGCAATATACAGTATGGTGACACTGATTCAGTAACTAGGACAGGGTTGTGGCAAGAATAGGGTGTCCAGATGTCCCTATTTACCCAGGACAGTCCCAGTTTTGAGCCCTGTGTCCCCTGTCCCAGCAGATTTACCCAAAATGAGTGATTTGTCCCAGTTTTATTCAAGAAATGTCCCAGGTGTCCATATTTTGACCAAAACTAGTGATTTGTCCCAGTTTTATTTAAAAATTGTCCCAGGTGTCTGTATTTTTGACCCAAACTAGTGATTTGACCCAGTTTTATTCAAGAAATATCCAAGGTATCCGTATTTTTGACCCAAACTAGTAATTTGTGCCAGTTTTATTCAAGAAATGTCTGAGGTGTCCCTATTTTTGACCAAAACTAGTGATTTGTCCCAGTTTTATTCAAAAATTGTCCCAGGTGTCCATATTTTGACCAAAACTAGTGATTTGTCCCAGTTTTATTCAAGAAATATCCAAGGTATCCATATTTTTTGACCCAAACTAGTAATTTGTCCCAGTTTTATTCAAAAATTGTCCCAGGTGTCCGTAATTTTGACCAAAACTAGTGAACCAGAACTGTTCCTAAATTACGAACTCATTTCACAATTTAATTATTGCCAACCACCACAAACCAAGAGTGTCCCAGGTTTTGAGCTTGGAAATCTGGTCACCCTAGGCAAGAACGGTAGTTTAAATGTCTCATATTACGCAGAACTGGCTCTCGTTATAATTGTGCTTATCTGTTTGAGACGAACTTAAAATGCAGGGTTTGTGGGTTAAACGTGTAAAGGAAACAAAACACAAGTCCAGGTATGTTTGTGACAAGGAAACAATATTATAACAATCTGTAAAATACCAAATAAGAGCCGGGATTCAGTTAACCGCTGGGTCTCTTTTAAAGGCCAAGTGCAGGTGTATATTTTGACAAATAACCGGTGATTCCAAATTAACGCTGTATAAATAAAGTAACCTAAGCCGACACCCCCAGCAGTCGTTCTGGCAGCTGCCGAGGACGTTGCTCAAACTCCCATTTCATTTTTTTGTGCTTTATTTAACCAAGATACCATGATTAGTAAGCAGCGACACCATAGAGAGCGTGATGTTTCCAGCCGACATAGCAGCAGTTTGACTTCAGTTCAGTCCTGCCTTTACCAGATTGGCCGTGCGACTCGGAACGGATAGGCTGTATTCTCTGTGCTGCGTCCGATCACCCAACTTCACTGAAAAAGTGGCGAAACAGATGACGTTACTGTTCCTATTTTGAGGTGACATTAAAAAGACAAATGGCGCGACATAGCGGGCAGGAAATGAAAGTCGTTTTTAGAAGATTTGGTAATATTACTTCAGTTTGGCAATTCGGATGAAGCTGCAGAGTCATGGTAGCTGCTGTGGAGTAAGAAGAAAGTTGTGGCAAACAGACGTGGAATGGCAGGGGACGAGGCGGCAGGGATTGCAGCGACAAAGTAGGCAAAGAGGAACGTTTTTGTGCAGAAGGAGTGAATCGTCTGCCCCAAATTGTCACCTGGTCTCAAATAAACGCCTGGTCTGTTTACAGTAGGTGAGAAAATGGGAGTATTACGGAGTGCAAAAGTGGATTGTGTAACTTTTCTGGTGGAGGGTCCATCACCTGCTAATTTCTTTCTTTATTAAAGTTAGACTAGACATGACAAGGGGATACAGGAGAGGTATCGGGAAACAAGTTTGAATTATTTTTAACAGATGAAATGTATCACTGACACTGTAAATATTATAAATTGCTTTGTTTTATGCCTTATGTTTATTCCAACCTTCTTCTTTGTTACTTGTTACTTGTTATAAACATTGTCTGTCATGTTGTTTGTCTCAGGCACTGCAGATGGAAATTAGCTCCAAGAGATAAAGTCTGGTACAAAACATCTTTTCATTTTTCGTGATAAATGCTCCTGTACACTGTCCCTGTCAAATAAATCCAATAAAGAAAAGTAAACATTTGTTCAATTACAGGTGGTTTTACAGCTCAAAAATACATAGAAAAAGAGGTATACTGACTGTGAGCAGAGTCGCCTCTCCACAGATCTGACTTATAACTTGGTCTGGTTTGGTCTCCACGGAGATAGAAAAGTTTAATGCCATACTCAACATTCCAAAGTGTGTATAATCCCTTTGTTGTCCAGGTAGAATCCATAGAAAAGGAAAAATTAAACGTTTGTCGAGTTGACAAATTTAAATTTATCCTTTGCCATTCCAGACGAAGAAATAACATCTCTGGAGAAAAGCGTTTGACGGATCTTCCATGAGAAAAGTTACACAATCCACCTTTAAGTAAGATCGTTGGGGGTCTTGAAAGGCACAATATGAATTGTTATTGTTATTAAAAATCACAATAGTTGAATAGATAAAGCCAGAGAAGAAAAACTATGCATACAATTCAGCATGTTGCCAGAAATGAGTACAAAAAACAATGTCATATTATAAAGGAGCTTTTTATCCAAGTTAAAGATTGATATATACATTCATATATACAGCTGTATTCGTTTCATTCGCACATGTTTCTGTAATCTTGCATATTTTGTCCCTTTCTAAAGCTTGATAAAACATAGCCTGGAACGGGAGACATTAGCAAGCTGTAGCACCACAACCTTTTCCAAGTCTCGAGTGTCCAAAGTGAAATGAAATAATGCAAAGAAAAGTGCCTTAAAGCAAACAAAACTCTGGAGCTGCTGCCCAGACCCATCACGGCGGCTCACAGTCTAATAACTCATTACAGAGAATGCTGCTCAGATTTGACCTTTCCTTTGTCCACACCAGCCTCCAGCTACAACCACGCTCAGTCACGGCCCGGGATGCTCATCTGAATTTTAATATATCACAACAGCACGAGCCAACTGTGAGGAGACAATTTTTATTACCTTTTCAACTCACCAACATCTGCTCTGAAGCCATGAATGAGCACTGTGGTGCATTGTGTTCCCCATTTCATAGCTCAAAAGCAGTACCCACGTTTTAAACACGCACTCTGGAATATTTTCACCCAACCTGCTTGTGTCCTTGGAGATAATAATGCATTAGTCTTAATTACTGTAGCACTTTTCCAGATGCTCAAAGTTGCTTTAAAATGGCAACATTTACATGATGTTTTTTTTAAAAATTCGAATTAACTGTTCTAAATGAAATAGTTCAGAATCAAGCTTTACGTCTGTGAGCTGAGGAGAAGGAGGAAGAAGACAAACTGAGTCTGAGGCTGCGACACCTCAGCCCACTCCCACATCCCGCTCACAAATCCAAAGAGACGTGGAGGAAAGTCCTCTGAACGCTCCTCTATGGAAAGTGCGGATGGTCCTGAAAGGCGGCGCAGGTTATTAGGTCAGTGATCAGGTCTGTCCATACGCAGACGTGAAAATGACAGATGAGACTGTGACTGGTGCTCAGCAGCAAATTTCTCTTCAAAGAACTGCCCGACGAGACTTTAAACTAAGGTAGTTGGCAGATATTGCAGTGATGAACTCTCTTTCCACAGAGACACAAGTTTAAAATACCGTCTTAAAGCAGAACACGGGTTTGATTCAGCGGCAGCAACGACGTTACTGCAACAAGCCGAGCACGACAAACAATGTTGGCTGAGCGCACCCGTTGTCAATAAATCTAACAGCAATAGAAAAATGTAAATAATATAACTTTTTGATAATAAATAGCATTTTTGTCAAAATATTTTGGTCTTTTTTTGAAGAATAATTAACCGCGATTAATTGTGATTAGTTAACCACGATTAATTGTCAAAATTCTAAAATGTGATTAATCTGATTTAAAAAATAAAATAAAATAATTGTTTGACAGCACTACTAAGAACATAATGACACTTTTTTTTACCACTGGCGCTCCCAATGTGGCACTTTGTTTTCCCAAAAATCTCCCATCCATGTACTACCCAGGCCAGGCCCTGCTGAGCTTCTGAGCTCTGACCAGACCAAGCTTTGACAAGGAGGTTTAGAGATGTTAGTGCAAATAATGTCAGGCAGTGTGAAATAATAGCTATTTGTTTCTACGGAGACGAGCTGGGGGCAATAGCAGCATATACAGCAGCATGTGTGTATTGTCAGTGCTTGGGTAAAGGTCATTAAGTACCCAAATAAATGATTGTTCGGTTGAAAAAGTGTAATATATAGTTACTGGTTGCAGAAAAGTTACAAAAACATGTCCGACCACAATATTTGTCAATGTCTTCTAAGCTCATCCATCAATAACCACAAATCTCTCTTTATGTAATTACCATTGAACTATTGCTTTTGGTCCGTCTATTTGTCCAACCATATCCACAAGAGCCCTTTCCGGGGTCTGTAAATGAATTATTTTGTTTTTCGCTTTGTCAAAATGAATGAGGGAAGCAGGAGAACTACATTAGACGATCTTACCTCAGCCTTAACCACTTCAGGATCAACCGTGAACTTGACTTTGAGGTCGTCGATCTCCGGTGGCCAAAGGCAGGGTTTCAGTCCCATCCCCTGTTCCCACTCACTTCCTCTCTGCAAAAGAACGGGAAAATCGTAGTGTTTAAATCGGAAGACTTTAAAAGAGCTCTTGTGTGTTCTGGGTCAGATCATTCTCACTTGAGAGTAAAAAATCATGTTCACTTAAACTTGCTTCTGTCTCCATGGAGACGTTTATTGCTTTGCCTCACTGCCTGATATCTGAAGGGACGACACTGAAACTACTCTGAAACTAACACAATCTACAGTATGGACAGACGGACAGACAGACAGACAGACAGACAGACAGATAGACGGATAGATAGCTAGATAGATAGATAGATGGATGGAGGGAAGGATGGATAGACAGATGGACAGATAGATGGATGGATAGATAGATAGATAGATAGATAGATGGATGGATGGATAGACAGATAGGCAGATGGATGGACAGATTGACAAATAGATGGATAGACAGATAGATAGATGGATGAATAGATAGATAGATGAAGAGATAGATAAATAGATAGATAGATAGATAGATAGATAGATAGATAGATAGATAGATAGATAGATAGATGAAGAGATAGATAGATAGATAGATAGATGAAGAGATAGATAGATAGATAGATAGATAGATGAAGAGATAGATAGATAAATGAAGAGATAGATAGATAGATAGATGAAGAGATAGATAGATAGATAGATAGATGAAGAGATAGATAGATAGATAGATAGATAGATGAAGAGATAGATAGATAAATGAAGAGATAGATAGATAGATAGATGAAGAGATAGATAGATGGATGGATGGACAGATAGATAGATGGATGATACACAGATATAGACAGATGGATAGATAGACAGCTAGAGAGATAGATAGATGAAGAGATAGATAGATAAATAGATAGATCGATCGATCGATCGATCGATCGATAGATAGATGGATGATGGATAGATAGACAGATGGATGATACACAGATACAGATAGATAGATAGATAGATAGATAGATAGATAGATGGATAGATAGATAGATAGATAGATAGATGGATGATACACAGATATAGACAGATGGATAGACAGACAGCTAGAGAGATAGATACAGAAGACAAGCAGGTGGCAGACCCTCCACCAGAAAAGTTGCGCAATACACCTTTAAACTTATCAGTCTCCGTGACGACACGCAAGCAACTCCAGCAAGTTAAGTACCAGGTCAGATCTGTGGAGAGGCGACCACGCTCACCATTTGAATGCACGTTTTCAATACATTTTCTTTCAGTAATAAACAAACTGATGCAGGATTTACGTTTCAACGCAGTATCATTAAGTGTAACATTCGAGGCACCTCTAAGTTCATTCGAGTTGTGAGGCGATGTGACGAGACCTGAAATCTGAAAGTTTTGCCTTCGCCGAAAAAAGCTTTAGAAAATTGGAGCGTTCTTCGAGTCATGTCTGAGCACATGTTACAAGAGCGCTCGAGTCTGAATAATTGGGTCATAATAAGTAGAACTAACCCACTCGAGGATGAACCACTCCATTGTTGACAAGGCAACAACAGCAGCTCAGACTAAACCAGATTTTCTTCTGAGGTTCCGCAGGTCAGACACTTCAAACAGCAAATGATCCAAAATAATGTACTTGAAACTTGTAGGGCCTGACTGAACGTACAAAGGGAAATTGTTTCGGTGACAGTAAAAGGCAGTCGCGGAAAGTAATAAAATACAAAATAAAAGTAGCGTATAGTAGTAGTGGATATTTTTTACTTTTACATCACTACATTTGAGAGCATATATGTGTACTTTCTACTCCACAACGTTTTAAATCTGGACTGAAACGTAAAAAGTACTTGGAAGATCATTTGTCTCATCAGATTTTTCGGATCAGATTTTGTGTTTAAATTTCTCACTTTGAATTTCTAAACTTTTTCAGATGTTTGAATTATTTTTATTCTAAATTTTAGTTGCTGAAATTGTAAGAATACATTTTCAAAGTGTTAAAAAAAAACAAAAAACAAAGAAAAAAAAACACCACAAACATTTTCAAACCCTTAAATTTCACTGCAAATTTGACACTGTTGAATGTGAGGATTTGAACATATGTGCTGAATATTCAAAATTTGATGGTGATTTTTTAAAATTTTGATTTTGAAACATACTGAAAATCTATACTTAAAACTCCAGCAACTAACATTCAGAATAAAAATAATTCAAACATGTTTTTTCTAAGTTAAAAAATTCTAAGTGAGAAATTCAGTGGTATTTAAAAGTCAAAATCTAATTGAAAAAAAAATCTGATTTAGATGAATATTTCTGTATCGGACAAGGTCGTACGTCATCTCTTAACTTAATTTGTCAAATATCGATAAAGAACACGATTGTAGTTTCAAATATTCACCAGGTTATAGGGTTAAAGGGTCTATATTCAGGGGTGCACATAACTGGTACGCTGGTACGCATGCGCAGCAAAAAATAACGACTGCGTAATGCCACTTCAGTTACTGAGCGCCTTTGCGTAGCCCACTTGACTTGACCGATCGTGTCATATCAATCTTACACATGTCCAAGTCCAACTACTGTCAAAGATGTCTAAAAAACAACAGACATTAAGCAGCTTCTTTGGCGTTTCCCCGTCGACAAAGAAACACCAACCGCAGCCAGAGCCGAAGAAAAGACTTTTTTCGGAAAAGTGGCTTCAAGATGTGCAGTGGCTTGAAGCTAACGATGAACGCACTGAAATGTGGTGTAAGCTTTGCCGCTCACATCCACACCTAGCAGATAAAACAGGTGCGTTTTATAAAGGTTCAAAGAATTTCAACCATCCTTTATTTGACAAGCACGAAAAGAGCAAAGAGCATACGAATGTGGTGCAAGCCATTGCTAATAAACAAGCTAGCCGAGACCCAAAGCAAGCTGTTGAGCTGTGGATGGAGACAGCTAATCGCAGGCTCAACCAAAGACAAAGAGGTGCATCTGCAGCATCTTCATCATCTACCATGCAGGGAGCGGAAGCAGTGGAGAGTGGGGGCGAAACAGAGGAGGACAGTGGGGGCGACATGGAGGACAGTGGGGGCGACATGGAGGACAGTGAGGAAGATGGCACTTTTTAAGACCTCGCTACATAATGAGTGAGTACCAAACTCCTGGTACTCACCTGAGTAACTCACTGAAAAAGTGATGTGCACCCCTGTCTATATTACGTTGTTCTTAGCTAAAACTATGATTTAAATTTATCCCACCAAACGAAGTCAAAATTACACAAGCACAAAACCCTGTCATGGGCACTTGAAGTCTTATTTGCGTGCATCTTACTCCGAGATGCTCCTTAAGCCCCCTGTCCTCCTCTTGTGTAGTTTTTGTCCTTTCTTTGGCTCCCGGTTCAGACCTAACCCTCATTAGTTCCAGTGCCTTATAATCCGTTATAGACAAACAGGCAAACATCCAGGATTAACGGCACTGTGGGGACTGAGAAAAAGCAGCGAGCGCGGCGAGATTTAAGAGCGGACACACAGGGAGCCGCGAATCGGGGCCAAGATTGGACCGTTTATTCAAGTCCCTGTCGCCATCCGTCCCTCACCGTGCACAGGGTTTCCCACGCTCTTTTACAGGGCCCTTTTCAAGATGAGGCGAGCAAAAGAGACGAAACCAGATTCAAATTTTAATGGTACGAAGAATTGTGAACATGCTACTTTTTTCCTTTAAAAGATCCTATATTTCGTAACATTTACTCTTGTGAGCTTTGAACCATGTTAGAAAGTTGTTACCTCCTCAAAAACAGACCTGGAGTTGTGTTTTGTTTCATTTATACATGTTTATTATTAGTCTGTCTACATCTCCAAAACTGAAAATGCTCTGTTCCACCTTGTGATGTCATCGAGTTTTCAAATTTTCATGTTAACCAATAACTTGCACATTTTGTTTAGTGAAGATGGGAAATTCTAGTGCTGAAGTGATCCAAATGATTCTAGTGAAGGTGTATGGAGTTCAATTCAAATACTGTCAAATACATTACTAAATACTAAAACAATAAATACTCATAAAATACAATAATAAATGCAATCAACCAGTTAGATATTGTCCCACTTTAACTGTGGGATTTTAACTGTATGTTAAGGCGTCCAGTGTCCAGAATTATTATTATTATTATAAACACAGTGGAGCACTTCCTCTATCTACCACATGACATCACAAGGTGGAACAGTGTCTAAATATGTCTAAATATGCCGGGTGTGTGCGTTAAACATGTGTAAATGAAACAACTGAATGAAACTCCAGGTCTGTTTGTGACGAGGAAACAACATTATAGCATAGATCAGAAAATAGCAAAATATAGGCCTTTTAATGCCTTGAAAAGCCTTTTGTTCTGTCATAATTCAAAGAATGAAGATTTAAAAGTGCTTCATAACAGTTATTTTGCGTGTCATCGGTGCTAAAATGGAGCAAAGGATCATGGTCTATGTAGTTCACTCAGTTTTGGGGCGATTGCTGCAGCAAAACAATAGATTTAAGCATAAAGACTTATAATTAAACGTACTGGCTCACGGTATTATTGTGAGACTTTTGGCGATACGATACCATATACGATACGATATTTCGGTTATTGTTATA
Organism: Odontamblyopus rebecca; assembly: GCA_030686955.1. Classification (NCBI taxonomy): domain Eukaryota; kingdom Metazoa; phylum Chordata; class Actinopteri; order Gobiiformes; family Gobiidae; genus Odontamblyopus; species Odontamblyopus rebecca. The sequence goes on from CM060668.1 coordinate 33,406,704, forward strand.
TCCGTAGTTAGCGATATTCATCTTGTCTTCTTTTTAGATTCATATTTTATTGTTCATCTGTTTTGTTGTTCATCATTTCTTAACTTATTTGTCTAATTAAAGGGTCTATATCATGCTGTTCTGGTCTGTTATCATAATATATAATAGTTGTTTCCACATTGTGATGTCATGTGGTAATACAGGAAGTGCTCCGCTGTGTTTTTAAACTCCACACACGTTCACTATCGTCATCATTTGGAGCATTTCAGCCCTGGAATTCTCAATCTCGACTGAACTAAAGGTAAAAGTTAGCTACCACTTCATGACATCACGAGATGGAACTGAGCATTTTTTAGCTTTGGAGATGCAGATAGACTCATAATAAAGATGTGACGTGCAGTAGCGGACCGAGGATTTCGTAGCTGGAGTAAAATATCGCCCCAAAACCTTCGATAATCCCATAAGGTTCCATCTGGATACGGCATCTCTTTGAATTCATTACGTTGTTGTGTCGTTAAGCAAGACATTTTTTCCATTTTTTTCCATTTTTACTGTTTAACTGGAACCCTCGAGTTTAACTTGGCAGCCTCGTCTTTGCGAATTTGACCCGGGACGGCTCTGACCACCGGCAATAACGGAATAAAGGACGTGAAAATAAAAAAGTGTGAAAAGCGATTTCGTAAAACACTCACTGTATAAAACATTGTGAATAAAATATAAATAAGTGGAAGTAAAGCAGAGTTATCGCCTAAAATCACCATCGTTTAAGCACATTATGATTCAAGATGATGTACGGAGGAGATTTAAGGCGACTTTAACCACACTTATTCTTCCGGCTGTCCCCAGAATGTCCCGACTGGAGGCTGACTTTCCCAGGACAGTAAAAGTGTGGTACTGTATATAAATGAGGGCTGACGGTTAGAATGGGGGGATACAGAAGGAGGAGGAGGAGAGGAGGAGGAGGGCGAGAAGGGGGCACATTCCTGGATCCTGCCAACTGCAACCGACACTTCCACCGGTACTTCCACACAAAAGAGACTAAAGTTTACCGTTACGCAATGACATCACCCGGGTACCTCTCTCTCTCTCTCTTTGTCTGTCTTATTCTCTCTGTCTGTCGCTCTCTCTCTTTCTCTGTCTCATGCTCTCTCTATCTCTCTCTGTCCATCTCTATTTGTCTGTCCCACTCTCTCTGTCTTTCTCTCTCTGTGTCTGTCTGTCTCTCTTTATTTATCTGTCTCACTCTCTCTATCTATCGGTCTCTCTCTATCTATCTCTCTCTTTGTCTGTTTTACTCTATCTATCTCTCTTTGTCTGTTTTACTCTATCTATCTCTCTTTGTCTGTTTTACTCTCTCTCTCTTTGTCTGTTTTACTCTCTCTCTTTGTCTGTTTTACTCTATCTATCTCTCTTTGTCTGTTTTACTCTATCTATCTCTCTTTGTCTGTTTTACTCTATCTATCTCTCTTTGTCTGTTTTACTCTATCTATCTCTCTCTTTGTCTGTTTTACTCTATCTATCTCTCTTTGTCTGTTTTACTCTATCTATCTCTCTCTTTGTCTGTTTTACTCTATCTATCTCTCTTTGTCTGTTTTACTCTATCTCTCTCTTGGTCTGTGTTACTCTATCTCTCTTTGTCTGTTTTACTCTATCTCTCTTTTTGTCTGTTTTACTCTCTCTCTCTCTTTGTCTGTTTTACTCTCTCTCTTTGTCTGTTTTACTCTATCTATCTCTCTTTGTCTGTTTTACTCTCTCTCTTTGTCTGTTTTACTCTATCTCTCTTTGCCTGTTTTACTCACTCTATCTGCCTCTTTCTCTCCATCTCTCTCCATTCGTCTGTCTCACTCTCTCTGTCTTTCTCTGTCTGTTTCTCTCTCTATCTGTCTCTCTCTTTGTCTGTCTTTCTATATTTGTCTGTCTCTCTCTGTTTGTCTCTCTCTATCTGTCTCTCTCTGTCTGCCTCATGCTTTCTTTGTCTATCTGTCTCTGTCTTTCTCTATTTGTCTGTCCCATTCTCTCTCTTTGTCTGTTGAACTCCCTCTACCCGTCTGTCTGTCTCACTCTATCTCTCTTTCTCCCTCTATTTGTCTGTCTCACTCTCTCGATATCTGTCTCTCTGTCTCTCTCTTTGTCTGTCTCACTCTCTACTCGTCTCTCTGCCTCACTGTCTCTCTTTCTCTCGCTATTTTTGACTTCTGTACTGTATACCTCTCACTGTCTCTCTCACTCTTTTCTGTCTCTCTCTCTCTCTTTGTCAGTTTCTCTCTTCTCCTCTCTCCCCCTCTGTCTTCTTCTCATCTGTATCACTCTCTCCTTCCTCTCTCTTTTCTTCTCTCCTTCAATTTCCCCTTCTCTCTCCCTTTTGCTCCTTCTCACACTCTTGTCTCTCTCTTGTCTCTCACTTCTTCTCTCGCCCTCTGTCTTGCTTTCTCTCTCTGCCTCTCCGACCTCTCTCTCTGACCCCCTCACTCTCTCCCTCTCTCTCTCCTTCACCCTCTCCCTCTCTTTGTCTCTCTGTCTTTCTTCTTCCTTTCTCTGCCTTAACTCCATCTCTAACCCTCTCTCTCCCACTACCGCCATCTCTTTGTCTCGCTCTGTCTTTCTTCTTTCTCTCTATCCCTTAACCCCTTCTTTAACCCTCTCCCTCTCTGTCTTCCACTATCGCCCTCTCTCCCTCTCTTTGTCTCTCTGTCATTCTTCTTTCTCTCTATCCCTTAACCCCTTCTCTAACCCTCTCTCTCCCGCTCTGTCTCCCACTATCGCTCTCTCTCCCTCTCTCTGTGTCTGTGTCTTTCTTCTTTCTCTCTCTGCTTTAACCCCCTCTCTAACCCTCTTTCCCACTATCACTCTCTCTCTGTCCCTCTCTTTGTATGCCTCTGTCTTTCTTCTTCCTCTCTCTGCCTTAACCCCCTCTCTAACCCTTTCTGTCCCCCTCTTTGTCTCTCTGTTTTGCTGCTTTTGCTCTCTCCCTCTCTCTTTCTCCCCTTCTCTCTTCTCTTTTCTTGCGCTCTTGTGTCTAAACCGACTCCAGCCTCAGATTCAGCCAATTTAGCAGCGACAGAAGTGCAGAGTTTTCTAGACCTGCTCAAATCCACGTGTGAACACTTGAGCGAACCGTTTATTTTTCCAATTAGTTCAGTTTGATTCATTAGTGTTGGGTTTATTTGCTCGTGATTTAGCCACGGTTAAGCACGTTCGGCTGATTCTACTGGAGTGTGAGAGTTATTATCACACCAAACATACACAAATCTCCTGAAAGTGACACTGACCGAGCCTCTTTTTAGAGGCTCAATTTACAGCTTTGAAAATCTAGATCGAATACGAGTTTAAGCTTCACAATATCTTTTCTTCTCTCTCACTCTCTCCTTCTGTCTCGTTTCGTCTCTCTCACTCTGTCACTCTCTATCCCTTTTACTCATTCTAGCTCTCTATATCTCTCTCACTCTCTCCATCCCCTTCTCCCTTCCCCCTTGTCTCTCTCTCTTCTCTGCCCCTCCATATTTCGCTTTCTCTCTCACTCTTTCGCTCTCTCTCTCCTCTTGCTGTTTCTGTTTCTCTCCCATTCTTTTGCACTCTGTCACTCTCTCTCCCTTTCGCTCATTCCCTCTATCACTCTCACTCCATCTCTTTCACACTCTGTCACTTCTCTCACTCTATTACTCTCTCCCTTTTGTTCGTTCTCTCTCTCTTTCCACTCTCTCTCTTCTCTGCTCCTCCCTATCTCTCCTTCTCTCTCACTCTTTCTCCCTGTCTGTCCTCTCGCTCTGTCTCTTTCTCTCCCCCTTCTTCCCCCAACTCTCTCACTCTCTCTCCCTTTCGCTCATTCTCTCTATCTCTCTCACACTGTCACCCTCTCCCTTTCGCTTCTTCTCTCTCCTCTCTCTCTATCCCCTTCTCTCTCTTCTCTTTCCCTCCCTATCTATCCTTCTCTCTCACTCTTTCTCCTCTCGCCATTTCTCTTTCTCTCTTCTTCCCTCGCACTGTCACTCTTTCTCCCTATCGCTCATTCTCTCTCTCTATCACTGTCACTCCTTCTCTCACTCTATTATTCTCTCTCTTTCACTCATTCTCTCTCTCCTTCTCTCTCTTCACTCATCCTCCCTATCTCTACTCTTTCACTCTTTCTCTTTATCTCTTCTCTTGCTCTGTCTCTCTTTCTCTCTCCCTTCTACTCTCTCACTCTGTCACTCTCTCCCTTTTGCTCGTTCTGTCTCTATCTCTCTCACTCCTTCTCTCGCACTCTATCCCCCCACTCTCTCCTTGTCTCTCTCTTCTCTGTTCCTCCCTATATCTCCTTTCCTCACTCCCTCTCTCCTTCTCTGTCTCCCCTTCTCTCTCTTACTCCTTCTCTCTTTTCTCCTCTCTCTCTTCACCTCTGTATCTGTATAACAATTATGTTTTTGGACGCTCCAACACTTCTCTTTCAGTTCAAATCCGCACACCAAATTCAAACATTCATCTTTTATGAGAAACCGAACGGCGCACTTCCTCCTCCTGTCGCCGCTGCTGCTGTTGTGTTCATTATGTGGACAGATTTCTCGGGCTAATTCGGCGGCGCTCTAATCCCCGTCCGACTCTGTGTATTGTGTTTCTCCGTCTCCATCTGAGCCGTGAGCGACAAAAGCAGGTGTCCAAACACAGCCTGTCTGGACCACAACTGTCCACAGACGCACCCACTCCCCCAGACCCCAGATCTCGCACACGGACGAGTATTTTAAAGCTGCACTCTGTAACTTTGTGGCCTGAAGGTCCATTGGTCTGGTTTTTCTATGGATATGTGTGGTTTTATCGCTCAAAATACCTCAAAAAACAGGCATTCTGACTGTGAGTGGGGTCGCCTCTCCGCAGATCTGACCTGACTTGGTCTGGGTTGGTCTCCATGGAGAAAAGTGTGGAGAAAAGTTACATAACGCAGCTTAAAAGTCTTGTGGATTTTGTGCACTATTATTATGAAATAAAATGGTTCTGCATCACACAACACAACATTTTGACGTATCGCAAAGAAACTGGCCTTGGTTTAGTCTCTGTTACGCTTTTTATTTTGACACAGACGAGTTAAAAGAGTGAATTTTCTTTGACTCATTATTATACTCTACTATTTTCTTGATGTTTTTGGAATACAAAGCGTGCATAGGAATGTAACAATAACAGAAATATCGTGATTGTATCGTCAAAAGTCTCATAATAATTAGGAATATCCTCATCCAATATTCTGTATCGGTATCGGGATGAGTATCGTACAATACTGGATTCAGTCACGTGACTGATCCAGTTTCACATGTTTTTGCGGCATCGACACACTTAACGGCAGCCATAAATCAAAACGCCGCCATGTCGCTGTGTGGGACTTTTCACTACAACAAAACCAGAGTCAAACAGCGACGCAATCGCTGCAAACAAACAGTTTCTCCTGGAGGAACCAGCGGAGCCACTTTAACACCAACAATTTGATTTGTTGAGTTTAAGAGTTACAAGCTCAAGACAGCAAAGTCAGAGCAGCAAACACTGGTGGAGGTGATTCAAAGAAGAGAAAAGCTACATTGAAATGGCGACAAGTCCAAGAGAACAACACAGAGGATTGTGGAATTCATCACTTTAGACGATCAACCTCTGTCTGTTATGGAAAACATAGGCGTTCGTTGTCTAATGGACTTTTTGGCGCTAAAGCACGAACTTCCTTCACGACACGACATTACAGAGACGGCGCTACCGGAGTGATACAACAAGATCTGTGAGCGTGTTCGAGCTCTTTTATCGGAGGCAACCGCTATATCATTCATAGGTTTTTAACATGTAATAAAACACTCAAGTAATCCTTTTAATCCGTGTATGGTTCCTTCCATCCTTAGGGTTTGATTTAAAAAGGTATCGGATCGGTAAAAGCCAAAAATTCTTGTTCGGGGCATCTCTAAAAATAATATCATGGGCCATCACAATATATCGAATTACAATTCTCTTTGATTATCGTTAAAAGAACAGTGTACCCAAAAAAACATGATCCAAAATACATTTTTCAAAGATTATTACTAGTACTATTAGTATTATAATGATTTATATTACACCATATATGTGTTGATTGCCTTTGTATTTTGGATTATGTTTTTTGGTTACACTGTTCTTTAAACGACCTGTCACCCTTGGGTGCTTGCCACACCCTACTTAAGATGGCCACTATTTGCCAGTAACATGGTGAGAGGGATTTTTCTCTACGTTCTTGGGCTGCTCTGTCTCCTCCAATGCACCCGTTTCAAGAAACTGACATGGGAAGTTGTCATTCATTTATATCGGTGCAACAATAGGTAAAATCAGAGGGAACTACATAGACCATGATCCTTTGCTCCATCTCAGTGCAGACTTGACGAAATTACAGAATTACGGAATGTGTAAATGAAACAAAACATAACTCCAGGTCTGTTTCTGAGGAGGTAACAACATTCTAACATGGCTTAAATCTCACAATGTAGGACCTTTAACTTCAGAATGTGTTATAGTGACAGGCCTACACACACACACACACACACTAATAATGATGTCAGTGTGGTGGAGTGTGTTCGGTAAAGTGAGAGCTAATGGTCCTGTTTTCTGCATTATGTCCCTCTGTGTTTGATCCACAGCAGCACCTGTCAGTCAAGTGTCAGACAGGACCTCCCAGCCCTGCTCCTGCCGCAGACGGCTCTTAATGCAGTGTTTATGGAGTGACAGGGGCAGGGGCAGGTCGCACACACGGAGACACCGCACACTTTCACTTCAGACGCACATATACGCACACACACACACACACACACTTACATTTCAGGCGCACATATACGCACAAGTACACACACGTACATACACACACTTTAAATTCAGACACACATATATACGCACACATAAAAACACGTCTATAGATACACACACACTCTTTCACTTCAGACGCACATATACACACATACACACACTTTCACTTCAGACGCACATATACGCACACATACACACACTTTCACTTCAGACGCACATATACGTTCACATACACACATACACACTCTTTCACTTCAGACGCACATATGTGCACACATACACACACTTTCACTTCAGACGCACATATACGTTCACATACACACATACACACTCTTTCACTTCAGACGCACATATGTGCACACATACACACACTTTCACTTCAGACGCACATATACGCACACATACACACACTTTCACTTCAGACGCACATATACGTTCACATACACACACTTTCACTTCAGACACACATATTCGCACACATACACACACTTTCACTTCAGACGCACATATACGTTCACATACACACTCTTTCACTTCAGACGCACATATACACATACACACATACACTTCAGACGCACATATACGCACACATACACACTTTCACTTCAGACACACATATACGCACACATACACACTTTCACTTCAGACGCACATATGTGCACACATACACACACCTTCACTTCAGACGCACATATACGTTCACATACACACACTTTCACTTCAGACGCACATATACGTTCACATACACACACCTTCACTTCAGACACACATATACACACATACACACACCTTCACTTCAGACACACATATACACACATACACACACCTTCACTTCAGACACACATATACACACATACACACACACTTTCACTTCAGACACACATATACGCACAGATACACACACTTTCACTTCAGACGCACATATACGTTCACATACACACATACACACTCTTTCACTTCAGACGCACATATGTGCACACATACACACACTTTCACTTCAGACGCACATATACGCACACATACACACATACACACACTTTCACTTCAGACGCACATATACTTTCACATAAACACACATTCACTTCAGACGCACATACACACACACACTTTCACTTCAGACGCACATATACGCACACATACACACACTTTCACTTCAGACGCACATATACGTTCACATACACACACTTTCACTTCAGACGCACATACACACACACACTTTCACTTCAGACACACATATACGCACACATACACACACTTTCACTTCAGACGCACATACACACACACACTTTCACTTCAGACACACATATACGCACAGATACACACACTTTCACTTCAGACGCACATATACGCAGGTGCCACAGGGGGGCGCCAGTCACAAAAATTGTCATTGTGTCCTTAGGCAAGACACTTCACCCACATTACCTAGTATGAAAGTGGAGTGTGTGAGTGATGGTGGTGGTCAGAGGGGCCGATGGTGCAGATTGGAGTCTCGTTTTTGTCAGTTTGCCCCAGGGCAGCTGTGGCTACACTACCGAGTGTGGAGTGAATGAAAAATGAACTGTAAAGAGCTTTGGGTGTCATAAAGGCGCTGTATAAATGCAATGGTTAATTCATTAATACACACAGATAAACACGCATACATAGACACACAAAACGTATGCACAGATAAGCACACACACGCCCCATGCACACATACACACACACGCATGCACAGACACATACAAAAGACATCTGCACACATAGGCATATAGACACGCACAAAAAATGTATGCACACATAGACACACACACAGACACGCACAAAAACAAATCCACACATAGGGACACACACGCACACTTACACTTTCACTTCAGACATACATGCACACACACTTTCACTTCATGCACACACACGCTTTCACTTCACATACACGCACACAAACACTTTTACTTCATCCATACATACACATATATGTACACACACAAAAACATATGCCCATACACACACTCACACAAACGCACACTTTCACTTCATACAGACACACACATACACAAACTTTCACTTCACACACACACACACACACACACACACACTGTCACTGCACAGACACACACACAGACGCACACGTAATAACAAAACCGTGAGTGAGGTGTGTGGGACGGCCCATCCAAACACACACGTGCTTGAGTGTTGTGGGAAAACGACTTAAAGATGTCAGATCCGGGTGTGCGTCCCCAGAGCCGACCGCACAGCCAATAAACACAACCGTGACCTCACATGACTCTCACACTTAGAACGCACAAGAATGTTTAGTACCACACTGAGAACCAGCAAAAATAACACACTTCAGAGGTGTACAAGCAGCGTGGAATCATGGGTAATATTGTGAATGCTGCTTTGAAAAGATGCTAAATTTAAATCATTGGCTATTTCATTGTTTTATAGTTAAAAATATACGGAAATTCTGGAAAAAAATTAAGGTTTTGTGATGTTTGTGCGTAATTTTTAACTCCTTTCCTATCTGTCCTGATACTGATATTTAAAAGGCCCATTATACGGTATTTCCAGGTTTGTTTTTAACGAGGTAATAACATTATGACTAGGGCCCGACCAATATATCAGTTGACCAATATTATTGGCCCATGTGGGTTCTTGGAAATATATCAGCTATCGGCCAAAATCTTGCAGATATGGGCCGATCTTCCACGTGGACATGTTTTACCTTGTTCTAAAGCTCAGACTCTCTATATTCTGCCCATCTAATCCAGTTTACAGACAAATAAATGTCCTGATCTGTGGCGCCACATGAGGATTTATCTGAGTAGTCATTTGTCTGTGTCCGTCCCACCCCATCACCATGTGCGTTTGTTTACAGCCGCAGCCACAGATCCACATGCACAACACTGAGATTCTCTTCTTTTTCCGGACGCTCAGTTTGTGTCTGGATTAAAAGGACAGTTCTTAGTGCAGACTTGTGATCTGAGAGGAGCCTGTGTGAGGCTGAGTGTTGAAATGTGTCGGTTTTGAAGCTCGTTTTGGTTCTTTCTCATTGGTTAGCGATTAGCTGCTGTAGCTCGCACACATAAACAGGCTGTTTTCTCTTCTATTAGCGACTGTAACTATAGTGGCCGTATATATGTTACTGGACACGCACTGATATGTAAATAGCTGTGAATAGAAGTGTGAATTATCGGCATTTAGCAGATCATTAATTACCACGGCACACGCGCTTTTACCGCTAAAGGCTAACAGCGGTAGTTTACATACAGAACTTTCTTTACTGACTAGAATATCTTACAAAAATGCCATTAGACCGATCGACTGTCTTTAAATATGAAGAGGCAAATATGAAGAGGCAGAATAACAAGAAATGTCACCTAAACAAACCCAACTGAAAATCCAATAGAGCCAAGCCTAAGTTTTATAATCAACTGAAGATTTACAGTGAATTTTTCCGTCATTAATATATCGGCGATTATATCACCAGCTCCAACTCTCATTTTATCGACATCATATCGGCCGCAATCGGTCGGGCCCTAATTATGACATGACTAAAAGCTAAAAAAAGAGTCAAAAACAGTACATTTTGTGTAGTATAGGATCTTTAACTTCAGTGAACTCATTAAAAACACGTTCTGTTCTAACTTAACCCTTATCTTTCCCAAGATACTCCAAAAGCATCAAGACACTAATTATTTTTGTCACTTTTACCCACTTCTATTCCAAGCAGCTTTAACGGCTATTACCAATAGACTTGCAATTCCAAATTAAGGTTAAAACATTTCTCCACTGTGTTTTTAAACTCCACACGCTTTCACTAGAATCATTTGGAGGAGTTCAAACCTGGAGATTTACCGTCTCTACTGAACTAAACATAAAAAGGAGCTGTTCCCTTCACTTCTTCACATCACAAGGTTGAACAGAGCTTCTAATAGTTGTAATAAAGGGTCGGAAACTCGTGTAAACGAAACAAAATGCGACTCCGCGTACGTTTTGGATGAAGTAACGGCATTGTAACACGACTTAAAGCTCACGGGAGTCCATTTTTTTGCATGACATCAAACCTTTTTTCTTTCATTACTTGGAAATGGAAGCGGGAATAGAAGAAAGCAGCAATTCTAATTAAAACCCGCAATTAACGACTGAACTATTTCCGCTATAAGCCCTTGTTTATATTTCATTTATTACTTAAACCAATCAGCGGGTGTAGCTTACAGAGAGCAGTGTGTACTTAGCTTCCCCATTAAACTATACGGGGCACTTCATTTGTCGTACATTAGCCGGTGATTTATGTCTCGACAGCTGCGCCGACGCGACCGATGGACTGTACATACATTTGTGTAGGGTCATGTGAGACGATAGGCCCACTGTCTGTAGACTCCGCTATGCTCAGTATGTGGTGGTGTGAGCTTGTGTGTCAGTTGGGACGTGTAAAGGGACGTCCATTTTCTTAGTCGGGAGTTTCGGATTGCGGTTTATTAAGGTGGTCCATCAAAGCGCGGTAGAAAAATAAAGTTTCGGATCACCTCGGTTAGAGCCCTGCGTTAGGTTTGAGTGTCCAAAAAGATGATTTAGGAAGAAATTTGGAAGAAAAAGCAGATGTTTTAGAGGTTGCTCAAGCTGCGTGACAAATTTTATGTTTTCAAGTAACTTTTTATGAACTTTATGGACTGGAAAGGAACTTAGTGTTTGCAGAATAAAATGACAAATTATTCAAATACGTCTTATTTATGTGGTTCTCTATGTTAGAGTACAGGGCAATTTTCAAGTGTCTTGAGCAACCTCTAAATATGAATTAATATTTTGGCCAGATAGGGAACCAAATGCAGAGTTCCAATTCAAATAATCGAAAAATATATATTATTGGACCACCATTCTCTTTAGAGGTATTTTAAGGGTCCTATATTACACAAAATGGACTCTTGTGAGCATTAAGTCATGTTATAATAATGTTGCCTCCTCAAAAACAGACCTGGAGTTGTGTTTTGTTTCAGTCATGTTTAAGTAACTTTTTATTATTACTCTGTCTACATCTCCAAAGCTCAAAATGCCCTGTTCCACCTTGTGATGTCATGAAGCTGTAGTTTTCAAGTTAACACATCCTTTAATCTTTAGTTCATTTGTTTGTTGTTTTTTGTTATTTCTAAGTGATTTATGTGCCGCTAAAGACTGAATTTTTAGCGGCACATAAATCACTTATAAATAACACCACAAGTTGAATTAGATTCCATTCCATTCAGTGGAAGTATTCACATTTCTGCATTATTATTTGGTGCTCATGGGGACTCATTGCTGCGTTTCTCAAATCACAACACTCCATGTCTGATGGGTTAAAGATGCAGTAGTAGGTGAAATGTTAAGTAGTGTCTACTACTTTCTTATTTCCATGGATCAGCAATTCCAGGGCTGAAATGATGCAAATGATTCTCGTGAAGGTGTATGGAGTTTAAAACCACAGTGGAGCACTTCCTGTATTACCACAAGACATCACAAGTATGCAGGTAAAAGCTTTTTTTGTAGTTTAATCGTGAAATGCTAATGCCTGAAAGTTCTGTTTTCTGCTGATTTGAAGTACAGTGAAAAACCCTGGTCACACCAGCTGTTCTCGAGACTGAAAGGTCATTTTGGACTTAAACTGAAGCTTATAAACTTGGGGAGTTTTTCATGTACATTTGAAGCAGTGATATATGTAATAAAATGATGATCATGTTTGATGACAATTTATCAGGCAGGACAGACTTTTTTTTTTGTCTTTTGAGAGATGTTGAGGGTGATATTTGACAGTAGAAAGGCAGCAAGCCCCAGAATATTGTTTCTGGAATGTTCCCTAATGCTTTAGGATGGGCGAACATTTTTCATCCATGGCCACATATTAAAATACAGACCAGTGTGAGGGCCGATCGAGGGTCATAGACTGGAGGTCTAAACAGTAAGTCATTCAACTCTGTGCATTTATAACAGGTTTGAATGACCCTCCAGACCTTTGCTCAGGCTTAGAACCTCAAAAGGACAGATTCAATTTGCTTGATCAAGGTAGATTTCAAAAACATGCAGTAAAAAGAACTACTTCAGTAGTATGGACCAATTCACCTGGAAGCCTCAGGGCCAAAACTATCGGTCTGAGGGCCACATTTGGCCCCCGGACCATAGTTTGGACATGCCTGCTTTAAGTTACACCATGCAAAATTTTAGGGTTATTTGACCATTTATGCAGTTGCAGTATATTTACAATTACATGATTTTGCCAATAGCGTTTCCTAAATACGTTGTTTTTGGGCCCTGAGACCAAACAGGACTGAGTTGTTGGTGGTCCCTATCATTGTAATGGCCCAAGAGATAAGATAATAGGAAATAATAATGAAAAAAGGTAGAAAAAAGTGGAAAAGTCGACAAAAAGGTAGTGAAAAAGTGGAGTGGACCTGGTTCCCGGCCTAAGGCTTTGTGTGTTAAACATGTGAAAGAAACAAAACACAACACAGGTCTGTTTGTGATGAGGAAACAAATCCGGAAACAGCGTCACCTGGGCCTTTTATGGAGGTAGAAGATTTTGTTTAGAATTGTTAATTGCCATGACGATGGCTGTTTTTCGTCACTCTGAAATCCACGGAGAGATTTGGAATTTACTGTTGTTTGAGACGTCTGCCATCCCGGGTTGTGCACTTAAGGCTAATCACTGTTCCAATTAAAGCTGCAATTTGAGTGGTTCCAATTATTATCAAATCAGGGCCTAAAATAACTAAGGTAAAACATTTTCTGTGCAAAGAATGAAATTGGGGTTAAAAGGTTTTCTGATCTACTCACAAACCCCCCCCAGCAATTCTTGTATTATAATTTTTCTTTTAGTATTTCTTTCTGTTTTTAAAGTTGCATTGTGTAACTTTTGTGGTGGAGGGTCCGTCAAATGTTTCACAGTATGATATTACACCTTTTTATCTTCATGGAGACCAAATCATATTACAGGTCAGATCTGTGGAGAGGCGACCACGCTCACAGTCAGGATGTTGTTTTTCTAGGTATTTTTGAGCTATAAAACCAAATATAATTGAATAAATGTAAAGTAGAGCTGCTTAATGTCACACTGCGGACCATTCCGGGCAGTGCAATGACGTATCCATAGAAACAAACAAAATAGTTACACAATGCGCTTTAATATGCGCTGCAAACTCAATCCCGACTTACAAACCTAAATTGCAAATCCAGCAAATCTATGTGCAGCTTTTAAATGTGCTTTTCTGCAATTTTCAGTTTTCCATTCACAATAATAACTAGCATGCAAACGGTGCACCAGCATAACTTCCTGGTTCAAGGATGATAAAAAATAACAGATTATAATTAGATGCAGGTGGCTCACGGTGATGTTATTTTTATTCCAAACTGCCTTTACAATACACATGTACCGCGGCGAAACAAATTTCCATTTCATTATTATTAACACATAAATCCTGCATATTTATGTTCTTCTCTCAAACTGAAAACACACTGTTCCACCTTGTGATGTCATGTGGTAATACAGGAAGGAAGTGCTGCACTTTGTTTTTAAACTCCACCTTCACTAGAATCATATGGATGATTTCAGGCCTGGAATCTCTACTGAACTAAAGGTAAAAGGAGCTGTTCACTTCAAAACTACCACTGCGTGACATCACAATGTGGAACAGAGCATTTTGCACAGCAGATTTCTCAGATCTGGCCAAGATTTGACAACTTCTATCAGGTTATTCATCTTGTTTCCAGATGTATTATTAAGGATAATCTTGTCATCGTCACTTTTCACTTTTTTATTTCTTCCATGACTCAGCTCGGACTAATGACTCAATTAGAATAAACAAACTACTATCATGTAAGACTGATTTAAGTACTTCTATCTCAAATTTAGCATCTTTGAATTTATTATCAGGCCATTCACACTCATCATAAACTTGTTTTAAGTATGTTTATCTAGAATTTAGCAGAATTTAAATCATTTTACCTAGAATTTGGCATCTGAGAACTTATTATCAGGCCGTGAACACTGATCCTAAACTGGTTTTAAGTCCGTTTATCTCAAACTTAACGTCCATAAACTTATTTCCAGCCCATGAACACTCACAGAGATGCTTCATTCTAGTCTAGAGGTCGTTTATTTTAAGAGAACATGTCAAGTAAAATGCTGCATGGACAGATCATTTCACTACTTTTAAGTCATTTTCTGTTAGATTTAAGTGTTTAGATCTTACATTTTGGCCAAGCTTTTTAGCAATTTGAGCTTTAGAGATGCAGAAAGATGAATAACGCAGGGTTACTTGTGTTAAACGTGTGAGTGAAACAAAACACAACTCCAGGTCTGTTTTTGATGAGGTAGCAGCATTTTAACATGATTTAAAGCTCACAAGAGTCCAATTTGCGTAATATAGGGCCTTTAAATGCAACTCCGTACCGACATTCCGTATAGATTTTCAGTTTCACGGTTTAAAGCTGAGTAGACAGACACTTTCCCCCGTGTGTGTGTGTGAGTAATGTCCAGCGAACAGAGGCATGGACACGGAGCGCTGACTTCACACACTGGGATCATAGACGCTGTGTTCGGAGCTGTGTGAGGCTCTGGAGGGACCCTGTTTTAAAAGTGCTGCCGCAGCTCCTCCCGGGCCCCCGACACGCCCGGGAAATGCATCAAACGCAGAGAGGGAGCACGGGCCTGAGCGCGCTGATAACACAAGCCACTTTACTGTTTCACAGCAGGGGAGGGAGGGGAGGCAGGGGCAGGAGAGACAGGAGCAGAAAGGAACAGGAGAGACAGGAGCTGAAAGGAGCAGGAGCGACAAGAGCAAGAAAGACGGGGGTAAGAGAGACGGGAGCAGGAGAGACAGGGGCAGAAAGGAGCAGGAGAGGCAGGGGCGGGAGAGAAAGGAGAGGAAGACAGGAGCAAAAGAGGCAGGAGCAAGAGAGACAGGAGCAGAAAGGAGTAGGAGAGACGGGAGCAGAAAAGACAGGAGCAAAAAGGAGCAGGAAAGACAGGAGCAAAAAGGAGCAGGAGAGAGGAGCAGGGGAGACAGGAGCAAGAGAGATAGGAGCAGAGGAGACAGGAGCAGGGGGGACAGGCGCTAAAGCGACAGGAGCAGGAGAGACAGAAGCAGAAAAGCAGGGGAGACAGTTGCAAGAGAGACAGGGGCGAAAAGGAACAGGAAAGACAGGCGGAAAAGGGACAAGAACAGGAGAGACAGGAGCAGAAAGGAACAAGAGAGACAGGGGCAGGAGTGACAGGAGAAGGACAGACAGGGACACAGCTCTGGGGACGAGGAGGAGGTGGAGGAGTTAAAGACTCGCTCACGTCTGCATCATGTCCATGTGCACTTTTAAGTTGGTGTGATATGAAACAGAGCGCGTCAGATCCTCACAGACTGTGGACTGTCAAACTGTGAAAAACAGACTAAATAACATGAAAAACTCCCTTATATTTATGCATGAATATTGAACCAGGCCTTTGTAGGCAGTTTGCAGAAACGCTTTTAAACACTAGGATTCATTTTATTGATATTAAGCTTCAAAAATACTTGAGGTGGGAACGTTCAGTCAGAAAAATTACAATTCAATATTTTTTAGCAAATCCCTCAGCTCTAAAAAGTGTAAAGTTGAGGCTCTTATGGATTTACCTGTATAATGGGGAAGCGATTTGTTTCACTTTTAAACAATGCAAAAAAAAAAAAAAAAGACAGGAAGTGCTCCGCTATGTTTCTAATCT
The DNA here is from genome assembly GCA_030686955.1 of Odontamblyopus rebecca. Classification (NCBI taxonomy): domain Eukaryota; kingdom Metazoa; phylum Chordata; class Actinopteri; order Gobiiformes; family Gobiidae; genus Odontamblyopus; species Odontamblyopus rebecca. Next base: position 33,423,157 of record CM060668.1, read on the forward strand.
CCACACACCTTCACTAGAATCACTTGGTTGATTTCAGCACTGGAATTGTTAATCTTTACTGAACTAAAAGGTAAAAAGTAGCTGTTCACTTGAAAACTACCACTTCATGACATCACAAGGTGGACCAGAGCGTGCTGAACTTTGGACATGTAGACAGACTAATAATAAAGAGCTACTCAAACATGTGTGAATGAAAAAAACACAACTCTAGGTCTGGTTTTGAGGAGGTAACAACATCATAACGTGGCCTGGGAATATGTTTTAAACAACCGTGCATAAATTCCCAACCAGAAATGATAGAAACTTACTCCCTTTTTCCTTTAAAAGCTGAGAAAAGCAGCTTTCTAAGCATATTTCTGGTATTATCCTACGTCCTACGCTGCGTGATGACGTAGGGAAAACCAGTGTCTCTCAAAATGTACAAATCCAAATGTAAAATCCACCATGAAGTGCTGTGGCTCTGTGCCCTGGACCTGACAGGAGCTGTTTCCATGATGGATACCAGGAAAGTCATGGGGCGACTGCACTTTTTTGTTTTGTTTTGAGGCAATAAAAACATTTACAGTTTAATTACAGACTTGATATTTTGCACTTTTGTAGCTAATAGGGTTGGGTGGTATCCAAATTTTGATACCGTTAAACTTTCTCGTCATTTTCCCGGGGTATACGGTATTACTGTGACTAATTCAGAATTATTTTGTCACTGCACCTAAACCATTCAGAAACAGAAGAGAAGCGTTATATTTGAAGATGAGGCACAAGATCTGATCAAACCAAACTTTGAAGCGCGTTCGATCGCATCAGCATCAGAACACGAGCTGTTTTTATCAGCGCTTATACTGTATGCAAATGAGCCATGTGCTTTGGAGTTTGGTTTGTGTAAAATGTAAACAAATGTGCCAAAGCTGCATTAAACACATTATTACACAAAGTCTATAATGTAGAAATGTAGAGCGGTGGAGAGGACCAATCACAGCCCTTATTGTCTGCGTCGTTTTGACAAAAGTTTGGGAGGTGCACATCGGTCGACACAAACACGTTTTGGCGCAGAACCACTGCCAAAGCCAAACTAGGCTTTACCGTCTCCTCCGTGAAAGTCTGACTTCGCCCTCGAGCGGGAACTTTCTCCTCTTCAGCGCCTCGTCCCCTCTCGACTCTCAGCGTTCAATAAAATGTCTCCATCACAAACTTTTGGGCTCAACATCACACACAAAGCGTCAGTCAGGTTTTTTTCTTCTTCCTCGCTGTGGTTTTGGGTCCTTATGCAGATTTTTTTAAGGACGGGAATGAAACTGATACTGTTGCTACTTTTTGATACCAAGGGTAAGGTAAGGTTTATTTATATAGCGCTTTACACAGACACATGTCCCCAAAGTACTTTACACAGCATTTTACAGAGCTCCATTCACTCCATACCCGGTGGTGGTAAGCTACTGTTATAGCCACAGTTGCCCTGGGGCAGACTGACGAAGCAGCTGCCAAGCCAAGCGGCGCCAACGGTCCCTCCGACCATCACCAACACTCACTCACACAACTTTCACACCTACAGTGCATGTTTTGAGTTGAGGGATACTGTATTACATATTACCGCCCAACCCTAGTTGCTAAGGCCCTAAATTAACCATTTTTTATGTCTAAAATATTGTTTATTCATGTTTGTTGTGTGTTTTGTATGAATGAGTGTGAATTTTATTTGTAGTTTTTTGTATTTCTGGTCCTATAGCTTTTTTTTTTACAGCCACATGACACAACTCCAGCAGCAGATTGTGAAATAACAGGTTGTACTGAACAAAAGGATGTATAACACTTCATTAGGGGGTAAAAGGGGGAGTTTTAAAAGGAAAATTAACAAAAATACCCAGGCCAGGACAAATGTAGTTAAATTGCCCATAGGTCTTGAGTCAATCTGGTGCAATATAGGCGCTTTCAACGTCAGATCAATCCCGTAAGAACCTTTAAACGTACGTCTTCTTTCGTATAAACAGCCTCGCTGTTAAGCCCCGGTGGCGTCGCCTGATTCTGCTGATGGCTGCGGCGAGGGGGAGTGTGAGGATGGATGGGGCTTTGAAGTGCTCCTCTCCTCTCCGAGTCTCCGAGCCTGGGCCTGAATACTAATGCCCCTCTCAGTGGATGTGCCCATTCACCGCGAGCTGGTGAACCGTGGGTCACCTTCTCCAGCTGCAGATAGGGCCATTGTTAACGGCGCCGCCATCTTGGACACATGTGGCGGCTCCCTGGCTCCGCCCATTATGTCTTAAAGGTCCTGTACGATGCAAAATGTGCTCTCGGGAGGTTTAAGTGATGTTTTAAGGCTGCTATCTCCTCAGAAACGTGCCTTTTCAAGTGAACCTTTTACCTTTAGTTCAGTAGAAATTGGCAATCCCTGGTCTGAAATTACTCAAATGCTTCTGTTGCAGGTGTATGGAGTTTAAAAACACAGTGCAGCCTGCCTGTCCACATCGTCCTGCCTGTCCACGTCGTCCTGCCTGTCCTCGTCGTCCTGCCTGTCCTCGTCGTCCTGCCTGTCCTCGTCGTCCTGCCTGTCCACGTCGTCCTGCCTGTCCACGTCGTCCTGCCTGTCCTCGTCGTCCTGCCTGTCCACGTCGTCCTGCCTGTCCTCGTCGTCCTGCCTGTCCTCGTCGTCCTGCCTGTCCTCGTCGTCCTGCCTGTCCACGTCGTCCTGCCTGTCCTCGTCGTCCTGCCTGTCCTCGTCGTCCTGCCTGTCCTCGTCGTCCTGCCTGTCCACGTCGTCCTGCCTGTCCTCGTCGTCCTGCCTGTCCACGTCGTCCTGCCTGTCCTCGTCGTCCTGCCTGTCCTCGTCGTCCTGCCTGTCCTCGTCGTCCTGCCTGTCCACGTCGTCCTGCCTGTCCTCGTCGTCCTGCCTGTCCTCGTCGTCCTGCCTGTCCTCGTCGTCCTGCCTGTCCACGTCGTCCTGCCTGTCCTCGTCGTCCTGCCTGTCCTCGTCGTCCTGCCTGTCCACGTCATCAAGCCTGTCCTCGTCGTCCTGCCTGTTCTCGTCGTCCTGCCTGTCCTCGTCGTCCTGCCTGTCCACGTCGTCCTGCCTGTCCTCGTCGTCCTGCCTGTCCTCGTCGTCCTGCCTGTCCACGTCGTCCTGCCTGTCCTCGTCGTCCTGCCTGTCCTCGTCGTCCTGCCTGTCCTCGTCGTCCTGCCTGTCCTCGTCGTCCTGTCCATGTCTCCAGCCAGCTCCATCACCACATCCCGCAATCCCGGCAATAAACCTCTTTATCAACTACCTGCACCTCTGTCTCTGCTTTGGGGTCCTCTTCATACACTCAAAACATGACACACTAATAGGTACATTAAAGCTGCATTGCGTCGTTTTTTGAGTGCGCCACCTGCTTGTTTCTATAGATACATCATTGCTCTACCTGGAATGTTCCATAATGTGACATTAAACAGGTCTACTTTACATTTATTCCATTACAGGTGGTTTTATCGCTCAAAAATACCTAGAAAAACAGGGATTCTGACTGTGAGCTGGGTCGCCTCTCCACAGATCTCACCCGCAACTTGGTCTGGTTTGATCTCCATGATGATAGAAAGGTTTAATGCCATATTCTGGAACATTCTGACAAAGCAGTAACGGACCCTCCAACAGGAAAGTTACACAATGCACTGTTGACTTTGAAAATCCAGTATTAGTCAGTGAAAATAAACAGATCTCTACACGTCCTGGAGCTTTCCTTTGGACTGCTTCTGAACCTTTTCCACGGTAAGTTTTTTTTATATCACGAGCATCGCCAATTTCCTTGCCTGCGTGCCTTTGAGCCTTGTCCTCGAGTAGCACCTTTATGGATTTTTTTAAAGAAGAAAAACCATCTGACTCGCTAAGTTTTTGTTTTTTGGTTCTTAGTAGTGTTGGCGCGATACTACATTTTCAGACGTGATTTCGATATTGAGGAATAGACTCGATACCGATTCCGATACCATGATAATTCATCATAGAACGTGATCTAGTCTACAGTATGTGCTCTTAAACTTGTTCTGATACAGCTCCAGATCATTCTAACATGATTCAGGAACGCTTCATTTCTGTGACTTTTTTAGCATCGATACCCGCTCAAATGAATATCTAGTTTCGATACCAGGGTTCATATTTGAGTTTCAATACTTCTTCTGACAGCCCTAGTTCTTGATCCCAGTCTGAAGTCTTAATCAAGCCGTAAATGTCACCCGTTTAATGCGTGACTATTGGCTATAAACATGTCAGCATTGGATCAGGTATTGTGCTATTTCCAGCTTTTTATAGACAGCAGCTGGAACGACGCAGCCATAGAAACCGCTGTCTGTTTTTACCATAGACCTGGAACATAATGGGACTCGTTTGATCCACTAAGATCTTGTGACGGTAAAACATTTAAGGATTTTAAGTTTTAAGATTTAAGTTTCTGATTCTTGGCCTCGTACTTTTTAAAACCATGTCTCAAATGCCACAAAAACGTAAATATGGTCAAGTTAAGGTGCATTGTGTAACTTTTCTGGTCAACCTCGTCCCCTTGCCTCTAAGGATTTGCCATTGTTGTGTCTGGAATGTTCCACAGTATGACATTAAACAGCTCTACCTTACATTTATTCAATTATAAGTGGATTTAAAGCTAAAAAAAAACACAGAAAAACAGACCCACAAACCTGACCTGTAACTTGATAGAAACGCTTAATGCCATACTGCGAAGCATTTCAAATTCCAGCGATATCTCCTTGAAGAAAAGCATCTGACGACAGACCTTCCACCGAAAAAGTTCAAGCACCTTTGAGTCAGTTCAACTTGCCGAGATATTATTTGGTGAAGAGCGTGGAATTAAAAGCTTAAGATCACCATAATGGCGACTCTTTACACTGCTTTTGACAATGGAAACGGGACTATTTTCACGAAAACTCAGCACTCAAAAGCAAAGAGGCTACAGCTAAGTGTTTGTCTCACATTACGGGTTGGCCGATGAGTCGTTCCGGTGTAAGTAAGTGGGGTTCTAGCTGTCCGTGATGAGCCGGCGGAGAGGCGGGGGTCGCTAAGTGTCTGTTTTAACATCCTCCGTGACGATATTCACGGCGAGATGAGTGAGCTGACATTTACGCTGTCAGTAAACAGATGAGGGGGAGGGCACGGGCGCCGATACTGCACTAAAGAATGGGCACCGATACTGCACGAAAACCAGGGCACCGAAACTGCAACAACGATTGGGCACTGATACAGCACTAAAGACTGGGCGCCGATACTGCACCAAAGACAAGGCTGGACACCAATACTGCACCAAAGACCGGGCACGATACTGCACCAAAGACCGGGCACCGATACTACACCAAAGACAAGACTGGACACCGATACTGCACCAAAGACAAGACCGGGCACCGATACTGCACCAAAGACCGGGCGCCGATACTGCACCAAAGACCGGGCACCGATACTGCACCAAAGACAAGACCGGGCACCGATACTGCACCAAAGACCGGGCACCAAAGATCCTCAATCATATGTTCAACTACGTGACAAAAGTAAAGTAAAAAGTAAGAGGAAAATGAGTGAAAATGAGTTGGAATTTGCATGTTCTTGCTGTGTCCGGGTGGGTTTCCTCTGGGCACTCTGATTAAACAGAGAAGGGAGAGGGCACGGGCAGCACATGCCAATACTTCATCAGACAGGGCACCAATACTGAACTAAAGATCCTCAATCTGATGTTCAACCATGTGACGAACCGGAAACTGGAAAAGAGAGTAATGATATGAAAATGAGTTTGCACGTTCGCCCTGTGTCTGGGTGCGTTTCCTTTGGGCACTCTGGTTATCCTTATCAAACTAAAACATGCCCCACAGGTCAAATCCTCCAGCTTAAGGTAGACCAGACCAAGACCTGCTCAAGATCTGAAGATGGGTCCCTGTGTGGCAGAAGCACTCTCCTTAGGGATGCACCGATCCAGCTTTTCAGTTCTGATACCAGTGTCACTTTGGCTTTAAGTATTTGCTGATGTCAATCCGATACTACACAACAAAAACAGGAGGGTTAAAATTTCAGGGTAAAATATGGAGAGTGTTGTTTTTAGCACCCACCATTTCCCCCCAGTTTGAACCAGTTTTGTACATAATTTCATCTTAAATGAACTAAAATAAAGTGTAAAAATAAAACACCTGTGTGTTGTTTAGCCAAATCAGGATAACTCTACAAAGTATTATCCATTTACTCTCCACACGTTAATATAACTCTTGATTTCGGGGTTAAACAGGAACTTTGGCAGTGTTACATAATTAACAATTTTCAAAAATGTTAAATTAACTCTAGAACAGATTTGACTTGTATAAACCCTAAGAAAATGTTCAAATTTATTCCGAGTCCATTTTTAACACTCCACTTTTTGTTGTGTGGGTTTGAGACAGAACATATTTATTTCCTTTAAACACAAACAACATATGGTAAAAAATGATCCAAATGTGTCTGTAACTACAGAACAGGTTTGCAAAAATACACGTTTAATGTTTTGAGAGTTTTGGGACAGCACTGGCCAGAAAATGATCTCATTTGTTTTTAGGGAGACAGTTTTACCATCTGTCAGGGACAATGGATAAAACATCGCCTTTTGGCTAATTCTGGTGCATTTGCAGCGATGCTATTTATGTGCACTGTCCCTGTCAAATAAACCAATACATAAATGACACCAATTTATAAACAAAATTGTGATATCAGTTCAACCGAGATCTTGAACGCCGATATCCCATCCACCAAAATGGTCAGCCCTATCTCTGCTCACAGACAGGTGGCGCCAGCGTCAGTGTTTTAAGAACGGGTCAAATGCAGACAAAGCATCTCTCTCACAAGTGCTCAAAAAACCTAATATTTCAGCAGTTTTAGTAGTAATTTGATAATAAAAACTGTGAGTATTGTAGTCGTAGTACTGTTGGCCATTCTAAACATGCACCGTAAACATACGCTGGCAAACTTGAGCCAACTCACCTGAGAAACAAACTAACATCCTGTTTTTATGAGACTGAAGCACAAAGAGATGAAGCCTGCGTCCACACGGGTCCTGGTTTAAGTCCTGACGCAGACCGGCTCAGGTTCTGTTTCAGTCCTTGTTTAATCCAGGTTTAGTCCATGTTTACTTTTGGTTTTAGTTCCAGTTTCAGCGAGGTGTGTGTCGCCATCATATCCCCAGAGGTTTTTGGTAACATCACCCTCCTCTCAATCTTCGTCTATCTCCCTCTAGTCGTCCCTCTATATATAGTTATCTCTCTTTATCCATCCTCGTTTCGCTCTCTCTGTTTCTCTGTCTGTTTCTCTCTCTGTCTTTCTTTGTTTCTCTCTGTGTCTTTTGCCATTTCCCTCTTTGTCTCTATGTTTCTCTCTCTTCCCTCTGTCTGTCTCTCTGTTTCTCTCTCTCTCTGTTTCTCTGCTTCTCTTGCAGTCTCTCTTTTCTCTTTCTGTCTCTCTGTTTTTCTCTGTTTCTCTCTCTGTCTCTCTCTGTTCTCTGTTTCTCTTTCTGCCTCTCTCTGTTTCTCTCTCTGTCTCCCTGTTTCTCTCTATCTCTGTTTCTCTTTGTTTCTCTCTCTTTCTGTTTTTAAGTCTGTTTCTCTTTCTGTCTCTGTTTCGCTCTGTCTTTCACGGTCTCTCCCTGTTTCTCTCTCTGTTTCTCTCTTTTTCCCTCTTTGCCTCTCTGTTTCTCTCTCTGTCTTTCTCTTTCTCTCCCTGTTTCTCTCTATCCCTGTTTTTCTTTCTTTCTGTTTCTCTCTGTCTTTCTGTTTCCGTCTTTGCCTCTCCGTTTCTCTCTCTGTCTCTGACCTCTTGTGGTTGCTGTGGGACCTCTTGTGGTTGCTGTGGGACATCTTGTGGTTGCTGTGGGACATCTTGTGGTTGCCGTGGGACATCTTGTGGTTGCCGTGGGACATCTTGTGGTTGCCGTGGGACATCTTGTGGTTGCTGTGGGACATCTTGTGGTTGGTGTGGAACATCTTGTGGTTGGTGTGGAACATCTTGTGGTTGGTGTGGAACATCTTGTAGTTGCCGTGGAACATCTTGTGTTTGCCGTGGGACATCTTGTGGTTGCTGTGGGACATCTTGTGGTTGCTGTGGGACATCTTGTGGTTGCCGTGGGACATCTTGTGGTTGCCGTGGGACATCTTGTGGTTGCTGTGGGACATCTTGTGGTTGCCGTGGGACATCTTGTGGTTGCCGTGGGACCTCTTGTGGTTGCCGTGGGACATCTTGTGGTTGCTGTGGGACATCTTGTGGTTGCTGTGGGACATCTTGTGGTTGCTGTGGGGCTCAGAAGTTGGTCACACCTCCTCCTCTGAGCTTGTGTTCCACTTGAGCGACTGCTGCTTCCACGTCTTCACCAGCACAAACACTCGCAGCTCCACAAACACTCCAATCTCATTAGCTCTGAGCAGCTGGGGTCAAAGTTTGCCTTATCTCCCAGTCTGCAGCTCCTCCAGCCCTCTCTTCTCTTTCTCTCTCTCTTCTCTGCCTCTCCCCATCTATCCGTCATTCGCTCTCTCTTTCTTCCTCTTGTCGTCTCTTTCTCTGCTCTTTAACTCAGCCTCTCCTCTGTCCGTCCTCATCATTTTCTCCTCATGTTTTATTCCCTCATTTCTGTCTCTCTCTCTGTCTGCCTCTTCTGTCCATGCTCTTTCATTCTTCTCTCATTTGTTCTCTTTTCTCCATATACTGTATCTATCTCTCTTTGTCCATCTCTCTCTGTTTCCCTCTCTCGTTTTCTCCTTTTCCCTCTTTCTCTCCCTGTTTCCCTTGGTGAGCCTCCCCTCACCAAGAGACAGGGAGACCTGCAGTGGAGGCTGCTGCACGGGGCAGTGGCGGTTAACTCCTTGATCCATCACATGAACAGTGCTGTGGGGGAGGGCTGTCCCTTCTGTGAGATCAGGGAGACCGTGTTCCACTGTTTTTGGGAGTGTGAGCGTCTGACACAGCTGTTCCACCTGCTGGGGGCAGTGTTCAGGAGTGTGGGGCAGGTGTTTAATGCCCAGGTGTTTGTGTGTGGGCTCAGATACTCTGTACAGAGCAGGAGGAGGGGCAGGCTGCTGAGCTTCCTGCTAGGACAGGCCAAGATGGCGGTGTATGTGAGCAGGAGGAGGAGGCTGCAGACTCAGAGTGGGGTCAGTGTGAGGACCATGTTTGTCAGGATGGTGCAGGCCAGACTCAGGCTGGAGTTTGGACTCTACTCCATGAATAGTGATGTGGAGGGTTTTGAGGAGCGCTGGGGCTTTGGGGGGGTGTTAGCCTGTGTGAAGGAGGGACAGCTCTTTTTTGGACCTCTGTTTTTGTAAATAATGTAAATAGTGTAAATAGTCTGTATATGTAATGTCATTGTCATGTAAATAACACGAGGTGTGAGTTCAGTGTAAAAATGTTTTGACAGACACAATAAAGGCCTGTTAAAAATTAATCTCCCTGTTTCCCTCTTTGTCTCTCTGTTTCTCTCTCTCTTTCTCTCCCTGTTTCCCTCTTTGTCTCTCTGTTTCTCTCTCTCTTTCTCTCTGTCTTTTTTTTCTCTCACTGTTTCCTTCTTTGTCTCTCTCTTTGTCTTTCTGTCTCAGTTTCTCTCTCTGTGTCCCTCTTTGTCTGTCTGTTTCTCTCTCTGTCTCACTCTGTTCCTCCCAGTCTCTCTCTTTTTTCCTCTGTCTCTCTGTTTCTCTCTCCTTTTTCCTAGGTCTCTCTCTGTTAATCTCTCTCTGTTTCTCTTTCTGTTTCTCTCTCTCCCTGTTTCTCTCTTTGTCTCTCTCTCTCTGTTTCTCTCATTTCTCTGTCTCTCTCTTTCTGTCTCCCTCTACACTTCTCTTTATCATTGTCTTTCTACCTCTCTAGGTACTGTAACTCTCTCTTTCTCTCTGCCCACTTTCTGTCCACTGTACTCTCTATCTTTCTTTCTTCCTCTCCGTCCCTCTCCCTATTTCCCTTTCTTCTTCTTCTCTCTCCCTCTCTCCACTTCTCTCTATCATTGTCTTTCCCCCATCTCCCTATGTATCTCTCTTTTTCTCTCTTTCTCTCTGCCCACCACTTTCTTTCAACCCTCTTACTCCTTCTCTTTCTTCCTCTCCCTCTCTCCTTCATTACCCCCCTGTAGCGCTCTCTCTCTCTCTCCATCTCTTTATATCTCCCCACTCCATATATAAAACGATTCCGGAGCCCACCCGCGGCGGTTCGTCAGCCCTTCGTTTACATTTTCTCACATGTTTCTTTAAGGCTGTGATTTCCAGGTTGCCGCGGCGACCAGCTGTGCGCTCGGTCAGGGGCCCCGTATCTGAGAGGACGCCGATAACGGGGACCCACCACCATAAACCCTTTAGCTCACACTCCGATGGGACGCAACGGAGCCGAGTGAAGACTCAGCTCTGTGGGTCGTGTACTTCTAAAATACTATTACACAAGATATAAAAAAACCATGATAAAAGGGCGAATATTACACTATTTTCTGATCTATGTTCTAATGTTTCCTCATCACAAACAGACCTGGAGTTGTGTTTTGTTTCATTCACACATGTTTAACACACAAGCTACAAAATTTAGACTGATTTCTTCTCTCAAACTGAAAACACCTAATGATAGTCCACCTTGCTGCAAAAAAGCTTGGCCAAAATGTCAGTTCTAAACGCTTAAATCTATCAGAAAATGACTTAAATGTAGTGATATTATCTGTCCATGCAGCAAGATAATCTTACTTGACAAGTCATCTTAAAATAAACTAAGTCTAGACTAGAATAAAGTGTCTCTGGTGAGTGTTCATGGGCTAAAAATAAGTTTATAGATGCGAGTAAAACCAGTTTAGGGTTAGTGTTCATGGCCTGTTCGTTCTCAGATGCCAAATTCTAGATAAATGTTTTAAAAATGTTTTAAATTTTGCTCAATTCTATACAAAAATACAGTGGGCCCTCGTTTATCGCAGGATTACGTTCTAAAAATAACCAACAGTAGGCGAAATCCGCGAAGTAGTCATCTTTATTTTTACAATTATTATATATGTTTTAAGGCTGTAAAACCCCTCACCACACTTCATACATTTTATACAGGCTCCACGATCTAAACTGAGGAGTGTGCCACCTTCAATTATGCAGAACAGCCAATCAGGGTGTAGAACACAATGCGCCATCAAAAATTGCTCCAAAAAAATCCCATGGAGCTATAATAAGAGCTGGATTAGACACATTATTTGGATTAGACACCTCTATACGTGACCGCAGATTGATTTGTGGCCGAGCGAGGTATTGCAGCCCAGAAGGAATTCTCCCACAGGAGCCTAGAGCATTTTTTTGTGAAATCAAACTGCCCGTGTTCAGATTTTGCAAGGATTCTTCTGTATTTTTACAGTATGAACTATGGGAAATGTTGAAATCGTCAAAACTCTTTGTAAGAGTTAGCCTAGCCCCGCTCTGAGCATGTGCTAGCTCCGCTCTAGCAGCTCGCGCTCTGATTAGGGATGGTGAAAACAAAAACAAAAAAATCATGACAGACGACCGGGCCTTGTTAACCGTTCAAAATCGGTTAACCATTCAGTTTAAAATCTATTCTCAATCTAATTGCTATTTGAAATAACGTGCATTTGGACTGAAGCGGCGCTGCTGGCGGCTCTCACACGTGACAGCGCTGAAGATAAAGGTGTTAATCAAGTGTTTAGAAGCTCATTTGAAACATCGCCCTGGCTCATTTCAATGAAAATGACTGAAAGACGCTGCTTATAGACTGTGGAGCACAAGTCTGACAACGCTGCACATGAAGCATTTATACATGGACACACACGTAAGGCTCAGTTTAACCCAGCAGTCATGACTTTAGTCCACAATACGCACAAAACCGTGAACATGAAACCCAACAAACCCAACCCAAACCCAAAACATTCAACAATCTCCTACACAACAAAAGCACTTCTGTGGAAACTCAAACTACAGCTCGTAGCAGCACTAAAGCCTGTAGAGACGAACAGAAACACAGAGGAAACACTCGGGCAGCGTTGGGCTTCGAATTAGGAAGTAAATGCAGAAGTAAACATCTTTTTTGCGGTCATGCGCCAATGAGCACAGACCATTGAAAGAAAACAATAAGGTGTCATCATGGATTCATCTTCCAGATTTTATTATAGTTCTATGTAAAATCTGCAAAAAGACGAGGCCGCGAAAGGTGAACCGTGTTATAGCGAGTAATGACTGTATAATCATGCTCTTAAAATGTTCGTATTAAACTGCTGTACATGATCCTGGCCTTTTTTTGACTATTTTGTCCATGAATAAATTCCCATTCCAAATATGGACCTGAGCTCCAAATTGACTCCATAACTACTAGCCTCTGTGAGCTTTATTTGACTGGATCATTTAGTCCACTTCTTTATACAGTCTATGGGTCAAACCTTGTCTCCCAGTGTCCAGGCATAATCTTGCAAATCCAAAAACCTGTCCTACTGAAAACTATTGCACGTCTGAAGCTCTCATCATTCCCTTCAGATCAAATAAATAAAAAAGCAGTTGTTTTTCTTTCAGTTTCACCAATATTCCAGCCATGACAGGTCAGTAAAAGCCTCAGACAAATCCAATTATCTAATACCGGGTTCTGTAATTGCACGATAGCCCTTTAGATAACCTTAATATTGAAGTCAAGTCTAGACAGAAGTTTTAACTCCACCGCCTCCATCTGATTGTGCAAACCGAGTGTGCGGAGAAAAGAAGTGCAACGGAGAAGCATAGACTCGATAATGAGGTGGAGTCTGGCAGATACGAGAGTGACGTGCTGGGTTTGTGTAATGGCGGATGTCGGCAGACAGGAGGCGGAAGGGAGGTGGGAGGAGGCCGGGCCCTTCGCACGACGTAACCGCATGAAAATGTATAATTCCGAATGAATGTGGGCGCTGAAGAAATGGACTGAGGAAAACTGATGAATCCAACACGACGACTAAGGAAAGAGGAAATGCAGGTTTAAAATCAGCGTTCCTCGAGTTTAAGGCTCCGGTATTACACCAAATGGACTCTTGTGAGCTTTTAGCCATGTTAGAATGTTGTTACCTCCTCAAAAAACAGACGTGGAGTTGTGTTTTGTTAGCTAGCTGCCGCCACCTAGTTCCTCCACTCCATTTCATTTCTCTCCAGCAACCAGGTCAGAGATCACAGTGCACTATACGGTTCGCAAAAAACCCGGGAGCTTGTAGCTGGCACACCGGCCAATCAGCGAAGAGGTGTGTTGGCCAGAAGCAACCCGAGTTGCGACAGCAGACTGCATAAGCCCATCTGCACACGACCAAATAGCAGCGATTGGTTAAATTAAACGAAGTAACCGCCTACCATTGAGCGAGTAAATCTTAATGCTGCGAAGTCAGACGGTTTCTATGAAGAGTAACCGTCTGATGCATTGTTCCATTCACATGTTTGAGTAATCCTTTATTATTAATCTGTCAACATCTTCAAAACTCAAAATGCTGTGTTTCATCTTGAAGTGGAAATTTTCACATTAACAGCCACCTTTTAGCTTTAGTTCAATAGAGACGGGCAATTCCACATCTGAAATCATCTAGTGAAGGTGTATGGAGTTTAAACAGTAATGTGACTACTTTTTGGGGTAAAGAAAAAACGTGCTACTACGATTAAAAATTTAGTAGCGAAAAGTAGATCCCTTTACAATTCAGCACAGCGTTGCTTTTCTTTGTACACAGGCGCAGCGGGCACTGATCCCACGACCCCAGAAAGTGGCGAGGTTCGGGCAGAAGGAGTTGTAAACCACCTTCACCTTGAGCCTTTCATGGCCAACCCAAAGTGACCCAAAGGTTGCGGCGCATTGCCTTGAAATAAGTGCGATCAGGGGGGCCAGCGACACCCGGGGAGAGGTCCCGAGAGTGGATCCCTGACTGAGCAGCCGTCCCTCGCCCGATGAGTTCAATTCCCCGGGCAGACTGTGCAGACCCGTTCACCTCTTAACGGTTTCACGTCCTCTTGAACTCTCTCTTCAAAGTTCTTTTCAACGTATGATACTTTGTGCCGATAGCTAGCCTCAGATGGAATTTACCACCAAAAAGTACCAAAGTAACGAGTACAAGAAACTTTCCATAGAGGATAACTACGTAAAGTAAGGGATTCATTTTTAAAGAAGTAACAAGTAACGAACAACACAACTTTTCCAGTTTCCACTTCATGTATTGTCACGTGACATCACAAGGTGGAACGGTAGAGTGTTTTCTGTTTCTCAACCTAAATATTTGTGCTTTCACTAATATGGACCTGTAGACGGACTAATAATGCAGGATTACTAACGTGTGAATCAAACAAAACACAACTCTAGATATGTTTTTGAGGAGGTAACAACATTCTAACATGGCTTAAAGTTCGCAAGAGTTAATTTAGCATAGTATGGAACCTTTAACGTGTATATTCAGTATTTTAAGTAAACTAAAGCTTTAGCGGATGAGGTTAAAATATGCCTAAACCCTGACAGACTGAAGCAGGATGTAGTTGTTGTTTTGTTTCCTCTCGTCCTCCTCTTGTCCTGGAGGCTGGTGACTCTGTGACCTGGACTTGCTGGTGTCTGATTTGGACCAGGCTCGAGGCTGTTCTCCCACTGAAGGTTCAAGCAGAGGTCACTCCCACAATCACGGTTTCATCTCAATGGAACATTTTGGTACGTTTATCCCAGTCAGGCACTTTGGAACAGAACAGCCTAAGACACTAAAATTCTCCAGAAAGATAGAATAAATTGTAGAGGTTCAGAGTTATTCCTCGTTTACCTTACGCATTACGAGCGTTCTAGTTATTAGAGATGGGTGATACCATGTTGGAATCGCATACTGGCACCAATATTGAACATTTTAGGGGATCGGATATTGACTTCCAGGACTAGAAGAAATCGGTTCAGCAGATATCCCATTTTAGTTCATAAAATAGTGTAATTAGACAATTTACTGCTCAGTGTTGGCCCAAAACATCTCATAATATAAAAATAAACATATTTTTACAAAGCTCTTCTAATTACTAAAGCTGCATTGTGTAACTTTTCTGGTTTAGGGTCCGTTAAATGATTTTTCTCAATGGACATATTATCGCTTTGTCTGGAATGTTTCACAGTATGACATTAAACCTTTGTATCGTCATGGAGACCAAACCACACCGAGTTATAGATCAGATCCATGGAGTGGTGACCTCACTCACAGTTTTTCTGAGTATTTCTGAGCTGCAAAACCACCTGTAATTGAATAAATGTAAAGTAGAGCTGTTTAATGTCACACTGTGGAACATTCCAGAGCAATGACATATCCATAGAAACACGTAGGTGACTCTCAACCAGAAAAGTTAGTCAGTGCACCTTTTTAAGTAATGGTTATTAAACATATTTGAACATTTTCTTACTATACAATAGTGTAGGTCTTGGTCTCGAGATCGTTTTTTGTGGTCTTGGTCTCATCGTGGACTCGACCGCATTTGGACTCAGTCTTGTTTCGGACTCAACCACGTTTGGACTCAGTCTTGTTTCGGACTCGACCGCATTTGGACTCAGTCTTGTTTCGGACTCAACCGCGTTTGGACTCAGTCTTGTTTTGCACTCAACTGCATTTGGAATCGGTCTTGTCTCGGACTTGAGGTTTGACTGTTCATGAGTGATAAAATGGAGCCAGAATTATAAAACATTAATAAATGTATATATACCAAAATAACTGTAAAATACCAATAATTGTCGAAAATTACAAAGACCTCAATCTTACAAAAATTTGGGCTTGATTAGGTCTCGATGGGCCGTGGTCTCGGTCTTGTCTCTGTCTCGGTCTTTAAAAGTCTTGGTCTTGTCTCGGTCTCGACCCTCAGAGGTCTTGGTCTTGTCCTGGTATCGGGACCTTGTGGTCTCGGACTGGTCTTGGTCTTGATTATTGCGGTCTTGACTACAACACTACTACGTATGCACTTTTTTTTGTTTAAAGGAAATACATTCTATTTCCAGACTCTACACTAGTATCGGCCGATATCGGCGAAAAACAGATACTTAAACCCAAAGTATCAACATTGGTATCGTAACAGAAGAAGCTGGACTGGTGCACCCCTACAGGAATGAGTTTAAGTACTTTTTACAGGACAACTTTTCACAGTAAAAGACTTCATAATAAGATCTGTGCTGGAGCAGGGCAAACTTTGCTCAGAGGCATAAAAACAGTACGGTAGAGGCTTTTTAATACACCCTCATTTCTGCACGCTTCTTCAGTGCCAGAGCTGGGGTTAAAGCCTGCCCATGTGAAATGATGTCTGCTCTGTGTGCCTTTAAAACCCGCTCACATTAATATCCAGCGTGGATCTGCCCCAGTGTTTATTTTACTCAAGTTTTGGGGAGTTGTGTGGTTTGGAATATGTGTGGTCCTGAACTGTTGGTCTCCTCTAAATACCATTAATCCGCTGACTCTGGCTCGAGAACGGGCTGCTCGCTGTTTTCAGAATGAGTTCATGTTTGATCAGAACTGAGTGATTCTGCCACAAGGAAACTAATACCCTGTTCAGAGCCGTACAGGAGCCCGGATGGGCCAAAACGTCTGGTGTGGTTTTCTGTAAGCAATATTCATGCATTTGAATAGAGTCTAGCTGCACACAGAAAAATACAGGCTAAAGTGGGGCTAAACCTGGTCTAGACTAGGGTTGGGCACCGTTTGATGTTATTTCGATATATATAAAAATATATGAATACAATAAATTATATAATAATAATAATAATAACAATAATAATAATAATCATGTGTTTATTAATTTTTTTCCGAATTTGCATTTGTTCAGTAGAGATCGATAAATCCAGGGTAGAAATCATGAATCTAGTGAAGGTGCATGGAGTTTTAAAACACAGTGGAGCAGTGTAGAGTGTTTTCTGTTTGATTATTTCACTTTTTGTTGATCATCTGAAATTCCTGGTTGCCTCAAAATCTTGATAAGGAACTACATTATCAGCGACTACTATTTGTATGGGTGTTTTTCATTCTGGGCACGTTTTCAAAGTCAAAGGGGAGTGTTGAGTTATTTTTGACTAAGTACCTTTGGCATACTTTAATAGCTGACTATTAAAGTATGCCAAAGGTACTGGACTCACTACTGCAACTACTCTGAAGTAGTTGCAGTAGTGAGTCCATTAAGCTGCAGTCTGGCACCACAATGAGAAATCCTCAAAGGTTTACACAATAGCTGCCAACTGAGACGTCTGTTCTAGCTTTAACTGTGCAAAAATAGATAACAATATTGTAAAGAGTTAGGTAATGTCGCTTTAAAGCATCACTGTGTAACATTTCATCCAAAAAATAGACTTTATGACACTGAAAATTATAGAGAAAGTTGCGTCTTTACTGTGGTTAATGAGCCAGATTTGCCGAGCTTTGGTTTGGAATGTCCTTCCTCTGCGTCTGAGATCAGGCTCCTCTTTACTTCATTTTAAAACCCTCCTACAAAACACATTTTTTTCAAGATGGCGTTTAACAGCCGAGTTTTACACTGAAGCTGTAAACTTTAGACTTTTAGACACTCTTTTATGTAATATTTAGTATATTTTATATTTGTTTTATTGTCTCACAATGTTTTGTTTCTTGCTGTAAAGCACTTTTGTTAAGCTTGTTACGGTTGTTTATGTGCTATATAAATAAACCAGGACTACATCAAGTCTAAACCAGGACTAAACTCAGATTAAACCAGGACTACATCAGGTCTAAACCAGGACTAAAACAGGACTATCATAAATTTTGACTAATCTGATCCCCGCCAACAGTAAAGAGGAGCATAAATCGTCATTTGTTTTGCCAAAATACAGAAATCTGTGTTTGCGAATGACCATAAAACAGAAAAATGCAGCATCAGAAGTCCCTCAGATTATGATTGACACGAGAATGCACAATGTTACACACTCTTTTCACAGTTTTATTTATACAAACATCCCAACCCGGGTGTGTCCCATTTTAGAATTGTGAAAATCTGTTCACCTTACACAAGGTCCTAGTAATGTCATTTCGCAATCTTATTCATGCTTTTGCACAACTAAAATTAGTGTTGTTGTATTCAAGACCGGTCTTGGTCTTGAGAGGCTTTGAGACCTTTTTTTTATGGTCTTGGTCTCGTTTCACACTTGAGTGCGTTTGGACTTGGTCTTGTCATGGTCTTGAAGGCGTTTGGACTCAGGCTCGAGGTCTGACACTCGACGAGTGCGATCATATTTCCTTACGGCCGCTGCTGTCGGCAATAAACTTATACCGATGTGCGGGAGAGCGCTGGCTTCTGCAGTTTGTCTGGAGGCCATGGACAAAAAAAAATCCTACACTTTATTTACTTTGAAGCAGTTTTGTGTCAGTGGCTTAAAGAAGGGGTTCTCAAACTGTGGGTGAGGGCAAAAAAAGGCAGAGTGTTTGCTTATTTTAAGCTTAAATTAACATTTATCAGATCAAATGGAGATAGATTTATAAAAACATTGACATACATGTGCCTAAATAACTGTAAAATACAAATAAATGTAGAAAATTACATTTGATTTGGTCTCGATGGCCTATAAAAGTCTTGATCTTGTCTCGGTCTTGACCTTTAAAAGTTTTTATCTTGTCTCGGTCTCGACCTTTAAAAGTCTTGGTCTTATCTCGGTCTCGACTCTCAGAGGTCTCGGTCTTGTCTCGGTCTTGAACTTTAAAAGTGTTGGTCTTGTCTCGGTCTCGACCCTCAGAGGTCTTGGTCTTGTCTTGGTCTCGACCTTTAAAAGTCTTCATCTTGTCTCAGTCTCGACTCTCAGAAGTCTTGCTTGGTCTTGTCTCGGCCTCGACCTTTAAAAGTCTCGGTCTTGTCTCGGCCTCGACCCTCAGAGGCCTTGGTCTTGTCTCAGTCTCAGGACCCTGTGGTCGGACTGGTCTTGGTCTCGATCAGTGCGGTCTTGACTCCAGCACTAACTAAAACACCAGTGACTAATGAAAACAAGCGTCACACAGTTTGGCTCCAGACTATTCGAACAGCCCAGTTTATTTTTTGCCAGGGTCATGTGAGGCGCTCCGTATTTGTTAGCGCTGCTTTCGCGATGACGTTTCGAAGCCGGCACAAGAGTAAATGATAAACAGTGTCTAAAAGCAGGGCTCTTTATATACATCACACAGACCGGGGCGTATTGTGACTGAAGGGGCCCTCGCTAATGACAACAAACACACGCTAATGTACACCGCTCTGTGTTTGGAGACGTGCTAACAGGGGCCACACATCGGACACATGGCAAATGAGTATGAATTAGCCTCGCAGCGCTGTTTAGAAGCTCTGTCATCAGTTTGTGTAAATGTTTCAATAGATGGATTAGCAATTAGCACCGTTAGCAAATCAGTCGTCACGTATCAATAAGTTAAATGCCGGGTTAAAAATGGCAAAAACACTACTAAAAATCTTCAAAGTCGCCATAGTTAGGGTCATTTTCAAAATCCAAAACTGGGACATCCCCGTTTTTTGGAGGTTGGTAATAATAAAACTGTGAAACGAGTGCGTAATGAAGGAAAACTGTTATGCAGAGGACATTCATGACGAAAACCTGAGTCTGTATAGTCACGTTTTCATTGTGTTTTGGTCGTTTTTAAGCAGCTTTTCTGTATTTTACCTAAACAAATGACAGTTTATGGCTCTCTTTACTGTCGGCAGGGATCAAATTGGTCAAAAATAGAAACATTTGGGATATTTCTTGTATAAAACTGAGACAAATCATTGGTTTTGAATAAATCTGCTTGGACAAGGGACACAGGGCTCAAAACTGGGACTGTCCTGGACACCCTATGCTAAGTTGTTCCATTTCTAATAGTTGCTGGCCATAGTTTATGTTTTTAGAAATGCTTAAAATTCCGATATCACGCAAAATTGCAGCAATACAAACATACTTGGAGTTGTGTTTCATTCACATGTGTTTGAGTACCCTTTTATTATATCGTCTATATCTTCAAAGCTCAAAATGCTGTCATGAAGTGGTAGTTTTCAAGTGAACAGCTACGTTTTACTTTAAGTTGAGTATAAATGGACAATTCCAGGGCTGAAATTATCCAAATGATTCTAGTGAAGGTGTTTGGAGTTTAAAAACACCGTGGAGCACTTCCGGTATTACTACATGACATCATAAAGTGGTGCAGAGTGTTATCAGATATGCATGTTTTGTGCGTTAAACGTGTGAATGGAACTAAACACAACTCCAGGTATGTTTTTGACAAGGAAAAACATTATAACAGAACATGGACCATTTAAATCCCCTTTTTGCTGTACAAATCCTAAATATGGCAACTACTTCACCAATAAAATGGCACTTAAATAGGGTTTTAGACATTATTTGAACTTGTGTATTGTGTCCTTCTTGTTAATATTTTCTAAAAAACATCACAAATACTGTTCTTTTTGTGTTTTTGAGCTTATATACCTGGCGAAATACTTGCCCCAAATCATTTCCAGTGCACCCTTTTGCTATTATTTAACATTTCGTCACGTACACTCACCGTAAAAACATCAAAAACAGTGCCAGAAAGCTGTAAGCATTATATCGTGATAAGAACCCATCAGGGACCAACAGTAAATTTCCGCAGGTGAGTTACATTACTGCCAACACATGAAAATGCACACGGCTTTCCACACATTCAGGTCCGAGGCGTTTGATTTATGACTATTTCACTTTTTGTTGATCATCTGAAACTCCGGGTTGCCCCGAAATCTTGATAAGAAACTAGAGCAACAGTGAAGTAACTGAAGTGTACTGAAGCGTTTTTCATTCTGGGCACGTTTTCAGATTCTCAAAGGGGAGCACTGACTTATTTTTGACTCAGTACGGTATATATTTGGCATACTTTATACTTTAATAGTCAAAGTAGTCGCAGTAGTGAGTCCATTAAGCTGCAGTCTGGCACCGCAATGAGAAATCCTCAAAGCATTAAACAATGACTGCCAACTGAGACGTCTGTTCTAGCTTTAACTGTGCAAAAATAGATAAGAATATCGTAAAGAGTTAGGTAATGTTGCTTTAAAGCCCCACTGTGTAACTTTTCATCCAAAAAATGTACTTTATTGCATTGAAAACAGTAGAAAAACGCGTGTCCTTACTGTGGTTAATGTGTGGGTAGTGCTTGTTTCCATGGCAATGTTGTTCCTTTGCTATCTTCCGATCTAAAGTATGGCATAGTATGAATCTGTCTCCATGGAGAATGTTCCGGAGTATGGTGTTAACTGTCTATTTTCATGGAATCATGCAAGAAAATTACACAGTGTGGCTTTTTTAAATTAAGGACAATCAAATAAACCATGAAACAACACAATTATAATAGAAAAACACAAAAACAAGACACAAATACCTAAAATGTAAAAGAAAAGTCCCAACCCTTAGCCCATCCTTTCCTCCAAACACACAAAAAGGTCTTCTATTATTATTATTTATTATTAGTCTGTCGACATCTCAAAAGGTCGAAATGCTCTGTTCCACTTTGTGATGTCATGCAGTGGTAGTTTTCAAGGTCACATCTACGTTTTACCTTTAGTTCAATAGAGATCAACAATTCCAGAAATGAAATTATCCAAATGATTCTAGTGACGGTGTGTAGAATTTGGAAAGACAGTGGAGCACTTCCTGTATTACCACCTGACCTCACAAGGTGGAACAGAGTGTTTTCAGTTTGAGAGAAAAATGCAGCCTAAAGCCGGGCGTACACTGTGATATTTTCAATCGTTTCACTGTCTCAGCTCAAACTGTACAACCACATCTTAGGGTTTAAAACTTCACAGCTTAAGATTCATGTTCTCACACTGTACAAATGACTTCAACAGTGAAACTCTCATGAGAGGAGACTGGATTTAAACAGGTTTGATATTCACGGTTCCCACTCTTTTTCACCGACAAAATTTTAAAAATTTTCTAAGACTTTTTCATAACCTAAAGGGAGCACTTTTAGGGCTAAACATGACACGTGAACCCTTTCCACTCCCCTTATGGTTTGGCATTATAGTTTTTAACATTCCAAATCCTGTCAGTGCATTTATTGTGTCTTGTTTAAACTAAAGACCTTATTATGTATTGTCCTGCTGGAGCAGCTGGCACAGGCATTCAGAAATAATCATAATAACGTAATGATAATTTAACAGAACTCTTCCAAATAACTTTTCCAAAACTTCCCAAACTTACATAAAATTTACAAAACTTCATGACAATGGACAATGACATTTTCACGCCAAAAATATTCATTTTGTCTTCTTAATGCATTAACTTCTTAGGTTCCTTTCTAAGACAATGTAGCCAAGTGTATTTGTACCTTGTTGACATGTTTCGGCTGCTAGCTGCGAGCCATCTTCAGAACTGTCACCGGTGTTGGTGGTGACGTGTCATATATCAGCTGTTGTTACTTCCTGTAGGCGTGGTCAGCCTGATGGGACCTGCAGGTTGGATTGGATCGGAGAACAACAAGTTCAAACGCTGGATCAGGGAGGCCATTGAGATCAGGAAACGAGGCACTGACAGCATCAACCGTGATGACGGCGCGTTCCTCCTTTCACATACCTGGGACACCCTCCTCCAGAGACCACCGGGCGACAGGAGGCGTGGTCAGTCTGGGCGACCTGCAGGTCCCATCAGGCTGACCACGCCTACAGGAAGTAACAACAGCTGATATATGACACGTCACCACCAACACCGGTGACAGTTCTGAAGATAGCTCGCAGCAGCAGCCGAAACATGTCAACAAGGTACAAATACACTTGGATACATTGTCTTAGAAAGGAACCTAAGAAGTTAATGACATTTTCAATTTCCATCACTTTTTCAGGATTTCCATGACCGTGGGAACCCTGGATATTCTTGCGACTTACAATT